>JAPVLO010000053.1:0-305000 GCA_027257055.1 Cephalopachus bancanus
CTATTGTCTGCTTTAATAGGCCCCATGATCATACTCTTGCTGTTGCTAACCTTCGGTCCATGTATTATAAACAAGCTAATAACTTTTGTAAAAGCTAGAATAAACACTGTACAACTTATGGTCCTCAGACAACAATATCAACAGGTACCCCTGGACAACTCAGCATGTTGAAGAAATCCAAGATTAGATTCACTCTACCCTCATGAGAAGGGGGAAATGAGAGGACAGTAGTAAGGTATACCATAGACTTAGGTTAAGAGCATGCTATAACCCAATAAATATGTAATCGGCTTGTGGACAACAGCACAGCCATTTTTAGTTTTTAGTTTTCTGTCTTAAAACATAACCTGTAACTGTTTAAAGTTCCAGTTATGGGAAAAACTGCAAAGCTCCAGTTATTCTTCCCTTATCTCACTTTCCCCTTAGCAACAACCAATCAGGTGCCAGGGAGAAATCACCTAAGTTTTCAGATGTCTCTGCAACTTCCCTAGCTAGTGGGCCAAGGTCAGCCCGAGTCAGGCTAGCCAATCCTCCATGATTAAGCTGACCACCAGAGGAACTACCCAATTAAATGGTAACAAAACTGGAAAGCCCCCCCAAACTCCTCCTCCCTTTGTATAAAAGCATAAAAGACATCTGCTTAAGGAAATCAGAGCCTCTGAATGTACTCCTCTGTGTGGGTTGTCAACAGAGGTCCAGGCTCGAGCTTGTAAATAAAGACCCTCTTGAACTTTCATCGGAATTAGCTCTTGGTGGTCTCTCGGATTGAACATTCGGCCACTACAAACCTAACTACATGTCACTAATGTTTTAAATTTTTCTTTGAACTGTGTCGAAGTAACTGTATTTCCTTTATTATAATAATATTAATTCATATAGCCAATACTTTGGATACAAATAATAAAAATACTTAACACCATGGGCTCCTATCCACTCATCCCCTCCTCTTGCTCTAGACAGGTAGGAACAGCTCTTTGTCCCATGTACAGCAGGAAGTAGCTACAGAAGCCTGACCTTCGTCTCTGTTCCCAGGTAAAAATAAGAATATTTTAAAAATAGCAAGAGGTGGAAATGAAAGGTACCTACAGAAACCTAGATGAAACTTAGCTTATTCTTAGTTTAGTCTTTTTGCCTCAGCATAACCATTAGAAAGTCTTCAGACATTCTACTGCAGAACAAGCAGCAGCCTATCCCATCCCCCTCCTAGGCAAATCTCCATCAGATGCAAGACCAGGACAGCCCAACCTTTCAATTCATGGTTTAGCATCACAATCTCTAGTAAACTTTTAGGTTCCTTATCAAGATGGAAGTTCAAAGATCACCCTTTGGCTGGCCAAAGTCATAAAAGTAATAATACAACCACCTTTGGTCAAGGAGTTTGTGAGTTAGAAATGTCTGAGATTGTGAATTGTAAATGTCTAATAAGTCTCTTGCAGGAACCCTCACCCCAGGGTTAACCTGTGACCTATGTGACACAAATAAACCCCACCATGGCAGCAATCATGTGACTAACTCACCCATCTGCCTGTCCCTCACTTGACATCAGTACCTGCGCTTGTCTACCCCTTTGTGATGATGTGGAGCAGACCACCACCCAATCACCTTAATGATCTTCCCCCATCTAGGGGAATGGTTAAAAGGACTCAAAATCAAGCAGCCAGCGGCCATTGCCTTGCTAGACTCTGGTATGGCCATGTGTTCTTTGAGCTATGGCTGTCACCATGCTTCCTGGATTTGGCCCCCTCCCCCACCTTGGGGAGGTAAATCTTCTCTCTCCCTTCTCTTTCTCTAATTTACTTTTAAATAAACTTTTCTTTCTTAACTTTTTTGTGTTGCAGTTCTAGCATTACTTGAATCTCTGGGTTACTGGTGCTGCACGCCCCTCCCCTCCCCTCCCCTCTCTATCTATCCATCCACCCTCACCCTATCCGGACCCTAACACACATATTTGAAAATGAAGAGTAGCCAAGGTTTAAATGCCGGCCTTCATGGCTTAGAGCCAAATAAAATCAAAGGCCCTCCCCCAGTTTTTAAGAACGCTTCTCTTTAATTGTTATAATATTATCATTTTTACTAACAGAAAGAGTCCAGATGAGGCTATATAACCCGCCCAACAGGGAAAGAGGCAAAAATGGACACTCGCTGAGGGTCCACCTAGCATGTGCACTTGGTGTAGCACTAAGCATTCTGCAAACAGAGTCTAACCATGCCTGCTTCCAGCTCCTTCCAGCTGCAACATCCACACTCTTGACATTGTCACTCAGTGTTTCCTGCAAACTGTGTACCTAGCAGATGCCCAGGAGATGCAGAAAGACAGGATCAAGACAGCAGACTGAGCCTGACTGCAGCCACCACCTCTTGCCCCAAATCCTTGGAAATTATTAAAAATATCAACAAGCCTTACTAGCACAGGGAAATAAGAGGAGATGTAAGAAGAGCAAAATCCACGGAGCATGAGCTAGAGAAGGCTAGGCATGCTGTGCAGGTGTGAGGGAGCCACAGCCGGCAAGCTTCCGTGATTTAACCCCTCTCCAGCCCTGTGCCAGGCAGTAGGGGACTGATGGGTCTTCCCCATGTGGTCTAAAGAGGAAGTAGGGTGGGCAATTCTCAGAAGGCACACGGAGCCCCCCCACCCAGAAGATATGCTCTGGTGGCCCCCCAAGGCAGCCTGCTATGGTACTCCTGCTCTTCTCTGCAGACTACAGTGACAAATGCAGGGTTCACAGACAGCTACAGGGAATCCCAGACACAAAGATCAACATCCAACCAAGCAGCCACAGACATTTGAGGAAGATCAACACCATAAAGGAGAAGCACCAAACTCCACTGACAGAGCCAGCACACAGGGCAGGCAGATTGGCAGGAAGAGGAAATAACCCCCTGCCCTTCTCCCCACAGATTGAGAGAAAACAGAGCTAAATCAAGTTCTCTGTTTATGTAGCCAAGGATACACTCTCTGACCAGGCTGACAGCAGGGCAGAAGATGTGCCATCCTCACCACTGCCCACCTTGGGGCTCAGAATCCCTAAGGAAGAAACGAGCAGCTGGCGGTGACAATGTAGGTCCAAGGCAGGGTCTAGCCAGATCTGAGAGCCTGCATTGTTTGCTGCACCCTGACATTACTGCTCACAGAGAAACCCTATATAAATAACCCAGTCACTGAGTTAAGGGAGCTTTGGGAGCTCCTGGTTCACAATAAAACTTGGTATCAGCAACAGTCATCCTTATCCTAGAGGAAGAGACCAAGTCAATGCCTGAGCTTCCCTAACAGAATCTCAGGCTCCAGCTTTTCTGCATCTCAGGGGCCCATCTCGACCCAGAATCAGTGTTAGCAGAGCAGAACAAACTCAGAAAAATTATCTATATCTTGGACAGCCATATGAGGATGTGGCATCCATAAACAAGAATCAACTAAAAATCTTGGAAATTAAAACTATAAGACCTGAACTGTAAAACATGGCAGATGGACTGCAGAACAGAATGGACAGTGCTGAAGGACAAATCAGTAATCTGGAAGACCAAGCAGAGGATGCAGCATCAAAAAATAAAAGAACTGGAAAAAAGAGATAAAAAAAATAGAAGACATAGCCAGGCTCAGTGGCTCAGCCTGTAATCCTGCACCTTTGGGAGGCTGAGATGAGTGGATTGCCTGAGCCCGTGGGTTCGAGACCTCATCTCTACAATAAATAAAAAAATCAGCCGGGCGTGGTAGCACATGCCTGTAATTCCGGCTACTCGGAAGGCTGAGGCGAAGGATCGCCGGAGCCCAGCAGGTCGAGGCTGCGGTGGCCGGGAGCGGCCACTGCACTCCAGTCTGGGCGCCAGAGTGAGACTCCAGCTCAAAAAAAAAAAAAAAGGAAGAAGACATGAATGAGACCTCTTGAAGTTTCTCTGGGTGTGTATAATAAGAATTCCAGAAGTATATACTCAAATAGAGAGGAGTAAATTTAGACAAAAGAAGAAAAAAGGACAAATGCAGTAATTATTGTAAGACTGATCAACAAAAAATGAGAGAGAGAGAGAGAGAGAGAGAGAGAGAGAGAGAGAGTGCATGGGTGCACTGGAAAGTACACAAGCAATAGCTGAAATGAGAAGGAGACAAAACTCTACACTGGAGAATTAAAAATAATGAGATCACCAAAGGAAAAAGGGATCCTTGGAGAAGTGGTAGATTGCACATCTGGGAAAGGAAATGAACAACTTGGGTTGGGAGGTCTTGTCACATCAGAAGGCAAGGACGTTATCAAGGATTCGGGGGTCATGCCAAAAGATAGAGGAACCAACCCAGAGGATCATTCTGGTAAAAGAGGAGCAGTTTTAGCATCAAGAATTAAATAAGTTAAAATCCATGAGTTCATAATGATATTCAGAAAAAAAAAAAAACCCCAAAACTTCATTGGTTGCCTTTGAAAGATGCTAGGAAGTCAACTCATTTTCAAAAGAATGAGTAAGTAAATTAAGGAAAGAACCATTTACCCTGTCTTCCCGTATAAACTGTAACTCAAGGTACCACAGAGTTGACGGGAGAAAGTTTTTCCTTGGAGATGGCATTCAGCTAATAAAGAAAGAAGGAAAGACAGACTTAAAATTTCACCACTTCGCAACCTTGAGTTAAATAATTTATCTAAGCAATAATCCATGACTGATAAAACCATCAGGTGAAAAGCTGAAAAACCATTAGGACCTTTGAAATGAATGTTCAGGCTGACAAAATCTGTAATCACTGAAAAAAATCGAAACATCAAAGAGAGACAGTCATCCTGCAGAGATGCCATAGGAAGCAAATAACACCATCTATTGAGTATTCTTGTCAAAACATCTTATGAAATTTAATCAAGCCTCTGGATCTACAAAAACACAGTGAGGACAGGAACATGTTAGGCCACACTCAGAGATGCAATGACCAAAATCCAGACTGTGGAAAGCCACAAACAATTTGGTTTTATCAACAATGAGACTGCAAGGAAAAAGAAAATGAGGGAGAAAGAAGTTAAGAGACTTAGGAACTGAATTGACCCACAGAACACAGGACATTAACACAATAAACCTGATTCAAACAAACCAATAATAATAATAAAAAACTAAGAGATAATCAAAGACATTTGAACACTGACTAGATGTTTGATAGATTAATATTTTTATTTAAAAATGTATGCTAAATATATTGTGATTTTTTTTTAGATTTCTTTTTATTTATTTTTAATGTATTTATTATGGAGTTGTGGGGTAAGCGAGGATTTACTACATAAATAGACTGCCTACAGGTGACATTTGGGCTTCTAGGTGGCTCGTGCCCCCTGCCCTTCTCCCCATCTCTCCCTTAGCAATGCCCAGCAACTGCTGATCCCACCCTTGTACTGATCTAACTAGTGATCTGGGCCCACTTATGAGTGAGAACATGCAGCATTCAGTTCTTCGTTCCTGTGATAGTTCACTTAGTATGATGGTCTCCAACTGCATCCAAATTGCTGTGAAGGCCATGATTCTGTTCTTCTTTATGGCTGTGTAACACTTCATCATGTGTAGGTACCACGTTTTCTTTATCCAATCCACTTTCAATGGGCAGCAGGGTTGGGTCCATGTTTTTGCTATTGTAATAGTGTGGCCATAAACATGAGTGTGCTGGTGTCTTTTTAGTAGAGTGATTTATATTTCTCTAGGTATATCCCCAAGAGAGGGACTGCTGGATCGTATGGAAGATCAATTTTTAGTTCTTTTAGGAATCACCAAATTGCTTTCCTTAGAGGGTGAACTAGCTTACGTTCCCATTGAAAGTGTAGAAGTATTCCCTTTTCTCCGTTCCCACACTAGCATCTGTTGTTTTTTGACTTATTAATGATAGTCATCCCTACTGGAGTTAGGCGGTATCTCATTGTAGTTTTGATTCACATTTCTCTGATGCTTAGTGAGGCTGAGTATTTTTTCACGTGTTGGCTGCTTCTACATCTTCCTTTGAGAAGTGTCTGTTAATGTCCTTTGCTCACTTTTTTTTGAGTTGGAGTCTCACTCTGTCGCCCGGACTGGAGTGCAGTGGCCGCTCCCGGCCACTGCAGCCTCGATCCGCTGGGCTCTGGTGATCCTTCCACCTCAGCCTTCCGAGTAGCCGGAATTACAGGCACGCGCTACCACGCCCGGCTGATTTTTTTTTTTTTTTTTTAATTGTAGAGATGAGGTCTCGCTGGCCAGGCGGGTCTCGAACCCGCGGGCTCAGGCAATCCACTCACCTCAGCCTCCCAAAGGTGCGGGATTACAGGCTGAGCCACCGAGCCCAGCTCTCACTTTTTTTTTTTTGAGTTGGAGTCTCACTCCATCACCCAGGCTGGCGTGCAATGGCACATTCACTCATTTGACTTGCTGGGCTCTGGCAATCCTTCCACCTTAATCTTCCAAGTAGCCGGAACAACAGGCGTACACTACCACATTCAGCTAATTTTTTTATTTATTGTAGAGATGTGGCCTTGTCAAGTTACCCAGGCTATTCTTGAACTCGTAGGCTTAGGCAATACCCTCACTTCGGTCTCCCAAAGTGCTGGGATTACAGGCTTGAGCCACTACGCCCGGCCCTTTGCTCGCTTTTAATTAATGAATTTATTTATTGATTTTTGAGTGGGAGTCTCACTCTGTCGCCCAGACTGGAGTGCAATGGCATGCTCCCAGCCACTGCAGCCTCGACCTGCTGGGCTCAGGTGATCCTCCTGCCTCAGTCTTCCAAGTAGCTGAAACTACAGGCACAAGCTGCCATGCCCAGCTAATGTTTCATTTATTGTAGAGAAAGGTCTCGCCAAGTTGCCTGGGCAGGTCTCGAACCCTCAAGGTCAGGCATTCCACTCACCTTGGCCTCCCAAAGTGCTGGGATTATAGGCTGAGCCACGGAGGCTGGCCTGCTCACTTTTTAATGCTTTTTTTCTTTTAACTTTAAGTTCCTTGTAGATCCTGGATGGTAAGCCTTTGTTAGATGTATAATTTGCAAATATTTTTTTTCCCATTCTGTGGGTTGTCTCTTTACTTTCTTGATGGTTTATTTTGCTGTGCAAAAGCTTTTCAGTTTGATGAGGTCCCACTTGTCTAACTTAGCTTTTGTAGCATTTGCTATTGGGACTTGGTCGTGAATTCATTTCCTACTCCAATGTCTAGAAGGGTGTTTCCTACATTTTCTTCTAGAATTCTTATAGTTTGAGGCTTAATGTTTAGGTCCTTGATCCATTTTGAGTTGATTTTTGTATACTATAATAGGTAGGGGTCCAGTTTCATTCTTCGGCATGTGATTAGCCAGTTTTCCCTACAGCCATTTGTTAAATATGGTCTCCTTTCCCCAGTGATTGGTATTGGCTTTGTTGAAAATGAATTGCTTAGCTTAGCCGGGCTTGGTGACTCAGCCTGTAATCCCGCCCCTTTGGGAGGCTGAGGTGAGTGCATTGCCTGAGCCCGTGGGTTTGAGACCCACCTGGGCAACTTGGTGAGACCTCATCTCTACAATAATTCCTGAATCTCTGTCCTGATCTATTGGTTTTTGTGTCTATTTCTGTACCAATATCGTGTTGTGTTGGTTACTGTAGTTTTATAATAAAGCTTAAAGTCTGGAAGTGTGATACCTCCCATTTTGTTCCTTTTGCTGAGGATTGTTTTGGCTATTTGTGCTCTTTTTTGTTTTCAAATGAATTTCTGTATTGTCATCTCCAGGTCTGTGAAAAAAGATATTGGTAATTTGATGGGTATTGTATTGAATCTGTAGATTGCCTTGGGTAGGATGGATATCTTGACATAATTAATTATTTCAGATCATGAGTATGGGATGTTTCTCCATTTGTTTGTGTCATCCTTGATTCCTTTGAGCAGCATTTTGTAGTTCTCATTGTAAAGGTCTTTCAGTTCTCTGGTTAGGTGGATGCCAAGGTATTTCATTTTTTGTGTGTGGCTATTGTGAATGGAATTGTGCTTTTTATTTGGTTCTCCACCTGCTTGTTGCTGGTGTATAGAAATGCAACTGTCTTTTGCATGTTGATTTTGTAACCTGAGACTTTCCCAAAGTCTTTTATCAGTGTGAGGAGGCTTTTGACAGAATCCAGGGTTTTCTATGTATAGAATCATATCATCTGCAGAGAGATAGTTCAACTTCCTCTTTTTCTATTTGGATACACCGATTTCCTTCTCCTGCCTGATAGCTCTGGCTAGGACTTCCAGCACTATGTTGAGTAGAAGGGCGAAAGTGGGCATTATTGTCTTGTTCCAGTTCTTAGAAGGAATGCTTCTAGCTTCTGCCCATTTAGCAAAATGTTGACTGCAGGTTTATTATAGATGGCTCTTATTGTTTTGAGGAATGCTCCTTCTATGCCTAGGTTTTCAAGGGTTTTTATCAAGAAAGGATGCATGAGTTTGTTAAATGCTTTTCTTCATTTAATGAGATAATCCTGTGATTCTTAGTTTTGCATCTATCAATGTGCTAAATTACATTTATGGTCTTTTGAATGTTGAACCAGCCCTGCATTCCAGGAATGAAGCCTACCTGGTCATGGTGCATGATCCTTGAGTTGTGTGTCACTATTTTATTTTAATTTTAATTTAATTTAATTTTATTCTTTTGAGTTTGGGTTTCACTCTGTCACCCAGGCTGAAGTGCAGTGGCATGGTGATGGCTCACTGCAGCCTTGACCTTCTGGGCTCAGGTGATCCTTCTGTCTCAGCCTCCTGAGTAGCTTGGACTGCGGGTGCATGCCACCATACCCAGCTAATTTTTTTGATATTTCATAGAGACAAGGTCTTGCTATGTTGCCTAAGCTTGTCTCAAAATTCTGGGCTCAAACAATCCTCCCACTTTGCCCTCCCATCCCAAAGTGCTGTGATTATCGGCATGAGCCTGTGGACCCAGCCTACATTTCTTAATATGGTATAGGGCTCTAAATCATCTGGAGAGAGGGAGAAGGGGCTATACATAGATGGAGACTGGTCATGTGTGGAAGTGGGGGGAGGGGTTGTTTAACAATTGCAGGTTGCAGTTGGATAGGAGGAATAAAGGAGTAATAAGTTCTAATGTTTTATAGCACTGGAGGGTGAATATAGTCAACAATGATTTATTGTATAGTTTCAAAAATGTTGAAGAGAGGATGTTGAATGTTCCCAACACATGATAAATGTTTGAGGTGATGGATATGCTAATAACCCTGATTTGATTACACATTATATATGTATATCAAAACATCATTCTGTATCCCATAAATACATACAATCATTTCATGTCAAAAAGAAGAGGTTGAAAAAACAAATGACTGGCCACATGTGATAATTGCTGAAGTTGAGTAATGGGTACAAAGGAGTCCATTATAGCATACTCTCTACTTTTGTAATGTGCTCAAAACCTTTGGTAAGATTTAAAAAAATCTGTGATAAAAACCTAACATTTCAAAGTTGTGCATAGACTAAAGACTTATAAAAATACTATTTTGAATCTAAGCCTAAGAAACTATGGTTTTTGAGGTTAAAAAAAGGGAGAACTAAGTATTTGCCCAAATTCTTTAGAAGAGAGGGCAACTGGAGGACTGAGGATGGGAGGGGGAAGATACTTGTCATTGTATTCCCTTTTGTACTTTTAAATTTTATATCACATATATGAGTAATCTATTAAACATGAATAAAATACCTTAAAGATCTATTTTAAAATCCTGGTCTATGAACTTCATGATAAAACATTTGAAAATTTAGATTAAATGGACAACCATCTAGAAAATTGTAAATTGTAGCATCAAAATCAACTCAAGAAGAAAATCTAAAAATGCTTTTAACCCATAATTTACAACTTTTAAAGAAAGAGAATCAGTAATTAAAAAAAAAATCTACCTATAAAAAAGCTTCAGGCCTAGATGGTTTTATAGGCAAAGTGTTACATCCAGCTTCTTGAAAAATATAGTGCAGGCTTGTGGTATACACATAATGTTGACTGAAAAGGTAAGTTGCAAAAAGATTGGCACAGTATAAAAATACTTATTTAAAAATGTTTAGAGCCGGGCTCGGTGGCTCAGCCTGTAATCCCACGCCTTTGGGAGGCTGAGGTGAGTGGATTGCCTGAGCCCACGGGTTCGAGATCCGCCTGGGCAGTGAGACCTCATCTCTACAATAAATCAAAAAATCAGCCGGGCGTGGTAGCGCGTGCCTGTAGTTCCGGCTACTTGGAAGGCCGAGGTGGAAGGATCGCCGGAGCCCAGCAGGTCAAGGCTGCGGTGGCCGGGAGCGGCCACTGCACTCCAGTCTGGGTGACAGAGTGAGACTTCAACTCAAAAAAAAAAAAAAAAAATGTTTAGTATGAAAACTGTTCTGAAACAAGCAGGATTGTTAAAACATGACTCTGGTTGGCCTGTTCCCTCCCCCACACCTGAACAAAGTGCCAGCTGAGAGGTGCGCCTTGTCCCAGACGAAGGAGTAGCACCCAAGCTCAGCTTCCCATGTTTCTAGTGGCTCCCACCCTCCATCTTGGGGGACTACACATCCTACAGACGCCAAGTTGTTCCCTATAAACATCCAGTGCCCACACTTAGCATGTTACTGACAGGCTAGCCTTCTGAGAGGGCCACCCAGGCTGGATCCTTTGCTGGACTAGAACCTAGCCCTGTACAACGACACCCTGGCATATCTTCCTAGGAAAAAAGAGACTGAGGACCGCATGCAATTTCATCTTGCAGATTCAGGTTTTGTGGTTTTCTTTCCTTCAGTGAAGGCTGTTCCTTAACCCAGGTGGATGGCATTGTAGAGGTCATGCCAATCCTTGAGCAATAGGTAGCAGTCCAGAGGGGACTCACCTAGCAGAACAGAAACAATACAATGTATTTGTAGACACATGCATATTTAGTTATGGTGTAAAACATGAAGAGCTCACGCTAACTTCCAAATGATGGCTACCCCTGGAGCTGAAGGAGAACAGTAATCAGGGAGAGATCCAAAGGGGCTCTAGGTGTATCTATAAGTTTTGACTTTTTACAATAATTTTTTGAAGCAAAAATCACAAAGTATCAATGTTGGCTAAATCTGAGTGGTAAGTACATCTTGGATCCTCTTCTTTTTCCTCCTCACTAATTTGACCCATTACTAAAGTCTGTGATATATTAAAGATGCTGTTCCTCTCCTCAGGAGGTAGTTATTTTCTGTCGTGGACTGAACCTGGACTGGTCTTTTGACTTGTTTTGACCCACAGACAGTGGTAGAGGTGATGCTGTGCCAGCTCTAGGCCTAAGCCATAAGAAGGTTGAAGAGCTTCTGCTACCGAGGTCTGGGATTTCAGCTGTAGGCTGTAAAGAAGCTTGAGCTAGATGTCTGGATGATGAGAAGGTATATGGAAGAGAGAGAAGTCACATGAAGGAGTACTGAAGCACCAGGCATTGGAGTGAGGCAAGAAGAACCACCCAGCTGAACCCTGCCCAGATTCTGGACCCACAGAAACCTGGGAAATCATAAACTGTTATTGTTTTAAGCCCCTAAGTTATAGGATGGCTTGCTACATAATAGTAAGTATGTAAAACAAGTCCTGATAGCTTTCTTTTAAAACATATTCCCAGTCCATTTCTTCTTCCTACACCTACCCCACCATCCTGAGATATGCCTGCTGTCTTTCCTCTGGGGCCCTGGTAACAGCCTTCTAACTCCCTAAATAAGATCGTGCTGCTCCTCAGGTGCTTCCGTCAGGTTCTGAACAATGTACACCCCTGCCACAGACTGCCATAAAGGCTTACCCCTCCAGCCCCATATAATGCTTCTCTCACTCTGCTCCAACTGCACAGGCCATTCTGCTATTACTCAAACATACCAAGCTCATTCCCACTTTCCAGCTTTTGCAGCTGCTGATGCCCTGCCTGGAGCACCATTTCCCCAACTCTTTACTGAACTGATCTCCTGACTCCATTCACTTGATTCTACTTAAATGCCACCCCTCCTTAGATATCTTCCCTGATCTCTGATCTAAAAGTGCCCCGTGCCTATCATTCTCCATTCCTGCAACCTGGTTGATTTCTTTGTGGGTCTTTTCACTCCTAACAGTAGAGCACATGTTTACTTACTGTGTTTTCCCCCTGGAATATATGCATTATGAGGACATTTTTCTGAGGGTCCTATCTATAGCAGGCTCTGACACAGAATGGAGTGAATGAATGAGCACAGGAATGAGGTCTGGGCATAACATTCTCTGTTGTTTTCAGTATGTTAAAAAAACAAGCCGGGCTCGGTGGCTCAGCCTGTAATCCCGCGCCTTTGGGAGGCTGAGGTGGGTGGATTGCCTGCACCCGCGGGTTCGAGACCCGCCTGGGCAGTGAGACCTCATCTCTACAATATAACAAAAAATCAGCCGGGCATGGTAGCGCATGCCTGTAATTCCAGCTTCTCGGAAGGCTGAGGCGGAAGGATCGCCGGAGCCCAGCAGGCCGAGGTTGCAGTGGCCGGGAGCGGCCACTGCACTCCAGTCTGGGTGACAGAGCGAGACTCCGACTCAAAAAAAACAAAAAAAACCAAAAAAAAACAATCTTCTCCCTAGGCTTCCTTGGGCGCTCTCTTTCTGGTCAAGCGAACAGATCTGAGCTTCAACATCCATGCCTTATCTAATAACAATTAAAAATAGCTGCGTGGTGCCGCTTCCACATACAATCGTGCTCTAATGCTATCATCATCAAGTATCACTCTCTGGTTTCCTTCCTGTTCTTTGCTGTCTATTTTTCCTGCTACAATTCAAAGCCCTGAGAGAACAAGGCCACATGCCTGCTATGTTTTTAGCACCCAGAACAGTATCTATCACAAACAGATGTATGATAATGGCTGAAATGATAAAGCTGAATTAATAAAGATAAACAAGTCAGGTCTTAGAAGAAATGCAGATAATGCAGGCCATTAAAAAGAACTTCAGGCTGGGCGCAGTGGCTCATGACTGTAAAGCCTGCAATCCCGGTACTGTGGAAAGGCCATGGCAAGAGGATTGCCTGAGTCCAGGAGTTAAAGACCAGCCTGGGCAACATAGCAAGACATCATCTCTACAAGAAATCAAAAACTTAGCTGGGTGTGGTGGCGTTGCCTGTAGTCCCACCTACTAGGAAGGCTAGGGCAGAAGGATCACCTGAGCACAGCAGGTCAAGGCTGCAGTGGCTGTGAGCATGCTACTGCTGGGAGACAGAGTGAGACTCTGGCTCAAAACAACCCCAAAAAACAAACCAAAAAACCCTTCAGAAATAAGTGTCAATGGAAAAAAAAATTTTTTTGCCAGCATTTTTGCTGACTTCTTTTAGCATCATATGAAGTTGCTTTCCATGTAATTTATAGAAACTCTGCCTATAAGGTCAGCTGGTTGCAAATTTCCTGCATAATGCTTTGAATCATAGAATTATTGGTTTACCAATAAAACCAGAAACATAAAAAATGGATTGCGTGTGTGTGTGTGTGTGTGTGTATGCGTGCACGCACTTAGGAAGAGGTTAGGAAGGAAGGAAACACACTCAGCCAGCTAACAGTGCTCACTGTGGGTATAATAGAAAAGGGTCAAAGGGAACCATGGCTTTCTCCCTGTCACTTCAACCCACTACAAGAATGTGTGAAGTTACAGACAAATAACATTTCGTTTAACATTCAGGGAGGAATTGGGCACAGGAGAATGTCCCTCGCCTATTGTCAGACAGGGGCTCTTTGCTCGCTTTTTGTTTCTGAACCCAGAGATGATGTTTGCACAGAGATAAGGCAACTGCCCACTAGAGCCCACTAGCAGCTGGAGTGGGGGTGGAGAGGCCCTGCACTGGCCTCCCCAACCCAACCCCACCAGGACAGCAAGGTCCTCCACCTCTGACCCGCACAGGTATGGGCTACCTGCAACTACCCACTTGTATCTCAGAGTTCACATGGCCAGCTCAAGTCCCAAATGAGCTACTAGCAGGAATTTCAAAGAGCCATTCTTGTCCACTTGAAATCAAATTCTAACCTCAAATTAGCAATGTCACATAGTCTCATACAGTTTTTCTAGGTCTTTAAATATCGCTAAGCCTCTGAAAGTTCAAAGTGCCGCAGAAATTAAGTTATTTGTGTTACTGGTTTCTCCTGAAATGACCAGGTAGGTGACATTAAGCTAACACTTGGCAACGTGCCCTGTCCCCTGGGTGCTGGAAGATGAACAGAGGGTGAAAAGACATCACTGGGCATAACCCTTGCCAGCACTGTCAAAAGGAACTGTGATCTTAAACATTCTTTACTGTGAAAATACAGCTTCTGACGAATGTGTGATTACTCCTGCAGCTCAGGAAGGATTCTATTGTTGAGATGCATGTTTCTATTCTGGAGGTTTTTTTCTCTTTTCCTTTTTATAACAAATGTCACCCAATAATACCTAGATGGGCAAGTGGAGTCTAGACAAACTGACCACAGGGGTGGCCTGAATGGTAAAGGACTCAGAATTGGGACTTCTAAGGAATACTGGTAGCTCCCTATTCTCATTCATTGGGGTTCTCGAAAATATATATGAAATTCTTATACTAGAGCTTAGAGAGCTTCATTCCCAGAGAACTAAAGAATTTCATTAAAATCTCCAATTATGGCTCCTTCAAGGTCTAACTCACGGGGACCAGGAGTTCAAACAGGTGGGTGAAAATTCTTGTCCTTCACAGGGTCCTGGGGATGTCCTTCACAGGCATCTCCCTGCACACAGGCCACTGACCTCCTTGTGGGGGCCAGGGCAGATGGCCAACCAGAAAAATCTTCTCTCTTGCCGGTTAAATGCATGACACGTGGGCCTAGGCTGCTCCCCAGCAAGTGTAGGGGCCACCGGGTATGGCTGCCCTGCCCACCCACGTAAAAAGGGTCAAGTCAGCAGCAAGTGGGGGGTGGGGGTGGCAGGGAAGTGGGTGAGGGCTGAGGCTCTGGGTGAATCACCACCTTCATTCAGGCTCAGGCCACCCAGAATGGGGTGAGTGAGTGGGTGTGCTCCTGAGAGACCTTCCACAGTGGGGGAGGGGGAGGGGTGAGCAGCAGGGAAGCTCCTCCCCAGGACCCAGGTGGCTGTGGCCTAATGATTAATCCATGGATGGACAAAGATGAAAATGGTCTAGTGATTTCCATGAGGAACCTGTGAATTTGACAATGGCCAACCAATGGGACAGCTTATTCAGATGAAAAAAGAATCTGTAGAGAGGTCAAGTGTCTGCTTTTAGTTATTCCAAGAAAGGGGAAAGGGATTCTTATTGACCTAAATGGTGGAGAGAGCAGGACAGATTCCTACAGCAGCACAGCATAAACTTCCTAACAGAGGTGTCCACAGAAAGCCAGGCATCATTTGCTAGGTAGTAAGCTCCCCATCGCTAGAAGCAAGCAAGCATATTCTGGAGAAATAATCAAGAGAAAATCTAAGTCTCAGACTAAGGTTAATATTCACAGTCTCACCAAGCCCCAGAGACTCTGCAGTTGGGCTCTGCTTTGTGGATATGAAGCACAGCTGTGCTAACTGCTACCTGCATGGCTGGATGCCCTGGACACCCACACCCACTTCTTCTATCACCAGGGCCATGAACCAGCCTCCCTTTCTTTTGCTTCAATCAATGAGGTATTCCTTACTGGACACTGGCTACACTCCCTGGAGGAGGCCAATGCATTCCTGTGGTCAGGCTGGTGTCTTCTTCCCAGCAAAGTCCTGTCCAATCCTCCTTTCCTGGATCCCATGGTGTGAGCACAGCCCAGCGAGGCAAGCAAGACACCCACAGGAGGAACAGGTTAAGGATGTGAGCTGGCTCATCAGTGGGCATCAGTCCCTGATAGAATTTCCTACATTGGCCAAGAAGGCAAGCTGCCACCCTAGAGGCACTTCCCAATTTGGTCTATTTCCTGCTTCTATTTCTAGAAGGCAGAACGAGCCCCCACTTGAGCAAACACTTGGCTCTTATATTAAGAGTTATATTTTTAATACAGATTTGAAAAAGCAAAAGGAGAATTAAAAAAACAATGGAAGTAGCCATGAAACAACCTGGGATCTGAAGACTCTCCGGAATGTTCCTTCTGTTCCTTTGGTCCATGCTGGGTCCGGTGGTGAACAGTGCTCTGAGAGGCATGTGGCTGTGTCAGGGTTTTCAGGGCTAAAGCGACAACCACTCGCAGAGTGGGATGTGAACCACCACCTGGATGATGTCTGCCCAAGCACTCCCACGCCCCACAGTCCAGAAGACTCTCACCAAGGGTTCTCCGCCTGAATTATATGAAAGTTTCCTTACTCTCTGCTGTGCTGGGTGGCGCACCTCAGCTGGCAGGACAGGTTTTTCTTTTTGGGGGGAGACAGGTTTTTCCACTCTGGTATCAGAGGTATGCAGAAGAAAGTCTAATGACATGTTGTCAAGGTTGTCCACCCAGTAGCCCAGGCCCAGTACCTCCTTTATGGCTTGCTCTGTCAGCTCACCACTCTAAACTCATCAAAGCCTTCTAAATGTTCCTCTGGCACTGCAGGCAAGCTGACTGCTCACAGGGCTAATGAGGGGAGGGCTGTCACACACCCTTCTGGGACACAACTGTACTGCAGAAACACACAGTGGGTCACATGGCAGGCACATGTAGACCCCACCTCATGCCGACTAGGTGAAGCCTGCCACATCCACATGCTATGAAAGGATTTCTAAAAAATGTGTTGAGGCCATGCAAGTCCAAACAGGTAGGGGTGTGAAAACACACCTAGTACACAAGTAAAAATACAAAATACCATTATCAAAAAAACCCCCAAGTAAAAACGTTCTGTATTAAAGTCTGGGTCTTTTTCTAAACCACACTTAGAAATATCATTTTCAGTTAAATAAAGCTAATTAACCTAGCCATCACCTCAGATATTTGACACTCTTTGTGATGAAAACCTTGGTTGTATTGAAGTGTACTGTATTGAATTGTTAGCTGTATTAACCACACGGTGCAATAAATATCACTATTTCTATTTTTTGAAAAAAGAAATATTTTCTTTCTTTTCTCTGTCTCTCTTTCTTTCATATCATTAGAACTTTGTCATTTGCTCCTTCTTTCCTTCTTTCTTCTTTTTTTTTTTTTTAGAGAGAGTCTCATTCTGTTGCCCAGGCTGGAGTGCAGTGGTTCAATCATAGCTCATTGCAGACTTGACCTCCTGGGCTCAACCTATTTTCCAGCCTCAGCTTCCTGAGTAGTTGGAACTACAGGTGTCTGCCACTAAGCCCAACTACTTTTAAAAACATTTAATTGGTTGCAGGGAGGGCATCTCACTATGGTGTCCAGGTTGGTCTTAAACTCCTGGGCTCAAGTGGTCCTCCCACCTCAGCCTCCTAAAGCACTGGCATCACAGATGTGAGCAATTTTATCATTTTCAAATATGTTATCTTTCAAGGATTTTTAAGGGGTGAGGGAGTTGCCACTACATTAATTTGAGTATCACTGGATTTCCTTTTGGTAGTCAGTTTTTCTTAGCCAGAGCAGAAAATTGGGTCTGAAACAGTCTTCCCTGAAGTGAGGCTGATAGATTTGTGGGGTAGAAGAGGGAAAACCAGGATTCCCCATGAACCCCAGAGGTCTGAGAAAAAATGCGATGGAACAAATTCAGCTCCAGCTCTGAGGATACACTCAGAGGGTAAGCCCTGCAAGGCATTCAGCTGTAGTTATATACATATGTACATATATATATTTTTATTTTATTTATTTATTTTTAAATCTGTCATCCAGGCTGGAGTGCAGTGGCATGAGCATGGGCACAGGCGATCCTTCCATCTCAGCCTCCTGAGTAACTGGGACGACCGGCACGGTCCTCCCACATCGGCCTCCCAAAGTGCTGAGATTACAGGCAGGAGCCACCATGCCTGGCCTGCAGTCATATTAAGTTAAGTATTCCCCCATTTGTTCCAGAAAGGTCTGAAAGGGGAAGAGGCCAGCTGAAGCCAATTTGACCTTGAATGTGAGCACAAGAGGCATGCTGGTTAGATCTTAATAACAAACTATCAGTATTTAAAGAAACAGCAATTTAAAAAATAACTTGTCCCTTTGGGAGGCTGAAGTGGGAGGATCATTTGAGGCCAGGAGCTTGAGACCAGCCTGAGCAAAATAGTAAGATTCTTTCTCTACAAAAAAATTAGCTGGGTGTGGGGGTGCACGCCTTTAAAATTAGCTGGGCATGGTGGCACTGGGGCTACTAGGGAGGCTGAGTTGGGAGGACTACTTGAGCCCAAGAGTTCAAGGCTCCAGTGAGCTATAATTGCACCATTGCACGCCAGCCTGGGCAACAAAATGAGACCCTGATTCTATTTTTTAAAAAATCTGCCATATTATTCTTCTGATTGCAAAAGAAAGACAAAAACCAAAAAGTAACATTTATACATTGTAGAAAACATAAACACCACAGATAAGCAAAGCACAGTGTAAGCCCAGCACACAGGTGTGGCTACATGCAACTCTTTGAGTGCCACTTGCCCTCTGGCTGTGGCCTTGATGTATGTATTTACATTGTGTACAAATGAAATCCAACACGCAATGGTTTCAAGTTGGGCTCTGCAGGGGGTGCTGTAGGCTTCGCCTCCTCTGGAGGTGAGGCCTGTGGGCTCAGCAGTTGCGGGTTCAGCTTTGCGGTTCACCTGTGGGGCCTTTAAACGCTCTGAGCATGGGCATAGATTAGTAGTTTTCCTTATCAGGATTCAATTATGACTACAATTCCTCAATGCATCATTTATTTAATACTGACCACAGGACAGAATTTTCCAAAGAACTTCAGGCTACTTTCCTTGCATCTTCTTCAACTCTGTGCTTTCTGTGTCCCTGCACAAACACCTCTCTTACCCTCAAGGATTCACAGGGTGTCACTTCCCTGTCCTGTCTCAGGCCAAAGCACCTGCTTAAGTCCCACCAGGACCCTCGTCCTTGTATGTGCCCGCAAGGTTATTCAGAACAGGGATGATGGGGAGTCCTGAGATTGAGACTTTTCTGAGCCTGCTTGTTCCCATCTGATCACAGCTGTTGGAGAGAGGATGCCCCCTTCAGGAACAGTGTAACTCAGACACCGTCCTTTAAGGGAAAAAAAATGGGGGATGGGGAATGTCAGTGCTTTGGCCTCTCAAGCACATTAACATGTTCTGGCTATTTGTCCTACCCCAGGCCCGGAGGTGGGGCCAGGTTTGTCCTGGGCCCTTTGCGCCAGGTCCCCGCGACCTGTTACAATCCACGGGGGATCACTGGGATCATCACAGTCTTGCCACTCGTTGGCATGACTCAGGAACCTGTTGGAAAGGCAGACGCTCCGCACCCCAGACCTACCAAGCGAGATTCTGCATTTCACTAAGACTCCACAGAGCACTCGTGACAAAGTATAAATTGAGAAATGCTGTTCTATGGGACTCAAACCATTTAGATTGGTTGATTCTCCACCAGAGCTGCACATGAGAATCATAGGGGGACTTTTAAAAAATGACCATGCCTGCCCTTTCCCCACAGGATGCTGCACCAGTGGGTGTGGGTGGTGCCTGGGCACTGGCAGTTTGAGAAGCTCCCCAGCAATTCTGTGGGCCTGAGTTGAGAAAACTCTTTTTTTTTTTTTTTGAGTTGGAGTCTCACTCTGTCGCCCAGACTGGAGTGCAGTGGCCGCTCCCGGCCACCGCAGCCTCGACCTGCTGGGCTCTGGCAATCCTTCCGCCTCAGGCTTCCAAGTAGCTGGAATTACAGGCATGCACTACCACACCGGGCTGGAGAAAACTCTTTAGATCACCAAATGTTGGCCAGGAAGGGGATGGAGCAGAGTCCCTGTAGGGCTTTTTCCACACAACAGTCACCTACTTAACAAGCCCCAAATGGATCCAATGTCCCTGTCCCTGGCTCCACCCTCATCCCTCATCCCCCAGGAATGCTAAGAGGAGTAGCAGGAGGGATAATGAAGTTGCAAGTGCTCTGGAAAGGTAGAGGCGTTACCCAAAAGTCAGCTCTAGCATTCTATTGCCCATCCCATCCTGAGCTCACAGTAATACAGCAAAGCCTTTCTAAAGGCAACTGAAAAGACATGTGCCTGAAAAACATTTTTTTTAAAGATACAAGTCATAACATGCAAAGGGTACTTGGGCCATTGCCGGGGGAGTGAGGGCCAGTTAGAAACCCAAACTTAACCTGCATGCAGCCTACTTGTGTAGTTAATCCTCACTTGTACCCCATGTTCCTATTATAAAATAAAATTTTTATAAAAAAAAGATGCAAGCCAGGTGCAGTGGTTCAAGCCTGTAATCCCAGCACTTTGGAAGGCTGAGGTAATGGGATTGCTTGAGCCCATGGGTTCGAGAACAGCCTGGGCAACTTGGCAAGACCTCATCTCTACAATAAAAATTAAAAATTAGCCAGGTGTGGTAGCTCACACCTGTAGTTCCGGCTACTTGGAAGGCTGAGGTGGAAGGATCACCTGAGCCCAGCAGGTTGTCACTGCGGTGGCCGTGATCACGCCACTGCACTCCAGCCTGAGCGATGGAGTGAGAGTCCAACTAAAAAATAAAAGATGCAACTCATAACTCTGAAGACATTTAGTGCCGGGCAATGTCAAGAGGCAAATTCTTCTCCCATTTCATAATCTGATATATATGAAAGGAAACCCTCCAGAAACATCACCCTAGTTAGCTGCTGGACACTTTAGATGAGAAAAATACTCAAGCAATTGAATAAAATCTCTGCTCAGCCAAGTGCAACCCCAATTGTTAACACAGGTGAGGGTACAAATGTGTTTGGGTCTTTCAAACCCAACATGTAGGCCCTTTCAACTCCCGCAGCATGGCCTGGAATTTTGGAATGAGGGTTTGGATGGCATTTCTGCAGCTTATGCTTTATTGACCTTGAGCAGGTTTCTAGGCCTCTCTTACCCTCATGTTCCTTAGCTATAAAAATACCATTTTCACAGGTTGTTATAAGAATATTTTAAATGAGATTATTTCATAAAGCACTGAACTCTATGTGCCTGGGACCTACAAGGGATTAGCAAATATTAATTGTTAACAACAATATCAATGATATTCTACTGGTGTTAAAAGTGGTGCAACTCTAGTGGAAAAACTGGCAATATAACCCAAAGAGACTTAAAAATGTTCAAGCCCAATAATCTGATCTGTAAATCTGTATTAAAAATAACTATGAAACCACACATAAAAAGAAGGGAATGGAATGCTTTTGGGAAGGGTAAACAACTAGAAGCAACTCATATGTCCAACAGGAGAATAAGAATCAGCTCAATAATTTTACATAGTGCTCCCATAAAAGATGATGTTTCACTTGCGCACATGAACCAGGTGATGCCCTAGGTAAATGTTACTGACAGAAGGTTAGGAGAAAAAAAGGCAGGATACAGCATTATGCACACCTTATAAGTACAATAAAGCTACAAGTCCTTCAAGCACAAAGAAGCAGACTAGCAGAAAAATATGCCAATATTTTAACTGTGTTTGTTTTTGAGGTAGTGGAATCTGGGTGATTATTTTTTCTACTTTCCCCCTTTATTTCTTTTTTCAACTTTTCTTTAATAAACATATACAGGTTTTATAACACAAAAACAAAACCAAATCCCCATTTTAAAAAGTCCTTTAACCAACAAGAATTGATACCCCAATTCTTAAGATCAGTGAGTCTACAATAAATGGTATACACTCAATGTTGGCTCCTCAGTTTTTAGAATTTAAGTGAGAGTCCTAATTGAAGTGAGAGTTTTACGATGAAAAAGCACCAAATAGTTGGCATTCTATGTCCTCTGTTTGAAAGCCCCCTGTTAATACATAGCCTAGACTCCCCATAGGACAAGCCCAGTAGGTTGCGCCCAGGCAAGTGTGGCCAGCCTGCCCTTACCGTTATGCGTCTCCATGGCGCGTTCTGGACACACAGTTGACCCCTCCGGCCCCACACACCAGTACATGCTGGGAGGTCTCCGCGACATGCCAGCCATCAATCCTTGAGGCCACTGGTCTTCAAAGGTAGGTCACACTGTTGTCGCCACCACTGTCACTGCTTGTGGGTTAGGTTAAGGCCTGGACACATGGTCACGGCTGAGCAGAAAGCGTTCCTGTTCTGGTGGTGAAAAGCATCATAAAGTCAGAAAGCCTTTTTAATTCCCATCCTTCCCTGCACCCTTGCAAATATTTACTATTTATATTGGTTCACTGATCTTCCCCTCTCCTTTGTAACATTCCTTTTCACAGTTCATCTATCCAGCCAAACTAGTCAGGTGGGAGCGGTGAACGGACAGAGCTCCCTCCTTCCCATCTCCATACTGGTCTCAGATCTTGTCTAGCTGAGAAGAGTCTCAAAGTAACTCCAAAACAATTGCAAAACACCTACTGGTAAAGGGTTCAATCATTGCTCAGTCAACACATATCTACTGTCATCTGCAAGGCAGTTGGGCTCTGCGTGAGGCTCAGGGAGGCCCCACCCTCAGGAGGTCATACTCCAATTGGGAAGGGGTGGACACATTTACTGCTTATCCCAATACAAGGCCCTCCCTTTGCCCAGGTCAGATTCTTCTGGAAGCTCAGAGGTGAGCATGTAATTCCAGAGGGAGTAGTCAGGCAACAGTCTCAAAAAGAAGGAATTGTTGCAGGCTATGAAGTCAGGTTAGTTTGAGCTTAGGGGCTAAGCAGAACCGAGCTTTATCATTTTCTCCTCTCCCAGGGAATATCTGGCAATGTTTGGAGACGTTTTTGGTTATCACAACTTGGTGAAAGGAGGTAGGCTACAGGCATACAATGGATGGATGACAGGTGTGCTGCTAAACATCCTGCAATATACAGAACGGCTGTCCACAACAAAGAATGATCAGGCCCCAAATAGTTCCAAGGTGAAGAAAATATGAATTAGATTAAGACTGAGCTCCTAAAATGAATGAGAATGTGATAAACTGAGGTCAGGTGCTGCCTTTCTATGCTGGGTTCCTACTGAGCTTGGAGGTTGCCCCAACATGAGTGCCCATCTGCTATGATTACTAAAGGACCAGAAAGTCTCAAGGGTAAGACCCAGGTCCAGCCCGGGCCTGGCATGGGGTTATCTGCAGGACAGGAAGGTATTATCATGTGAAATGCATGTGCTGGTATCTATCCTATATACAAAGTCAAGGTAATTAGCAACCTTGTCTGTGTTCTCTGAAACAGACAATTCTGAAATGGGGAGCCCCAGCATAGTCAAAAATAATTAAAAAAAAAATTAGGGTCATATAAGTAATGCCCAAGACTATATGAAAATGTAAATAAGCACAGGTTGGATGTCAAAGGTGTGGATTGTGTCTGTCACACATTAACAGTAGGACCCCAGGCTGAAATGTATGTGTCTCAGTTTTTCATGTTAAAAATAGACATGCACCCCACACCCTGGCAACCTTGCAGGGTTGCTGTGAGAATTTGACCAAGGCAAAGGTTCTGCAGCCACTTTCCACAGCAGGGCTGGGATAGTCGTCACCTGAGTAACAGCATGACAGCACGAGCACTGGGAGGTCAGCAGGGTCTTCTGCCTCGCCTCTCATCCACAAGCTCAGAATATCAATGCTGGAAGGCAGACACTCTATCTCTTTGGCGGGTATATTCTAGAAGGTTCCCTGAACAGTGTGAACACTGAGCAAGCTATGGAACAAGGCTGTGAGAATTTCTCATCTAAATGCCTTGAAATCAGGCAACTGGCACAGGTGGGCTACAGTCTTTAAGGCAAGAGAAGGTGGGCTAGAAAGTCCAGTCCCAGCAGACTTGTTCATTTTGAAATGGCACTTTCTGAACCAAAGAGGGAAAGGTCGAGAGGATCCATGTGTGTGGGTCCGTGTTTGAAGTTGGGAAGCCCGAAAAGTCCAAGGAGGAAAGGAAAAATGATCTGTCTGGACAAAATTTAGGAGATGACTAAAGTCTTATAAATTGTAAAACCTGATTCGGAAAATTACCTTGAGATGGGGAAAGGGAGAGCCAGCAAGACAGAATCTGTTTGAAAATAAAGGCTCCAAATCACACATTAACATCCAGAAACTGGGAAGCTCAGTTTCAAACACCTCTCCAAAACAGCCACCACACACACCCAGCAACACTGCAGAGATCCAAACGCTAGACATTCCTTCTGAAAACAGAAGTGTCTTACCGTACAATGTTTTCAAGTTAAAAAAAAAATCTTAAAATATTTTAGGCTAACCCTCGCCCAGCACATTTTGTTCCCCTTTTCATTTTCAGTTTCCTTTTGAAAATCACTTTACCAGTGGAGAATTTTGCCCCTGGAGCAGTTTTAAAATGATGATTGGTATTTTGGCTTACACTCTAAGGTAGAAGTTTTAAGATGAAGTTACCCAAGTTTTGCTCAATCTTTGCCCTCAAACGGATCTTGGCTTCCTCCTGCTTCTTTTGGATTCAGATCAATGCAACAAATCATAGTCATAAGTTGCATGTTTTCTATTCATTATGCATCCTAAAGAGGGCTTCAAGAGGTCTTCTGCAGTAATGATTGATTAATTTTTTAAAACCTTACCAATTTCCTTTTACCAACTCTTTATACCTGCATTAATGAATATACCTAAATACTTAATGAAAAAGAGAAAAAGGAACCTGACACTCATTCTACAATGTTTTACTGAGCCCATTCTGAGAGGAGTGAACTTCATAAGCTTACAAACCTGGCAGGGAGAGCAAGCAGTTAAATAAGTAACTGCTCTAAAGTTTCTGAGAGGGGAGAAACAGAGGCCTTTTTATCAGAAGGCTTGGAAAGACTATCAGCACCAAAGAGCTAGAAGACCCTTGCAAGTGAATATGTTAGAAACATTCATACAGTCCAGCTCCTTTTTGAATCAAAAGCCTGGTGGAGATAGTTGGCCTACCATTCTAGAAATCCCTTTAGTGCTATCAGCATCCCTTGACTAATATTGGCTTGCCTACAAAATGTATTTAATGGTTTTGAGGATGTCAAAAAACCTTGGAGCTGAGGCCAGAGAGACATATTGTTCTCAATCCCAGATGAGCACACACAGGCTAGGGGACAGAAGTGCTCCATGAGTCTGAAGCCATTCACCATTCAGTTACTCCACCACCATTCACTGGGTGACTCCCGGCATAGTCATGAAAATAAGGATACAGTCTCAGACCCCAGGAGCTTCAAGTGGAGACGGTGAGGTAATTAAGAGAAATTTTAAACAGGAAGGAATACACAGAAGATAGGGACTGCAAGAAGGCTGTAGAGCAAAGGACACGAGAGACAGTGTGGCCAGGGAAGGCCTTCTAAGGCCATGTGAAGAGTCAGGAGGCAGCGATGCAGAGGCCCGTGCTGGAGAGTGAGCCCGGCCAGGGTGGCTCAGAGGCAATGGTCTGGTGGTCTGAGGTGGCAGAGGCCACATCACTTGGGGATGTGAGGGGAGGAAGGTCGCCTGGATTTCATGCCAGTCGCAAGGAAAAGCTATTGAAGGGTTCCATAAAGAGACTGACAGGATGGGATTTATCCATTTAAAAAAAGAAACGCCCCCCCCATGCACACCGCCTCTTGCAAGGTAAAGGATAGGATTTTCTCCAGAGGCAGAGGAAGCCCATAGACGTCATGGTGTGTTTTCCTGCGTTAGTTTCTTGCCTCTGCTCCACACGCACCCCCGCCCCTCTCCCCACTCGGCTCGCTCGGGGGTTCGGGGCTCCCCGCCCGGGGCCCTCACACTCCCCAGCCCAGCGGCCGGCTGGGGCCCGGCGCGGCAGGAGGCAGGGGGCCGTGAGCCCAGGGCCGCCCGTGTGCCCTGCGCCCCTCGGGCTGTGATCCTGCACTCCCTGGGCAAGAGCCACCAGTGCCCGACCACGCGGCCGCCGGGGGCGCGGGCCGGAGTTGCGGGGCGCGCAGGCCCGCGGCAGGCAGAGGCCGGGGCCCCCCCGCGCGGGCGGGAGGCAGCCGGGCCTCCGGGCGGCGCGGGCAGGACGACACTTACCTGCGGCGGCGGCGGGCTGCGCTGCGGGCGCTCCGGGACGCGGGCCGGGCCGGCCGGGCCTGGCCGTCCCACCGCCCTCTGCCCCCCGCGCCTCGGGCCGCGCGCGCCGGGGCCGGGCCGGGCCCAGACGCACTTCCTCAATCCTGCGGCCGGCGGGCGGGCGGGCGGGCGCGGAGGGCGGGCGGCGGGCGGCGCGAAGAGCGCGCGGGGCGAGGCCGCCGCGCTCCGGGGGTCGGCGCTGCCGCCTCTCCCAGATGCGGGCGGGAGTGCCCCGGGTGGCCCCTCAGTTTCCCCAGCCGCACAGCGCGGCGATCACGCTCACGGCTCGTGCCCCAGGTGGCGCCTGGGCCCTCGGGCCCTCCTGGTGCCCTGACCGCCAGGTTCGGGCGCCCTGATCGCTCCCCGCGGGCAGGGGCATGATGAGATGCGCCCGTCCTCTTTTGGCGCCGCTTTCACTGTCTCCCTGCTCTAGGGGCAGCAAAACAGGCCGATTAACCTCCAACTCGGGGGTCGCCCACATACTCCGGTTGTAAATAGTGGAAAGGCAGTGAACGTTCGTTTGCGTACCGCTCTTTGCGGGGCAGCATGGAAGTATGTACTTCTAAGGCGTTAATATTTTGCAAACTGCACATCTTCCACCGCATGAATTTACTAATTCAGCTATGGATGTATGCAAACACACGGCTGTTCGATGAGTCATTTTTAATTGTCCGCTCGGGGGAGGAATACGGAAAGCGTGGTGGAATGTTGGCAGTTCGTCACGTTTCAACCTATTCTGAGGGTGTGCATCCCGCCAGCCGGGCTGACACACACACGCAGACTATGCAGACTCACGCGCATTCGGCAAGGGGCCTCCGATCCGGCTCCACGTGTCCTTCCAGGGAAGAGAAGCCTGCCCAGAAACATGATGGCTCTCCGCCCCGCCAGGACCCGCACCCTGGGATCCTCTCAAGTAACGTTACCACTCGAATAGTCCCAGGACTTCCCACAGCCCTCACCGCCCTGTCGCCAAACCCGGCAGCCGCGGGGCCCCAACGCGACCTCGCGGACACTCCCGGCAGTGATCCCTGGGAGCGGCTCGCTGCGTCCCTGGCCGGCGAGGGGACCGCCGAGCAGCTTCGCTCTGCTCCCAAGAGGCTTCTCCCCCAGCTCTGCCACTCCTGGACGCCCTTCCAAAAAAGGCGAGTGCAGTTTTGCAATCCCGTCTTCACCCTGAGGGCCTCACACCGATTCGCAAGAGGCAGAAGTGTGATTGCTACCGATACGTCCCTGACAGTTTGCAGGGCGTGGCGTCGGCAGTGCTGGGTGAGCCCCGCGACGGCGGCGCGCGCCTCCAGGGCGCTCGGCCCCGCCACCTAGCGCCGCCGCGGGGAAGCGCACGCCCGGTGCCCAGGCTGTCGCTGGAGCGGCCTTGGCCCGTGTGGACGGGGGCGGGGGGGCGGGGGGAGCAGCTCAACTTCCATTTGAAATGAACCTGGGAATAGGTTAGGAAGTGCCCCCGGTGTAGAAATCAGCAAGAACACTCGACACACGGGTGGCTTGTTTTGACCTGGTTCTATCCCGGCATTTAACTCTATCCACGAGGCATGCGCTAGTCACAGGTTCGCATAGGAAGATTGTTCCAGGCCAGCTGAGATTCTTTTCCACTTTTTTCTTTTCACTAATGTTATTGGTAGTATGTCGTTTTCATTCAGGAAGTCTGTCGGTCATTTTTCAGGGTGAGATGTACATATGCTCGTGTCTGCTCATATGTGTAGAACCACCTAGAAACTTTATTTGGTATAACTTCACATTTTCGGTATATAGAAATAATTTTATTGTGGGCTTGATCCAGCCATGTCCTGGAGCAGAACCAGAAGAGGAATGCCGCCTACAGGAAGGAGCTGGGCCTAGCCAGTAGGTTCTTATGTCAGGGATCTGTTGCAATGATTGTGGCAAAATGAGCAATTAATCAAGGGATGGAGGTTGATTTGATAACTGCGTTAGCCACAGGAGTAACTTGTTATGCTTGGACCATTCCAACACAAGACAGACTTTAAGATCTTCTTGTGTCTGAAGAGAAAAGGTCTCCTTGCTATAAAGGAGAATAGAAGGAGCAGAAATTCGTAACATGCCAATGCGGTACATGTCCTTCTGGAAGTAACTTTCAATTCACTCTATGCTTCAAAACATGGAATCTCAGTGACCAAAGGAAATGGGCATATGTGAGCTCATCCAAATGTGCAAATATTGTCATTCAGATTTCTAAAGCTAGTCATGTGTATTGTCAAAAACAGATTCAGAATTAGGTGTACATTTAAAATATTTCTTGAATATGAGGCTTTTCATTAATTTTAAAAATGTGAACAATTTATATATCCCATTTCTTCTTGAGAGAGGCTGATCCATAGTCCTCTAGCTTTTGCTGGGCAGCCTACCCAGATTCTCAGTACCTCAGGCTGGATGGACCCCTTTGTGGTGGGTGGGGCCAGCTGGAGGCCATGTCCCTGAACTAACATTTCAGCCTTCAGAAGGTGCAGAGGCTGACTGCTCCTTCTGTGTCTTCTAGCTGTCTTTCTTTAGCTGGGTACTCAGTTTCCCCAGACATTCCTCCTTGGACAATTTTTAAAGCATCCCTCATTAGCCCCCTTCAAGTTCAAGTTCAAGTCAGTCACAAGGAGCAGGTAGCCAAGACATTGGAAAGGCTTCCTCCCCCAACAGGGGAAGCTAGGGCATTCCAGAGGGTTCAATTTTAGAGACTGTGCCCACCCCCACAGGCACACCAGAGCACACAGGTACATGTATGGGCACTCACAGGCACACATACTACCCTGCCATTGTCCCCATAGTGGTTCCCTTCAGGAAGTCCAGCCCTGAGTAGACCAAAGGAGAAGAAATGTCACTTTCCTACAGTTTTCTGCTCACATTTGGACTGAGAAATAAGATGTTTCCAAGCACATGAATGTATACATAAGTGCACACATTAACGGAGATCTGATCTAAGCCTCCCTGAAGTTTTTTCTTAAAGAGGTAGTGCTTTGCCACCCTAGTAAAAGTGATCTGGGCTTTCAACATCGGATGGTCAGGTTGAGCTTGGTGAACCTACCCGAGTCAAGGAATGTTCTGGATCCAACCTCATGTCAGTTCACAACTTTGATAGAGGCTTCTTGGTCAGAAGCCTTAGAAATTTTAGGTCAGTGAAACCCAACCAGATCCTTTTTCTAAATCCCCATAGAGAAAAGTGACAAAAACAGACACACGTGCTCACAGCTGGGGACACAGTGCTTTCCCTAAATCCTCATGCAAGCCTCCCACCACTTTCCACACTTACAACATCATCTCCTTGTGATAAAAATGAGACACAGCCGGGCTCGGTTGCTCAGCCTGTAATCCCGCGCCTTTGGGAGGCTGAGGTGAGTGGATTGCCTGAGCCCGCGGGTTCGAGACCCCTGGGCAGCGAGACCTCATCTCTACAATAAATCAAAAAATCACCCGGGCGTGGTAGCGCGCGCCTGTAGTTCCGGCTATCGGAAGGCTGACGCGGAAGGATCGCCGAGCCCAGCAGGTCGAGGCTGCGGTGGCAGCGGCCACTGCACTCCAGTCTGGGCGACAGAGTGAGACTCCAAGTAAAAAAAAAAAAAAAAAAAAAAAAAAAAAAAAATGAGACACAGGCCACTTAGATGACAGCTTAGACTCAGCCCACTGAGACGTATAACCTCTGGATCCCAGCCCCTCCCTGGTCCACCCCAAAACCCACAGAAATGTTTTCACACTCAGGCAAAGGACTGGGCCTCATCGATTGAACAAATGTGATTTTATTCTTAAGTCATCGATCCTGCTTTATTACAAGCTGTTTTGTACAGATCTCAGAAAGAGAAAGGCTTACCACAGAATTTAAATGAGTTTGGTCTTCAAATGAAAAAACATAATGTTTACCAAATACCCACTTTTTACTTTACTGTAGTTGTATTGTTGAACACAATCTGCAGCTAGGATCAGAACTACCAGGCCCATAGATTTTTTAACCACAGGGGTAAACCTTAAAAGAAGTGAAACCTAACACTATATAGATTTCCATTTCTAAATACAGTATATTACAGAAGGTTAAATATACCACCTCTGTGTACTTACAACTATAAAAGATACATAAACCATACCAATTATAAATAATTACATTTAGCATTTCATATTAAAGGCATTATTGTACAATGAAAGAGTAGGAACCCTCTAATGTAGTACTATCAAGGTTAGTGTCTATAGTTAGCTGAGTTAGCATACTGAAAATTCAGTGTATGAAGTCAAATTCTGGCTGAACAAGTTACTGGTAGTGTAAGCACTAAGAGTTAATTGATGGAGAGAGGAAGGTGAGTTGTGAGTTGCATATCTCTGACAAGGATGATAAAGCCATTTGATATGTGATTTTCTTTATACACACACTGGTTCTGACATAGAGCTCCATTTTAGTATTTGTCCTCTCCAACTTAATTATCAAAGATGAGCACCATTTTCCCAATTAGAAAAGTACTAGTCAGTAACAGAAGAAGTAATCAAATAACACAATTTAAGTGTGTTTTTGCTTTTAAAGCTGTGTAGAAACACTTTCAATTTCCTAAGTTCAAACATGAAATTACACGTCATTTGGATACTCAAAGTAGAAAAGAAAATTTCACAACCTGTTTGTGAAATACTCAGGCCACATGGATGAAGACCCAGTTCCTCCAAGGGATCCAGGTGTTAACTTTTTAACTAATCAGAAATTAAATATCAAAATAGGACTTAAAAAAAACAAGACTGTATTATAACAGTAGTTTTCCCAGCTGTGTGTTTTACTCATCTGAAATGGATAACAGAACTAGAGAAAAGGAAAATGATGCAGGTTTATCATAAACCATGAATGAATATGGTAGAAATGCATAATTTGTTAAAGTGAATTATGGCTGATTTGTCAAATATGGGAGTCAATTACCCTAGGATGCTACAGTGTTGTGGTGTTAGAAGACTGGATCCTTAGCAGCAAAGGTTATATCTGCAATGTTTTCTGCCTAAGAAAGTGCCTTGGTTAAGGTGGACCATGACATAGTTTTTGAGTGAGCTCTTTGAGTTTGGTCATATTCCAAAGGCAGTATTGGTTTGAAGCTGAATCCCTCAATGTCAATGTCAATATGCAGACCTCGAAGACCCACACCTGTGCACACCCAAGGCTCGGGTACCCTTCCACAGTATGCACTTCCCAAAAGCTTTCCACTGTGTAATCCTTTTTAAAAAAACTTAGTGCTAATCTTTTCCCACGGAATGGTCCCACTTCTACCTCAGAAAGAGGAAGGGCTTATTCTGTGAGCAGGTAATCCTGAGGATACACAGGTGCAGGGCTCTGCTTGCAGAACATGCAGAAAGCTCCCTCCTCCCGCACCCAGTTGTCACCAGAGTCAGATTCAGCAAAGCATTTTTAAGCAACTGTTGGACACTTCAACTAACACCTCCTCTTAACAACGCCCTGAGATTCTTCATTGTCTCTGGACCTGGTCTAAAGGGTAAAACATAAATGGCCAACAGCTCCCTCTCCAGGCAGGACTGCAATTTTGCACACAACATATGGGCATCCACAGTTTGGTCAATAACCATGAGCATGAGAAGAAAACAGAAATCATTCAACTCCAGTAGACTTAAAGCCTCCAGAAGAAAGTGCCCCGGGAAGGTCAGATATGTGGTTTTTTTCCTTCGGCAAGTTTGATCTGCCACATTCAGCTGTCCAGCATCTGAGGAAGGAGCCCGCCTTTCCTTCAGGGATTCTTGTCACCGAGTTTGATGGTGACAGTTTTCACCTCTGTGTATTCGGCCAAAGCATATTCACCTCTGTGACACAGAAAAGAGGAAAATTCAAGAATGGGCACATCACTTAGTCAGTCTGTGGAAAATGTTCTAGTGCCTGATTGTTCTGTCACGCAGTTTAGGGTTTGCGCAAAAGGTCATGTGATGACTTGATAGAATAACAGCCAGGGCTATATAACACCATTAGCAAGTTTCAGCAACTGGATATGTGACTGCAGTGTAAACATCAAGTTTTTTGTGTGTGATGCTTTTGGAATATTCAGAAGGAATATGGGTTTACCTTTGAGGAATGATGGAGATTTAGAAAAAATAAAGAGGAGCCGGGCTTGGTGGCTCAGCCTGTAATCCCGTGCCTTCGGGAGGCTGAGGTGAGTGGATTGCCTGAGCCCACAGGTTTGAGACCCGCCTGGGCAACTTGGCGAGACCTCATCTCTACAATAAACCAAAAGATTAGCCAGGTGTGGTAGCGCGCGCCTGTAATTCCAGCTACTTGGAAGGCTGAGGCGGAAGGATCGCTGGAGCCCAGCAGGTCGAGGCTGCGGTGGCCAGGAGGGCCACTGCACTCCAGTCTGGGTGACAGAATGAGACTCCAACTCAAAAAAAAAAAAAAAAAAGGAAAAAAGAAAGATGTGAGCTCCTCGGGGTGGGAGAGATAGCAGGCCAGGAGGGGGCAGGACGAGTGAAGGGGGAGAAATTATAATGTGTTTATAACTTTTAGATCACAATTTGGAGTTGCTTGAAGAGACAGAAGAGGCAGAGACCCAAGGCTATTGACTGGGGATGTGGCCAGAGGACCACAGGGAGGGACACTGGGGGCCTGCAGTTGGGACTCAGAGCACACAGCTGGGGACCAGCTGTCAGACAGTGAGGCCTGCCTGTAGGAGCGAGGGGAGCAGATATTAGCATAGACTGGACACAGGGAGCCCACAGCCTTTGATTTAGCATCCGTGGTCTATTTCCTTTCTTTAAGTCTTTCAAGGCCCAGGTGACCCTTCCCTGGCACCATGAGCTAATCTCAGGGCAGCTCCCCTTCCCAGAATCCCGTGGCAGCTTCGGATAGATTTAAATCCCTCTACAGCACTTGATCTGCTGTTAGAAGAATGTGTGCTTAAGAAAAGGGGTGGAAGCAGAGGTGGCCACTAGAGGCGCTGTAGCAAGGAAGACCAGAGACAGAATCCCATCTCCTCCCTGAGACCAGTAGTTCTCAAAGTGTAATTCCCAGACCAGCAGCCTCAGCCACACCTCTGAACTTGCTAGAAATGCAGATTCTCATGCTATGCCCAGCCCTAATGTGGCTGCAGAATAAGGGCCTCCCCAAAGGAATTCACGTCCTAATCCCTTGAACCTGTGACTATGTTAGGTTACATGGCAAATAATTAATGTTGCAAATAGAATTCAAGTCACTAATCAGTTGACCTTAAAAGAGGATATCATCCTGGATCATCTGGGCAGGCCCAGTGCAATCACAAGGATCCTTAAAAGTGGAGGAGGGCCAGGCTCGGCGGCTCAGCCTGTAATCCCGCGCCTTTGGGAGGCTGAGGTGAGTGGATTGCCTGAGCCCGCGGGTTCGAGACCTGCCTGGGCAGCGAGACCTCATCTCTACAATAAATCAAAAAATCAGCCGGGCGTGGTAGCGCGTGCCTGTTATTCCGGTTACTCAGAAGGCTGAGGCGGAAGGATCGCCGGAGCCCAGCAGACGAGGCTGTGGTGGCCAGGAGTGGCCACTGCACTTCAGTCTGGGCGACAGTGTGAGACTCCAACTCAAAAAATAAAAATAAAAAAGTGGAGGAGGAAGGCAGAAGAGAGGCAGAGCGAAATGCGACTACAGAAGCAGGTCCAGAGAGATGCAACAGTGCTGGCTCTGAAGATGGAGAAAGGGGCCAGCAGTCAGGGAGTGTAAGCAGCTCTAGAAGCTGGAAAAGGCAAAGAAAGCTGCTCTCTCCTTCGAGGGCCTCCACGAAGGAATGCAGCCTCCTGGACACCTTGATTTTATCTCCGTGAAACCTGTGGCAGATCTTTATCCTACAGAACTGTGAAATACTAAATACACATTATTTAAGGCTCTAATGCTGTGGCAATTTGTTTTAGCAGTACAGTAAGCCCCCTACATACAAGCCTTCAAGTTACAAACTTTAATGATACACACATGCTTTTTTATGTATTCTTTTCACCAGGTGTCAGCATATCCTGTTAAATACACACAGTACTGTGTAGCTGATTGTATATGTATCCTGTTAAATACATATAGTACTATATAGCCTAGTTGGGAACCTAGGCTACTTTGTTGGACTTACAACAAATGGATTTATGAACATGCTCTCAGAACCAAAGTTGTTCATATGCTGGGGACTTCCTATAATAGAAAATGAATAAACTTACTGAATCAGAAACACTAGGAGTGGGGCCCAGAAATCTGTGGTTTAACAAGTCCTCCAGGTGATTCTGATGCATGCTCAAGTGGGAGAACCAATGGCTTAGAACTATGTAGCTTAGATAAGTTCTTTGCCTTCTCTAAACCTCAATTCCATCATCTGTAAAATGGGAATCCCATCACCTCCTTATAACAATTAGACAGAATCATATAGAGCAGATACAATGTGCTAGGTAAAAAGTGAATGGTAGGTGTCATTGAGATAGGTAATTTCCTAGAACAAATAGTTGAAGAACTCGTGATAATGCATGATTTTGTAATCGTTCCTAAACATAACATAAAATATAAAGCCATAAACAAAATGCTAAATTCAACTTTTGTAGAGCAGATACTCCATTTAAAAATCCCCCAAAAGGCCAGGCGCTGTGGCTCATAATCCTAGCACTTAGGGAGGCTGAGGTGAGGGGATTGCTTGAGCCCACAGGTTTGAGAACAGCCTTGGCAACTTGGCGAGACCTCATCTCTACAATAAATTTAAAAATTAGTCGGGTGTGGTAGTGCACACTTGTAGTTCTGGCTACTCGAAAGGCTGAGACAGAAGGATTGCCTGAGCCCAGCAGGTCGATGCTGGGGTGGCCGTGAGCATGCCACTGCACTCCAGCCTTGGTGATGGAGTGAGACTCCAACAACAACAACAACAAAAAGCCCAAAAGACAAATGACAAACTAAAAAAAAAAATTGACAACTCCATGTGACAGAGTGCTGTTTTCCTTACTATACAAAGAGCTCTTACAAATCAATTAGAACACAAATGACCAGAAGAAAAAAATCAACAAAGAACATGAATAGTCAGTTTGAAAAAAAAAGATAAATTATCAATAAGTGTGAAAAAGGTGCTCAACCCCCTCACAATGAAAGAAACACAAACTGAAGCAGGTGGTGAACCCATTTCTCATGAGGCAGACTACTCCATTTTAGGAGTTTATTCTGAAAACAATCTCCCACAAGTGCAAACAGGTATACACACAAGGAAATACATCAACATTGTCTGTAACAGCAAAATCTCTCGGAAATACCACAAAAGACCATCAGTAAAAAGAACTAAAGGATGGCCAAAACCCATTCTCAAGAGCAAAAAGTAGCTTGCTCCCATTTCATTTGAAAACAGAAAAGAACACACCTTTATATCCATCATATGTACAGAAAATGCACAATGTGAGGATATAATGTTGCACTGTAAAAATCAAAGGTGTTAATTTCTCAAGTTCATAAAGCAAAGTACTAAGATCATGTTGAATGAGCACATAAGGAATATGTACAACATTAAAATCATTTGTGTTAGAATAAATACACGGATCCTCTCTTTCCATGTCTGTAGTCACTGTCCTGTTTCAAGTTCTTGCTGCTCTCATTCAACACAATGTGGTGACTCCTAACTGGTTTCTCACCCAATCTCATCCACCTTGGAGTTCAAGGCCATCCATGAGCCCAGCCTTTCTCCCATTAAACTTCACCAGAATGTCAGGGGGATGGAACTGGTGACTGTTGTCCACTGCCATATACTCAGAGCCTAGCATCATGCCTGGGACATCAAAGCTGCTCAAGAAACATTTGCCAAGTGAATGAATGAATGAATGAACAATGTTTACCTCTAACAGTTGGGGGAGGAAGACTTGACTTTCCACCTGTCTCTACCATGTAGATTTTTTGGTAACTGCATCATTGTTTTTAAAAAGCAAAACAAAGAACTGAGAAGGAAATCACCAGGAGGAAGAGGAATTGCAGGCTCCATCCCAAAACTTGCACAGACCAGAGCCCAGAGGGGCCTGTGGGTGGGCAGCTGGAGCCAGGGAAAACCATGGAATCCACCGCACAGGGCTCCAGCTCTGGAAAAGGGGAACTTCTTGCAACATGAAGACGTTAATTAGAGACAACTGAAGACGGAAATTGGTTTTCAAAGCAGCTTCCAGGCTCCTTGTGAATTATTTTAAAATACTTTATCAAAAGGCTTGAGAAAATGTATGCCAAGGGTCCAAAAAACAGACATTCACAAAAGCCCGATGCGGCTAACTGGCAGGATGGAACATGGACCATGTTCAGCCAACATTCACTGAGCCCTGGCCTGGCAGGGAGCTCAGGAGCCGAAGACATGCCGGGGTAATGGGAAGGGAGGTCAAGGTGAGGGCCCGTCCTCGGTGCAGGTCAGTACACACCAGGGATCAAGTGGGCCTGCAGTTTGACATCCAAGGACATTTGCTTTGGAGACTGGGGTTCTTGCTGTGGGGCAAGGCTGTATGGCCTCTGGGAGGAAGACTGTGTGGGTCTGGGTTCCCAGCCCTCCCGACCTGGCTGGTTGAAGGCAGCAGATCAGAGGAGACCATGCAAGCCCTGGTTGGCTTCATGCCAGGTGGCTGACAACTGACCCCTGTTGAGCAAGGTCTTGTGCTGTGGTGGGTCCTAGGACCAAGCTGCCAGGATTGTTCCTGACCCTGTCATTCACTAGCTCCCTGGGCTGTTTCCTCATGTGAAAACAGCTGTATCCATCTCATGGACGGTTGTGAGAATGGCATGAACTAACAGGTAACTAACAGGCTTGACGGAGCCTGCCATAGAGCCTGTGCTCAGCAAGTGCCAGTTGTCACCAGTGCTACTGCTGTGGGGAGGCCCTAGTGACCCCAGCCCAGGCCTCCTGTCCCCAAAGACTAAGCAGATTAAGAGGCAATGAAGCAGAGGCTAGCAGAACTCAAATATAAATGAGCCACAAGGGAGAGGAAGAGGAAACGTGATTTCTGCAAACGGTCTTCACGGCCAAGAATTTGCTGACATTCCCTAAGCAGAAGCCAAGGATAAGGCAGAGACCAAGGGACATGTGTCACTCAGATGTTCGGCGGGCTCTGGGGCATTTGCTGTGAATCAAGGCTGGACCAGCAAGGACTGAGGCAGGGGAAGAGGACCCCAATTGCACGCAGACTGGCCAAGAGTATTTGTTTAGGGATGAAAGGCAGCCCTGTTCCTTTGTAACAAACATCCTTACAAACCTCAAAGGGGAGCCACGCAGAGGACCCACCAGGGCCCAAGCCAAGGGAAGGGCTGGAGTCTGTTCCCGCTGGAAGATGTGCAAACAAGTACAAGGTAACACATTTGTGTATAGGCCATACAAGCTGTTTCAATAAAAGGAAGCACGTGAGCCCTTGGGGATGTTCTGGGAATGGCCCTGGGGTGCTGTCACAGAGGGTTTCTTGGGAACATTGATACTACGAGATGTTTGTCCAAAAGGCTAATAAAACCCTGAGCACCATCAAGGAGGACACAGGGAGAGAAGACAGTGTCCGGCTGGAAATCATGGCATCTCCACTCCTGGGATGCTCCTGCCAGCTCTGGCCTGGGCCAAACACAAGGAGGCTCATCCATTAATTTAAACCTTGGGAGCTCATTTTCCCAGAAGGCAGGACCAAAGGGAAACGTGGAGGGGTCTGCACACACTGATGAGGCCACAGAGGCTCAGTAGGAGAAGGAATGGGAATCACCCACAGTAGGTGTGCAGGGCCCCTGCTGGGCTTGGAAAGCGGACTGGATGGATCCAGAGCCTGACCTGGGTCAGAGCTCATCGTCCCTGCTAAGGGTGGGAATTTGTGTAGGTCAGGACATCCCACGTCTGACAAAAAGTACTAAGGTTCCGCCTGTGTCCCCATCCAGGAAGCTTCTGTCAAGTATTCCCTGAACGTCCCAGTGTGATGAGTGCCAAGCAGGACACAGGAGCTGAGACTTGGAGGAGGACAGGCTGAGGAAGAGCATGGGGAAGGGTAAAGGAGGAGAAGAGGAAGGGAGAAATCCCCACCAGAGGGACACGGCTGACCCACAAAGAGCGGGGCAGGGGGAAGGGGTAGCAGGCTGGAACTCGAGTCACCGTCTGCAAATCTAGCAGATGACACTTGGAGTGATGGAAACACTTACAGTTCTCTGCCGTTTCCCGACATCTTAAAGCCACCAAATGGAGCCTGAGCGTAGATGGCATTGTAGCAGTTGATCCTAGAAAAAGAATGCAGGCATGCTCGCCGTCACCTGGAGAAGACCCGCTGGATCTGGGCACTGCAACCGGCAGGGTGCAGAGCTTGCCTGATGAACCGCCTTTGCCAAAGTCTCAGTGATTAAAGCACAGTGTACTCTCAACTACTGCCTGCTCATCCTTCCCATCAGAAACTAAAATTTGGACATACTGAAGTCAGAGCTTCTCATGGAATAGGAATGGGCTAGGAAGGGGAGAAAAGAAAGGATGGCACAGGGGAGTGAGAATCCGCTTTGAAATGAGGCAGACCTGAACCCTAAGTTCTGCTTTCCGGCTCTGTGATTCTGGTCTATGGCTCGACCTCTCTAGGCCACAATTCCCTCATCTTAACATGGGACAATAATACAAAACTGCAGAAGTATTGGTGAGGCAGGGACTTGTGTCCATTCTATGCACATGAGCATGCACTGCTTTTAGGATCAGAACCAAAAATAAAGCAAGGAGGGACTATACAGCACAGGACATAGACGCATGGGCACCAGAGCCCACTCTGCCATCTACCAGCTGTGCAACCCTGGGCAAATCACTCAATCTCTCCGTGCCTCAATTTCCCATTCTGTAAGATGGAGACATCATGGTGTCCACCTCAGAAGGTGGTCACGGGCACTGAGCAAGCACTGAGACAGTGCTTGACATATGACTCACAATCAGTAGCCCTCTGTTAACAGTCTATTACCGAGGCTAGCAAGCCAGCAGCTCAGGGGAGCCAACACACACACACGCTTGACTCACCAGACAGTACCAGACTCTAACGCAGAAGCCAGCTTCAGGGCTTTGTCCAGGTTTTTTGTGAACACGGCAGCTGTGAGTCCATAGTCAGTGTTATTTGCTCTTTTTATTACTTCTTCGATGTTTTTGAACTTCAGTATCGGTTGCACTGGTCCAAAAATCTATGAGTAATTGCAAGAATAGCAGTGAGAGGCAGGATGAGTGAAAAGGTATGCTCTGGACAGGTATTTCTTCTTTCTATGCTTTTTTCATATACCCATACCCATGCATGAAAAACAATAATTGGAGGACAGACGTGCAAACATTGTCTTAGCTGCATGAATGTTGAAATCTGAAGGCAAGAATTAAAATGAAATAAAATAAAAAATAACAACAAAAAACATATGTTGCATTTAAGAACTCTCATTGTCATCAGGGTTTCTGAGAGCTGCCAGCCCCTAAACTTTGGAATAACCCATCAAGTTGGATGCCCAGAAAACAAAACCTTTGGGTAACTTTTGGAAAGTTATCTGGAAGGATACTTACAGACACATTGTAGGACTGTGTGCCCTGACCTCTTGGTACTATGGTTTCTACCAATGAAGCCACCCTAAAACATTTCCACAATAACTCCCAGGGGAAGGAATGAGGCAATGTTCACCACAGTCTATCACACAGCAAAGACCAAAAAAAAAAAAAAGGAAGAACTAAGGCTTGAGCATTTAAAGATGATTTTGAGGGGAGCGTGTAATTGACTCAGTATTGGGCACAGTTATAGCCCAGCAGGGGGGGGTCCAGCCTGCCAAGATACCTTCCCAGCCCCCTCACAACCTCCTGTCACAGGGGTGTTTAAAGAGTCGAGCTTTGTACCATCATAGCTGTCAGTAACCCATGAAAATCTCAAGGAGAGTGTCTGTAGGATGTTAGCAGGAGCTCCCAACATCATTCACTCTTCCATGTGCCCCAAAAGACCACAGCCCAGGGTCTAACCACCTGGGACTGGGTTCTCCTTTTATAGATGCCATGTGGAAACGAGTGCTCATCCAGTTTCACAGGGGGATCGAAAGACAAAGTTGGATTTACACTCTTGGCGGGGGGTCTACTGAATTCTCATTACTTCCAAGGATGCTGGTGATGGAAAATATCAGTGAGCATTCTAGCTGGGACACAGTCCTTGAAAGAATGCTTGTTGAAGTTCTGTCTGGGGGGACTGAAGGCAGCTCTGGGTCCTGAATCCACAGGGCCCTGAATCAATGCCTAGAAAAACCCACAGGTGGCAACAGCTCTCCACCTGGGCCGCATGCCTAACTAGAGAGGAGACTGAGGGACTGCTGCTCCCCAGAAACCATGAGCAGTGAGTGGAAACTGAGGGTTAGAACTCTGTACCTGCTGTATAGGTTTGGAGTTTATCAGAGGTAGGGGCAAGACAATATCCTTTAAGGACCTCCCGAAAGACAGGAAAGATCACACAGAAAAGAAAAATGCTCAGGTCACAGATGCCTGGGATCCCAGGGGCCCTAGTGAGGCTCTGTGGGTCATACTGCTTGCTGCAGTCCCCACAAACCTCCTCTTTGGCAATCCGCATGTTGTCGGTAACTTCTGAGAAGACAGTGGGTTTGATGAAGAGCCCCCTGTCTTCCATGGCCGAGCCCCCACATTCCAGCTTGGCTCCTTCCTTCTTCCCACTCTCGATCAGCTCGAGGATTTTGTCAAACTGCTTTTGGTCAATCTGCAAAACAGAAGCAGAAAGCACAGCCCAGCTTCCTTCTGGCCAGTGGCTGCTGTCCATGTTTTTGACAGCCTTCAACACAGTTAGCCGTCCTCCCCCACCCTCCAGCGTGTTCTTGCCAAGCCATTGTCCCTGCAATTATTATGTTCTGTAGGCAAATATTCCTCTGATGCATGAGCAGGAGAGAGATGGGGAGTCAGGCTAGCCTCATCCTCTCGAGGTTTGGGGTTTCTTCACACATCTGACTTCCCTCTCCATACTGCGAAGCGAGTCCTTGGGTGATATAAGGCCTGAAGTCTCCGCATTCTTTGCTTTCCCAACTCTCTCCATCCTACTCAGGTTGCTGAATTGAGCAATACAGGATGTCCAGTGAAATGTGAATTTCAGAAAAACAACACATGGTTTTTTTAGTATAAGCCTATCCCAGACAATATTTGGAATATACTTATGCTAAAATGCATGTGCTGTTTATCTGAAACTCAAATCTACCTGGAAGCCTTGTATCACCCACCCTGCACCCTGCCCACTTGGCAACATGGATCAGGGTAGCATGACTGGAATTCTCCCTCGTGGTGCAGAAAAGTGAGAAGGAAAGCTGACCACTGTCCTCAGCTCCCCTCAAGACAGAATGGAGTGAGTCTCCAGCTGGGCTGGGGTGCTTCTCGGCTGGCAGGGAAGTAGCTCATGAGGCAGGCTCCACTTTTGCTATTCTGTTTCGGAATCCCCATGGCTGGAGTTTGCCCCATACCTCCAGCCTGACACCTAACTTGTGAACATAGTTCCAACCAGCTGTCAAAGGGGCACCCTTTTGGGAGACTGGTCTCAGGGGAAAGTGCTCTTTCTGTCCCCACCACCGGCTCTTCTTTCTGAAATCGGAGGGATCCCTGTCTTAGTCACTGTTGTCCTCTTCTTTGGCTGGGAGGGACAGAGCTTTACAAGGTTCACTGTAGCTGAGACTTTTAGGTAGAAAATCTGGCTTCATTCCAATGATACAAAATAGAAAAGTAAGTAGTGCATCTGGATGACTGTCCCTGGGGCGCAGGTTGGCTTTCTTATGAGGGAAAAAACCAGGCATGGTGATTGATCAAGTATCTCAGGAAATGTGGATCCAGTTTTAGAATGCTGACTCGGATTCATACCTCCCACCTTATTCCAGCAGAATTCCAAACAGATCAAAGATATAGCTATGAAAAATGAAACCATAAAAGTTTTAAAATTCTCTCATGTGGAAGATTGCCCCTGCAAATCTGGAACAAGAAAAGATTGATAAATTTGAGTATGGAAAAAATGGCAAAATCATTGTAAGCAAAGTCAAAAGGCAAAATAAACTGGGAAAAAAAATAGTGACAAGCCAGATCATAGAAAGCTAATCTCTCTAGTATGTATGCAAAGAGGCTTTAGAAGTGATAAGAAAAATGACCAATAAGATAAAAATATGTAAAGCAATCGAACATTTGACAGAAATACAAATGGCTTTCAAACCCAGGATGAAATGCTCTACTTTATTCATAAGAGGTTTATGCATATGGAAACTCAGTGAGATACCATTTTAAACTCTCAGATGAACAAAAATTCACATCCCATTAGTAAGGCTAGAGAAACTGACATGCTTACACCATGTTGGTAGGCACATACATTGATGTATCCTCTATGGAAGGTAATTCAGCAAGGCTTACAAGTGTGTCCCCACTTGGCCACCCTACTTTGGGGATTCTGGCCCAGGTACTTCCTTGTGTGTGTGCGAAATGACATACTCTGTGGCCTTGTGTGTGACCACACATTCCACATGTTAATCAGATATTACTTAAACTCTGGTGGCTTCATACAGCAGAATTCTACGTACATGTGAAAAAGAATGGGGCAGGTTCCCATGAACTGGTACAGAAAGATCTTCAAGTTTCTTGTTAAGAAACTAATCCCGCGCCTTTGAGAGGCTGAGGTGAGTGGATTGCCTGAGCCCGCGGGTTCGAGACCCGCCTGGGCAGGCGAGACCTCATCTCTACAATAAATCAAAAAATTAGCTGGGCATGGTAGCGTGCGCCTGTAGTTCCAGCTACATGGAAGGCTGAGGCAGAAGGATCGCCGGAGCCCAGCAGGTCGAGGCTGCAGTGGCCGGGAGCGGCCACTGCACTCCAGTCTGGGCGACAGAGTGAGACTCCAACTCAAAAAAAAAAAGAAAGAAATAAGACACAGGTATAAAATGGTAGAGTTATCGTGGTAACTTTTGTGTAAAAATTTTGGAGGAAATTAGAATACATATTCATATTTGCCTGCATACACATAAAGAAACTTTAGAGAGATGCGAGGAGGGACCCAAAAACCCTGGAACTTATTACAAATTGTTTAATGTAAATCATCTTCAAAGTACTCTCTGATGCAATAAAACCTATTGAAATGCTTTTTCCACTGCTCAAAACAGTTTTTGAACTTGTCAATTTTGATGGCTCTTAGTGCTTCTGCTGTTTTTTTGTTTCACCTCTTCCACATTGGCAAAAAGTTTTCCTTTGAGGACTTTTTTTTTTTTACAAGGGCAAACAAAAACAAGTCGCTTGGGGTGAGATCACGTGAACAGGGAGGGTGGGGCACCGGGGTCATGCAATTTTTGGTCAAGAACTGCTGACACTCCTTGTCATGGTGGAAGAATCAGTCACCTGTTTGCCACAACTCGGAATGTTTCTTCCACAAATCGTGACACAACCCTCTCAAAACTTCCAGATAAAAACTTTGGTTGACCATTTGATCCAGAGGAACAAATTCTGAGTGTGCTACTAGAGGTCTGTCCTCCAAAAATATAATTCAAGTTTTTTGGGGTCCCCCCTCCCTGGGGTGTGTCCCCCCCATACACGAGAAACTGAGAACATGGGATACACATGAGGGGAAGGGTTAAGAACCAGGTGTATGAATGGAGGGCTTTCACCACAGAGCTGTCTACGTGTTTTGCATTTTGACTTCTGTGTATATACTCCCACACAAAAAGTAACGAAAACAACTGCAATAGGTCCAGGAATAGCTCACATTTCTCTCAGTTTTTTTCTGGGTGAACCAAGTCTTGGATTAAAAGTTCCAGGTGTTGCTGAGCCTTTCTCCTCTCTGGGGGGTCAAGGGAGCCAGAGGGGCTTCATCAAACTACAGGACCTGATTGGTTGCTGACCCTGTTCTGCTCGGAAGACCCCATCTGTCCTGCAGGTAGTGCTGGGACCCTGTGGGAGCCCTACATATCCAAGCTCAACGTTCCCTGGTGAGTCCATATGAGCACATTGTTTAAATCTAATAATCCTCTATGCAATGTCAGCTGGTGCCTTGCAGTGCAGGAAGGAGGACCTGCCAGGAAGTAGGATGACGCGGCAGGGCACACTACCAGAAGCAGGGAAATACGGCCCCCAAAGGACTGGCCCAAGGCTGGGCTGGGCCCAAGGCTGGGCCCAGCTCTCTGCTGGGAGGACACTGCTGGAGCCTGCCCCGGCCAGGTGGCCTGCATAATGTTTATGCTCCTCATTGCTCAGTTGCCAGATAAACCTGAATGATTATGGAGCATTCCAAGTGAGCGGCTTGCCGGCCGTGGACACCAATCTAGGTCAGCTTGCTGTTTTACAGGCATGAGACAGACAGGACTATTTAGACAGCTGTAAGTCCTCTTGGAGTAAAATCTTATTACCGTAGATGAAAAAGCACTTTGGGAGAAAAAAAAATCTAACAGTGTCCTAAAATAATATGCTGAGGTTAGATGACTTTAGTGTGCTTTCAAAAAGACTTGAGAGGCAGCGAACACACATGGGTGAAATCAACACCCGTTCTGCCTCGATCTGCTCTCTTGGAAGAGATTTGTGTATGTGGCTTCAAAAGTCAGGACTGGAGCCTTGGAAAGAGACTTACAAATAATGATGAGGTAAAAAGATTTCCTTAGGATGGGGATCAGCTCACATATTTCCCACTGATTCTGGATTAGCTCTAAAATCATAGTGGATTCGATAATGACTTGTGGTCATGTTTGCGTTCAGATCTGAAATCCGACCAAGGCCGCTAGACAACTTTGTGTCACTGGCCACTGGATTTGGGGCGGAGGCTGGGCAGGCCATGACTGGGGACAGGGCATGCCGGCCACAAGCAGAAGGGCTTCTCTGCTAGCGTCACATGGCATCAGAGCGTATGGGCTGGGGCGAGTGGAAGGTGGGTGGCCAGAAATGCACGTCTCTTTCGCAGCTAGTGTGTCCCCACAGGACAGTTAATTAAGCAAGACTGATCCGCATGGCCTGAAGTCACACACATTCACTGCCACCTGGACCAGAAAGCCTGTCATTGAAAGCGTCTCCCCTTTAAAAGTAAAAACTACCCTTTATTGAGGACTTCCTAGGTGCTGTGAAATTCTCACAACATTCATCGATTACTCCCGTTTTCCAGATGAGGAAACGGAGGTGTGGAAAGATTTTGTGACTTTCACAAAGCCACAGAGGCAAATTTGAACTCAGACCCACAGCCTCTCATTGAAACATGTGGTGCCAACGCAGGGGGAAACCAGCAAGCTGTCGGGACGGACACAAGTGGGTAAGTCCCAGACACGTGACTTGAAATTTCATGGCTGGGGCAAGACTTTGGCCTAAAAGCAAAGTGGGTTGCTGTCGAGTTCCATTTCAATAATGCATGGGATGGTCAGGCTGCCCTCTTTTAAATATTTATCCATCTGCTTTGCTTCATAATTAGTAAGAAAGTGATACAGGATGTGCCCTTTTAAAGAGGATATTAAACCTCGTGGTTATGATCGTTTTCATCCTGTCCTTGGCTGCCCAAACCAGGCCTCCAGATACATGTTCCTCCTGCCAGAGACATATCCACATGCCCCGAGCCCTCCCCACCCGGATTCTTTGGTTTCTGACGCTTCACCTTGTCCTATGACACAGGCACGTGGGCTTGAGGGCCTCCAGGCTGAGGCCACGGCTCCAGGCCCTGCCTGCCTGCATGCTGCCGCCTGCAGCCGGGGTTACAGCCCCTCTTCTGCAGGGAGTCCATCCAGGTGAGATGCCTCTGCCTGAAGCTCTCTTCTGGGGGCCTGGGGGTGCTCAGAAGGAGGATGGCAATCTGAGAGGACTGGGGGTCCAGACGGTTGACCTTCTGCTCTGGGAACACTGCATCCTCCTGAGGCCCCAGCCACAGGGGGGGTTCAGCCCTTTTTCATAATCTCACTGGGACCCGACAGGACTGTCCTGCTGACCAGCTTCTAAGCAAAAGCCTCAAGTGGCAGGACCCTGTGCAAAGGACTGTGTGCGGGACTGCCTGGCTGGGTCCCCTGACGAGCCCACAGGCTCAGATGCCTCAGGAGGTTACCTGGGGTCCCTGCTCCGTTCTGACATCGAAGGGGTCTCCCACAGGCCGCTTCTTGGCATATTCCACGCTCCGCCTGACAAACTCGGCGTAGACCTGCTCTTCCACAAACACCCTGGAGGCGGCTGTGCAGCACTGGCCTTGGTTGAAGAACACTCCCTGATGGGCACACTCCACTGCCAAGTCCACTGGAAAGGGAGGGGAGGGGAGGCGGGCAGAAGCGAGAGGAAGCGATTAAGTCGTTAAAGCGGGACTGGCGACAGCTGCAACTCTAATTGCCCACACAAGAAAACAGGCCCCAGGATGGCTGCATTTCGAAAATTAATTTTGTTCTCAGCATTTCCCAGGGAGGATGGGAAAATGGATTTTGGGTACACCAAGGTTGGGGTAAAATCAGTTCTCTGGCTGCAGGACTTGTCAGTACCTTTAATATGCGAATGAGCACAGAGTTGTAGCATCTCCCATTTCTCTTGTCCATGGAACCCTCTCCTCCCCCTTTTCTGGAGGACTGACTAATGTTCTACAGAATAAACATCGGCAAGTATTGGTGTAGGCCAACTGGCAAGAACTTTCTTTTTTGAATTGGGGTCTCACTCTGTTGCCTAGGCTGGAGTGCTGGGGTACAATCATGGCTCACCACAGCCTTGAGCTCCTGGCTCAGGTGATCCTTCTGCCTCAGCCTCCTGAGTAGCTAGGATTACAGGTGTGTGCCATTATGCCTGGCAAATTTTTTATTTTTTTGTAGAGACAAGGTCTCCCTGTTGCCTAGGCCAGAGAACTTTTAAAGGAGAGAATATTGCCTGGCGTGAGTGAAGGAAGGGTCTAATTAAGTAAGCAACACCGTGTATGACTTAGAAGGGCTGGATCTGAGTTGTAGATCAGACACGGAATTAAAACCAGGAACTGAAACTGAGCCGGAGGGTGCTTAGTAAGAAAGATTTCAGGGATATGCTTAATGGAGGAGAATGGGTCGTCACTGACATTTATGGAGGGGCTTCTGGTGCTTGCCACCCCCCACTAGTGCTTGCTTAGGAGATACAACTCTCCTCTCTGGGCACTGGAAGGAGACCTGTTCTAAGTCCATCGGGGCAGCTCGGGGCGGCGGGGGGTGCTGCCCTTGGCTCTGAGAACGAGACCACTGCTGCTCGACTGAGTCGTCTAAGTTGTGATGGCCGCAGTCTGGCACGATAAGCCTCTTGGCCCTCTCTGTCCCCCCACCCTGTGGTTGGCCAGGACAGGTGCCAACTTGGAACTGCCCCTCCCCCAAAATAACCAATTCATTTCCTGCTCCTGACAGGAGTCGCGGGTGGCAGCTGAAGGGGCCGGGAATGATGGCTTGCTAGCCTTGATATCATGCCTGGGATGTTGGTTATGTCAGGATGTAATTTGTGGACTGGCACTGCCCGAAGAGGGGTAGGAGGTGGTTCATAGCGTGTTTTCGTGGCCCTTGTGAGTGAAACTGAGCCCCAAACAGAACGAGTCCTGGACTTTGGCTGCAGTTTACCTCCCTGGGAAGAAGAGAGGACAGGCTCCGGGCCAGTGGGGCACCCGGAGGTGGTGGCCCAGGGATGCCAATCGGGAGTCCTGCTCTTCGCGATTGAAGCTTGGGACCCCCAGTGTGGATCACGGTGCCCAGACTGTTCATGATGCTCCAGAAACCATTTGTAGAACAAGGGAGCTCCAGCCCAGGCAAGAGAGGGGCAGTCCCTAACCCAGCTGTCCCTTCTTTCCTCGGAGTGTGTTTCCTCTCCCATCCTCTCTTCCACTGAAAGCCAGCTGCAGGGAAAGGAGCTGATAAATTTACACCTTAGTGAGAATTTGTGCCAGGGTCATTTTTCTCAGGGATATTTACAATCCCAACCTTATCTGAGTTGGGAAAATCCCTTTGCCCATCCTCCCTGTGAACAGGCTTTGTTCTTCAGGACAGGAATTTCTGGCACACCCATGGACAGGTGGGGGAGGTCATCCTTTAGGGCAAGGTTGCTTCAAGGCACTTGGGAAGTCACAGCTTTTGACAACTGACCCTGTCAGCAGGTACCTTCTTCCCTCTGTTAGACATGGCAGCCAACAAAAGTATATATTTTAATATTGGGTCATGTTGCTCTAGCAAGACACAAGCTGCTCCCAGGTGGCCGGGCAGGTGGCTTTCCCAGGGAAGGTGTGGTGCAGGCAGAGAACCTGACCACGGGAATATTTTGGAGGATCAGCTGCTGCCGTCCTCCTCTGACTTGTCAGGGCTGAGACAAACAGGGAAGAGGCATCTCAGTTCTGCAGGGCGTGGAAACACAATAGGAAATTCTGGCTTGGGGAGGCAGAATGATGTTGCCTGGGTGGGCAGCAGCTGCCTTCCTCCCAACCAGGAACCATGTGGAAAAGCTGGGCCTGCTCCTTGGGGCCCCAGCTCTGCTGGGAGAGGAAGGTGAAGTTAATTTTGAGAGGCAGCAACAAGCCCTATTCTCCTTTCCAAGACAGCTTTCTGTCAGCAAGAAAGCTGGTGGGTTTATCTTGTTGTTATTATTATTATTATTATTATTATTATTATTATTATTATTATTATTGACAGGGTCTCACTCTGTCGCCCAGGCTGGAGTGCAGTGGCACGATCCTGGCTCACCGCAGCCTTGACCTCCTGGGCTCAAGCGATCCTTCCGCTTCAGCCTCCTGAGTGGCTGGGACTACAGGTAGGCACGAGTGTGCCTGGTTAATTTCTGTATTCTTTGTAGAGATGAGGTCTCACTCTGTTGCCTGGGCTGGTCTCCTGGGCTCAAGTGATTCTCCTGTCTCGCCTCCCAAAGTGCTGAGATTACAGGCATGAGCCACCGCATCTGACCCCAAAGTTGGCGTTTTGGCCTCCATTTGCCTGTCTGGCTGGTAGATTGCAGGCTGGAGGACCCAAGCGGAAGCATCCCCACTGAGTGTGTGCATCTCTTTCTTGGTTGGTTCTAAGTGGGGGCCGGGAAGTGGAGAGAGGCTGGTGGTGGACCTGGAGCCCCAACCCAGACGGGAAGAGACTCACGGTCGGCGTCGGCACACACGATGCACGGATTCTTCCCCCCGAGCTCCAGTGTCACCCTCTTCAGATTGCTCCGGGAGGCTGCTTCCTTAACCAGCTTTCCAACCTTCAGGATAAAGCAGATGAAAGTAAACCTCAGGCATGGCTGAACTTGACCCAAATGCATACATCAGTGAATGTCCTGGACAAGTCTGGGAGGCAGCGCCACCACCGGCCTCTGCCTGGCCGCCCGGCCTTGATGGGGTTGCTCTGCTGTCCCGGCCTCTGCTTGTATTTCCCATTTCAGACCTTGGCATCCTGGAACCCTTGGTCTGAGCCGCTCCACTTACAAGATTGGGTGGGAGCCTCTGAAAGGCTGCACAGCTGGCTAGGAGCAGAGATGCCTGCTCACCTGTCCCGGTTCCCGCTCTCTGAGCCCAGCAGACCGTTATAGCGTTCAAGGGACCAAGGGGCAACTCTTCTATCCTTGCTAGTGAAATCGGAAATTCCAAAAGCCCAGCAGGCGAGGCAGTTCTGTGTGGCTCTTTAGTGTCATCTGAGGGAACCTCCAAGAGCCAGAGAAACAGAAAGTCCAGCTGGTCACCAGGAAGAGAAGAAACCAGTTCTCTGGAAACATCTCTAAGACTGAGTGCTACCCCAGTCAGGCAGGGAAGGAGTGGGTGCACTATGAAATCACAGAAGAACCACTCACCCAGCAGTACTGCTCAACCCTGGGGCGCCTGACTGATGGCGTCTCTCCAGGCATCCACCATACCACCAGAGAGGTGGGTTAGCCCAGCATAACGTGGTGACTTATCTCGGGCAACAAGTAAAGCCAGGCACCATGAACTGAGAGCGGAGAAGGCCCTCAGAAGACGGGTGCAGACACCCATCCCTAGAGCAGACTGCTGGTGAGAGGCAGGGCTCTTCCAGGCCCAAGACAGTTCTCCCTAGCACTGAGGTGTGAGTGCATCTGATGAATCAGTTAGTCTCCTGGCAATGGCCTGAATGAGGTCTGGAATTGACCCACAGTGACAGTGTTTGTCCCCAAGGAGAGTGACAACATCCATCAAGACTGGACTAAGCTAGGCAGGAGATGGGGACACTGATAGCATGAAAAGTGCTTCGTTGCTCTTTTTTATGTACAGAAGAAGTACTTTCTCACGGAAAATAATTCCACATGCAGATGCCTGCAAATTAAAGAGGAGAAAGTCTTCACCCATGCCCCCAGACCCACCCCGGCGGTGGCCATTGATAATAATTTCTTGGGCATCTTTCCAGACAATGTTTATTTTACACATACACTTTTGTTAATGGGATCATATTGTAGATAATTTCCGACAGTTTGCTTTTTTGGGCTTCAACATAGATCAGAGAATGCCTTCCTTGTTGTAATGGCTGTGAAACATTTCATAGAACGGATATAACACGCTTGAAAATGTGCCCCTGAAGGCTCATGAGAATATTTCTCCAAGTCTGACTTTGAAGTCAGTGTCTTCAAAGTGGAACTTCTAAATGCAGTTTTTCATTTTTGCTTTTTTGATCAGAACTGCCAAGTCACCCTTCGGGATAGTGTCAGTGGGTCCCTGCTTCCCCACAGCCTCACATTTCCATTTTTACTCATCTGACAGGCAAAAGGACAATTTCATGTGAATTTGCATTTTCCCGATTACCAGCAAACTAGGTTAGCTTATTGGGAATTCAGTATTTCTGTTCTCTGAATTGCCCATTTTCCCACTATTCAGTTTGGTTTTTTTCATTGATTGGTAGGAGTGCTTTACATATGAAGGATACATATTCTTGGAAAGCTGCATACATTGCAACTGTTTTTCTCAGTAATCTCTTAACCTTGATTATGAATATTGTTTGCTATATGGATGTTTTATGTTTTTACTTCATTTTATCACTCAATCTTGTCTTCTAAGACTTCTGAGTGCCACTAAATAATTATTTCATTTGGAAACTGGGACAATGGCCGTCTTTAAACTGAGTGTAATATACTAAAACACAGTCAAATTTAGAAGAAAAGCAAATCATATTTAGGCCTGTCAAGGGAAAGCTTTGTGGGTCTTGAGTAGCATAGCCACTGTTGCCTCTGCCCCAGCCTGGGAGGTTACCTCTGTGGACCCGGTGAAGGCTATCTTGTTGATCTGAGGGTGGGAAGAAATTGCTGCTCCCACCGTGGGTCCAAATCCTGGCACGATGTTCACCACACCTGGAGGGAACCCAACCTGGGAAGAGACCAAGATGGCATTTGGAGGAGGAGAACTTACCATCACCCCCCACAGACCCACGTTTTGGCCAAGAGCTGGAGTTGCAAGAGGTCCCCAGCTGAGCAGTATCCCCCCAGGGAAGCCTGGGCCCAGCTCCGGCGTCCACCCCAGGACCCAGACCCGGCCGCCTCGGGCCTCTGGGGGCTGGCCTGGGCTCCTCTTCTCCCTCCGCCAGCCCAGTGTGCGGGCTGGGCCAGGGCAAGACACCCACTTCTCCTTCCAGGCAGGTCCCCAACTCAAAGATGGCCTCGAGCAAACGTGCAGTGGTGCTGCCAAGTGGCTGTGGCCCTCCTGTGGCAGAGCACCATTCTGCGTGGTGTGTGTGTGTGTGTGTACATATGTGAGTATATGTGTGTGTGTGTGTGTGTCTGTGTGTGAGCGTTCATGTAGGTATGTGCATGTGTGAGTATGCATACATATGTGTGTATATGTGAGTGTGTATGTGGGGGTGTGTATGAGAGTGTGTGTGTGAATGTATACAGGTATGTGTATGTAAGTGTGTGAGAGAGTATGTGTGTGAGTGTGTATGTGTGAGTGTGTATATATGTGTGTGTATGAGTGTGTGTGTGAGAGGGAGTATGTGTGTGTGAGAGTGTGTGTGTTGAAGAATACCTTGGTCACTACCCCCAGACTCAGAGGCACCTGCAAAATATCCTCCCCAGCTTCAGCTTTCATTTTTTAATCAGGTTCACTGAAGTTCCAAATGGCGACGAGCTATTCCTTCCTCAAAGTTCCTTGTGTGTTCAGCCTGGGCTATACCTGGAGCCAGCCCTTCCTGAAGGCAGGAGCTGCCATTTCTTTTACACTCAGGCCTCACATTTTGCACATACCAAACCTCCTTGTTACCAAGAACACCATCGAACCAACAAGGTGGAGGACATGATTCCCCACATATCCTGTGTCTTACTTAAAACACATTATTTAGCAAGTTAAGATATCAGGGCATGGTGCTTGCTTGCATCTTTAGTTTTTTAGCTACTACTGTTTAACAGTTGTGATGGCCTCAAGCAAACGTGCAGTAATGCTGCAAAGTGGCTGTGGACCTCCTGTGGCAGAGCACTATTCTGTGCGGTGTGTGCGTGTGTGTGTATGTGTGTACATATGTGAGTATATGCATATGTGTATGTATGCATGTGAGTGTGCATGCATGTGTGTGCATGTGTGAGTATGCCTACGTACGTGTGTATATGACTCAACCATGCCCGCCATTACTAGTGAAAGGAAAGTGAGAAACTGGCCTGATATTGGCTGTTGCCTCTGAGCAGCCAGGATGTTCATCCCAGGACATGCATTCCCAAGATGTGCATCCCAGCAGCATCTGCTCAGCTGAGGAGGGACATGAATGCGCCTTTTCTCCCATCTCTCCTTTTTTCCTGTTTTTTTCCCTTCTGTTTTTGCTACATACAAGCCAGTGACCGATGTCTAAACTATGTTGCCAGGTATGTCTGGAAGGAGGCGTGCCTGAGGGTCTGTTTCCCTAAGTTATAGCTCCCTGGTGGTGGTGCGGGGAGGTGGGGGAGGATTGCCCACAGAGCAGCAGGCACTGATGAGGAGGCTCCTGGGGAACCTGGCTGGCTGCAACCACTCAGCTGAGCAGGTGAGGTCACCTCTCCAGAGAAAAAGACCATTTCATATGCCACAAATGCAAAGCCCAAAGCACCTCCCACATATCTGGCTCCCTCTTGGGTGACCCACCTACAGATTCTCTAGACAAAACATTGGGTCCTAACCCATAGGTTTGAGCCCATAATAAGAGTGAAGTATTCTCCTTAAGATTACTGGGCGGAATGGAGTTTCTTACAGCTCAGCGACCACAGGCAGGAGAAGGAACGTGCAGTCGCCAAGCAAAACACAAGGAGTCATTCCCTTCCCGCTTGGCTGTGTGCAGGCTGCCACAGCCCCATCTCGTGACGGTGGCCTGGTTCCTAGGAGTGGAATTGTTATCAAGAACACCATGATATTTTCTTTCTGGACGTCTCACCTCTTTGATCAGAGAGCCGAGGTAAAGGGCGGTGAGGGGTGTCTGCTCCGCCGGCTTCAGGACCACGGTGTTCCCACAGCAGAGGGCGGGCGCCAGCTTCCACACCAGCATCAGCAGGGGGAAGTTCCACTGCGACAGAGCACAAAGGCCTTGGGGATCCGGCCTGCCCCCATCGCACCCCAGGTGCCCACTTGCTTTACGTGGTCTCGATTTGGGGAGCAAGTGGTAATGTAGGCATGTGCAATGACCAGAAATGCATCCCTTCACGGTGCTAGCTTTGCAAAGAGGATTCTGCTGGGAGTGGACTATCCTCCTCGCCTCTGTAGGCCCTTTTCCAGTCCTCACTTTACACTGTTACCTGCCCCTCCAGCGCTCAGCCCCGACTTCTAGCTGTTTCCTTCTGGGTAGCCCCTCACTTCCACGTCTTTGCCTAGGCCCTTCCTACTCCCTGGAAAACCCTCTTTTCTTGCTGACCAAGTCTTTCTGATCTTCAAGGTCCACTGAAGAGACCCCTCCCTGGGCATGTTGACCACCCTGACCACTCTGGTGGGAATCCATGGCACCTTCCACTGCACGCCTAGAGCTGGCCCCTTGTGAGCAAGGATGGGACCTAATCCCTCTCAAGAGCCCTCAAGCACAGAGCTCTATGCCACAGAGCAAAGGCTTGCTCAGTGCTGGTGCAATCAGATAAAAACACACCAGAAACTGGTTCCAAAGGACACAGGGCACTGGGGGGGGGATCTACAAAGTATCATCAAGGAAGCCACCATACTTACTGGAGTGATGGCTCCACACACACCGATGGGCTCGTGCCTGGTGAAGCACACGACATTTTCATCTGGAAGAGGGTCACATGGTGAGAAGGACATACTCACTTACTTGGGGTTATGAATTTCAAGTGGTAAAAAGACAAGAAAGGACCTCAGAAGCCCATAAGGGTGCCAGCCAGCTCTGAGTACTGTCTATCATACCAAGAAGTGATTTGAGCTCAATTTCAAAAGTGGAATTCTTTACAAGAAGAACTGGCACAACACCATTTTTTGGGGGGTGGGGGTGGGAGAAGGCACCAGGAAGGGTGACTTGGGGCAACCCATCAGGAGGGGATCTGAAAAGGCTACCTGATTAATGAGAAGACAGAGCCCTAAAGAGCCCCCCAAATGAGGCTACAGTCCATCCTGCTCACCTGTAGGGATGGTCTTGCCCTGGATTTTGTCTGCCCACCCTGCAAAGTATCTGAGGGTTCTGATACAGCCTTCCAGGTCGATGAAAAAGGCATGAAGGAACGGCTTCCCCGTATCCATCGTCTCCAGAGTCTGCAATAACAAGATGACCCCCCCTTTAAAAAAAAAAACTGTCAGCAGGTTTTTAAACACGGAGGTGGAAAGGGTTCAGGATGTTGGGGAAAGAGCACAGCCCTGGGACATCACTCTCTAGACCTCACAGTTGTACGGGTCTCTTCAGAAAGCATGACACTACATTTAAAATGAGACCTGTCCCGGACTGCAAGGACTGTTTTTCTGTCAAAACACTTAAAGCGGAGTGGGTGGTAGGGGGTTGTTGGCCAGAGTATAGGGGTGTGTCCGTCTTGAAGGACCCTCGGATGCAAGGATGATTTGAAGCCTCGCTGGGAAGAAGTATACATTCGCATCTGGTCTTCTGTGGAGCACAGGGCTTCAGCTGGGTGACCGGGACATGTGTCCTCGTGCATTCCCAGGAAGCTGTCTGGAGGTTAACTGACTTCAGGGTGACTGGAGAGGGGACCAGGGAGGGGGCAGGAGAGGGTGCTGGCTTCCTCTAACAAAAGAGAAAGGGAAAACGTGGGCTCTCCTTTTTGGCCGGGCTGGCCAGCACGGTTGTGGAAAGTGACTGAGCCCAGAGGGGTCGTGCCCCCGGCACAAAGATGCCATCCGTCCCAGCCACACTGGGCAGCCGGATGCAGGGTCGGAAGGGAGAGGCTCGCCCTGCTGCTGAGGGAGGTGATCACCCAGGGCGAGTGTGTAGCCACTCAATGGCGGGGATTCTTTTCTATTTCCAGCCTGGGTGGAAGAGAACCCCTTTGTCCCTCAGACAAGCGGCCCCAGTTGAGCCCAGCGCTGAAACCGCCAGTCATCATCTCTGCAGGAAGTGGCCACCCTGACACATAGCCCAGGGCTGGATTCTTGTGGAAGAGTCAGTGAATGAGATGAGGATTGTACAAGGAGGAAAGGCCCCTCCTTGTGTCCAGGGCTTTAACCCCAGTGTGTGCCTGCATGTCTCACCCCTGAGTGTGACAACTCTTCCCACCTCAAGGTGCCAACATGGAGGTTGACAGAGCCCAGTGATTTGGCCAAGGCCAGCTGGCTGAGCAGAAGCATGGCCGGCACTGAATTCGGGGTGTCTGACTTCCAGCCAGCACAGCGACACCCTTCAGGCTACTGCCTCTGGACATCTGCATCTGGAGATGCCTGGGGTTACCCCCATTGACCTTTGCTTCAGGGCTGGGCCTCATCCCCTCTAAATAGGCGGCAACTGCTTCTGATGAACCCTATCTGAGCAGCCTTGGGTCATCCCTGAATCTCTCCCTGCCTCAGTTTCCTCACCTGTACAGTGAGAATAATAACAGGCCAGTGTGAGAGTGAAAGGAGTCCAGACACATAAAGCACTGGCCACAGCGCCCACCCACGGTGAGCACGACGTGAGTGTTCAGATGATGACAGTGACAGTTACAGCGAGTATTATCATCATCCCTGGAGGCACCAGACACACATGTAATCAGCAGTTCTCACCTGGGGGCCCCAAGGAGACAGAGCTGTGAGTTGCTGAAGATGACAGGACTGGTCTGGGTCCGGGGCATGTGTCTATCCCAACAGCTGCCCCTCAGGGGCAGGTCAATGTGACATTGAGTACACTGTACCACTGGTTCCTACTTTGAGTTACAACTTTTATTTTTCCAGGGGAAATATAGCAACTGCCAATAATGCCAAATGGCCTCCAGGATTGAGCTACCCCAGACAGTATCTGCATAGCTGGCTACAAAGCCAGAAGTTTACTCTTGGTCTTTTTCTGGGATGGAACAAGAGAGAGGACATTCACATGGCATTGTGGGTAAATGAGGGACATACAGACAATGTTCTCTCCCCAGTCCAGGCCTACCATCTCTGGCTGGGTAACCTTGGACAGGTTACTTAACCTTCCTGGGCCTCAGTGTCCTCATCTCTGAAATGGGATAATAAATACTACAGGTCAAGTGCCTATGACAAGTCGGGTATATGGTAAACATTCAACAGGCATTGGCTATTTTTTATTATTAACTCAGGCAAATTTGCTTACTGGAGTGACAGCATGAGTTCACTAGATTTGTTTTATGGAATCTGCCCAAGCAAAACCCCAGGTCACGATAGGTTTAGGGAGGAAATTCTTTAAAAAAAAAAAAAGATCTGCAGGTGAGTGAGCACACAGGATTGAATCTGAGAAATCAAGTGTCAGCCAGTCGCCTTTTAAACAACATGTTATTGTGGCTTGGGCTTGAGTGAACCACAGCCACTCCTAAGCTTACTTCCTTTAACATTTTAAGGGAAAAGGGTGCTGTCTGAAAAATTAACAAATCTTGATTCTCAGATACCAAGAATGACAAGATAGCATGGGGGAACTGGCCCTGTGCTCCCAGCACAACAAGGCTTCAAAGGAGGGACCCAGACATGATACTGATGCTGCAAGGAGGAATGACCAGGGAGGGCAACCATTCAGGAGCTCCCAGCCTGAGCACCCAGGGAGCTATGGGCACAAGTTGCCACAGCAAAGGATAGCAAGTCAGGGGCCACCAGATGCCCCACAACTGTTTCCAGACTCTGAACACAGCAGCAAATATCCAGCTCTATCAAACCAGGGAGCCAGAGAACGGGCTACATGAAAACGCAGGGAAACCCTCTCAAGGTGGAGCATGCAGGCACTTTCCTATCATGTGGTCGGACTCTTAAAAATCGTATTTGCAGGCTGGGCTGGGTGGCTCAGCCTGTAATGCCAGCACTTTGGGAGGCCGAGGCAAGTGGAATGCCTGAGCCTGCAGGTTCGAGACCTGCCCGGGCAACTTGGTGAGACCTCGTCTCTACAATAAATCAAAAACTAGCCAGGCGTGGTAGCACACGCCTGTAGTTCCAGTTACTTGGAAGGCTGAGTCGGAAGGATCACTGGAGCCCAGCTAGTCGAGGCTGGGGTGGCCGGGAACATGCCACTGCACTCCAGTCTGGGCTACAGAGTGAGACTCCAACTCAAAAAAAAAATCATATTTGCCAGTAATTCTTCTGTCCCTTTCACGCTGTGACAGAGAGCTGGCTCCTATTTCCTGCAGGCGCAGGCAGGAGCGATTTGCTGGGTTGTGTTCTGCGTTCCCCCCACGCGGTGGCTGCTATCAAAACACAGCCATGCGGACCTATGGGGCAGGTTGGGGATGGAGGTGGCTTTGTGGCTGATGCTCCAAGATGATACTGACGCTGGAGCACAGGGCGGGGAGGGGTGCCTAGGGCACATCCTCTCTTGCTGGCTATTAGTCTACACGGACATTGCCGACCGATGAGCTCATGGGGGTGAAAACAGAAATGTTTTTGAAAAAGCCAGTTTGGCAGCTTGAGAGCTGAGGCTGGCTTGAGCTGCAGGAAGAAACCAGAGGCTCCTCAGAGAGCAGCGCCTACCCTGGGAGGGAGCTGCTCTCTCGGTGAATGTGCCCGACTGGCCACCTGGGGAGGAAGGCAGGCAAGCTGGAGTTTCTGTGCATTTATGCCCTTGGGGGATCGCACCCAAGGGTGTCTGGAGTGCCTCCACTCCTAAGAAGCACATTCAGGGACAAAAGCAGTTCCCGGGTCCCACCAGAAACTCTCTTTTTAATAGAGTGGTCACTCTACGCTAGTTCCTGACATCAGAAAAACCACTTTTCCAAGCCAGTGGCCAAAAAGGAGATTTCCTTCCCTACAAACTGGGCCTTGAGGTTTGGAACAAGTTTTCAAAACAGGAGTCTGAGACATCCAAGGGTGGGATGCCCAGGATGCAAAGGGTCTCAAGGCCCACAGTGGCCCCGAGGTATCCTCTGATCACCAAAGACCAAAGGAAGGTCTAAGAATCCTGTGAAATAATGCACTTGTACCTTAGTCAGCCTTCACAGTCCAACCTTATGGGATGCACTGCATTAATATCCCCATCTCACCGCTGAGGAACTAAGGTGTCTAGACACTAAGGTGTCTAGAAATTATGGGCCCACAGGGCATGTGGCTCAGGTTGGAACCTGGGTCTTCACACAGCATTATTATGATAACTGCTATTATTAATAATAGCTGCCATCTATTTAGTGCTTACTTCATGCCAAGGACTGCTCAGTATTTTAAATGGGCCGGGCGTGGTGGCTCAAGCCTGTAATCCCAGCACTTTGGGAGGCCAAGGCGAGGGAATTGCCTGAGCCCATGGGTTCACGACCAGCCTGGGCAACATGGGGAAACCTTGTCTCTACAATAAATCAAAAAATTAGCCGGCATGGTAGCACATGCCTGTAGTTCTGGCTACTTGGGAGGCTGAGGTGGAAGGATTGCCAGAGTCCAGCAGGTCGACACTGGGGTGGCCGTGAGCATGCCACTGCACTCCAGCCTGGGCAACAGAGTGAGACTCCAACTCAAAAGAAAAAAACTTTTTTTAATGGATCATTTTCATGACACTTAGATATTGTTATTAGTGACATTTTATATGCATAAATAAATCTCAGAGAGGTTTAGCAACTTGTCCAAAGCCACACAGCTTGCCAATGGCAGAGCTGGGATTTGAACCCAGGTCTTTCATACACTGAAGTTTCCTGTATATAACCAGGCTATCCTGCCTTTACCACCACTCTACACATATTTGCCATTGTCCAGGTCAGGGATGACACAGGAATGATTTTATTATCTTTTTGGTCACAGATGAGTTGGTAATTACCTCTTTTTTTTTTTTTGGAGTTAGGGTCTCACTCTGCGGCCTAGGCTGGAGTGCCCTGGTAGGATCACATCTCATTGCAGTGTTGACCTCTTGGGCTCAGGCTATCCTTCTGCCTCAGCCTCCTGAGTAGCTGGGACTACAGGTGTGTGTGCAGGACCATGCCCGGCTTATTCTTTTATTTTTTGTAGAGATGAGGTCTCACTATGTTGCCTAGGTTGGTCTCGAACTCCTGGGATCAAGCAATCCTCCCGCCTCAGTTCTGGGATTACAGGCGTAAGCCACCACTCCCAGCCAGGAGTGATTCCAAGTCACATGGGAATAATTTTTTCTGTGTCATGAAACCTGTGATTTCATGAATGCTGTTACTCAGGATTTAGTTAAACTTAAGTTTAAAAGGGAGTTAATATGGAAAAGTTAAGTATATTAATGTACAAGTGGGACCAGAATATGGCCTACCCTGTGATGACCATCTGTGAATGTCCCAAGTCTGGGAACTACCGATGTAGCTGAACTTCCTATAGACAACTTCTTGGTCAAGAAGCTGAGCTGCAGGGGACAAAAGTCTGACTTCAAAGGGAAAGGGATGCAGTCCAGGGGCACAGATGCCACCTATTGCCAGAGAGTTACACCTGAAAGGTTGGAACAGATCCACGGCCACACAAAACCAGGACCCTGATCTTTTCTCCCATACCCCACGGGGGACAGGACCCTCAGTGAGGCTGGCTCACCCCATGCTAGCCCCTACATGTGTGTACTCACAGCCAGGGTGGCACGGTCCCTCTCGACCAGGTCAGCCAGCTGGTGCAGCAGCTGCCCACGGCTCAGGGCATCCAGCCGGCGCCACGGTGAGCCCCTCTGGAAGGCGGCCTGTGCAGCCTCCACAGCCTTGTCCACGTCGGGCTGAGCGGCCAAAACAACAAAGAGAGGGTGTCATTTTTTGATCCGACCACAGTTTGGGACCACTTAGCTGTCAGTTACAGAGGACAGCAGCCTCTGGCAAATAGGGTGCACCCCGCGGCTGCAGCCATTCAAGTGATCTTTTTCTTTTTTTATGTCTTAAGTGTTCTTCAAGATTTCTATAACTGTCAAGTATCAACATTATTTCTGATTATAAAAAGCATCTTACAATGTTTTATAAAATAATGGATCTTGAGTATCTTCTTGGTGACCCAAGTGAGAAAAGATTTTCCACTTGGAAGCTCAGTTTGAACGCACACACAACTCCGCTGTCCACAAATCAGGTGGGAAGGACCTGCCTTGGAATTTTATTCTTGTTGGGAACTGTGGTCCAAGAATAAGAGTGAGGAATTCCTGCTTCTTGAGATTGTAGAGTTGACTATGCTGGAACCATCTGTGGACAGGGAGGTACAGAAACTACCATGGAGGCCGTTTTTTCTCCCTTCAGCCTAACTCACCCATTGGGGCAGAACTGGATCTTCTGTGCACTGACAGAATCATTATAACATAACTTTCTTCTCAAAAGAAGGCAAGTAAGGTTAGAGTAGCATCATTCATTCTTATTCTCAGGAAGATAGGCATTGAGGTCCTGGTTGCAAACGGGCCAGGCTCATCCTGAAGGACCCTCTGTACCTCTGTCTCTAGAGAGGTGCAGCACAAGTGGACACCAGGCACCAGGCAGGAGCAAGACTCCACTCAGACTCTGTGTCCCCAAAGCTTGTTTGAGGGCGAGCAGAAGCTTTGGGACACTTAATTTCTTGTCCCAGGCTCTGGAGTGAGGGCCAGGACCTCTCCAGCTACAGGGGATGCGGTGCTCAGAACAGTCACCTAGACGAAGGGAAAAACTGGAACCTGGACCAAGGGTTCTTCTCCCTAGCGACTGTATAGGGCACTTGGGAATCTCATTCCGCATCACGACTTCACTCGCATGCCATCACATTTTTGTACGAGCTTCTCTGTGCTACTTGCTTTGTAAGCAGTGTGTACTATGAGGTGCCACACAGAGGAAGGTCTGTGCATTTCATGGCTGTGCATTGCATGGCTGTCACAAAACTCATGGGGAGGATAAAATCCAAGCCAACCCTGTGCACTTGCCCTTCACCCCATCCATGGGCAACATTATCAATGCACTGATTAAATGGATCGCTCCAGTGATTGAGGGGAGGTTTGCAGCTCCCTTCCCTCCATGGAAGAGTTTTACCTCTGACCTCTTTCCCAATGCCACTGACATTCAAAACAGACTCAATGACCTCGAAATGTATACAGGTCACATCTAGAAGTCCCTTAGTCACCGTCTTATCATATAGACCCTGCAGCAGCAATTAGGTTTATACGGCGACAGCTTTCCATGCTTATATAGGTGTCTAGTAGAAAAGAAACCTGGTGGTTACATGACATTACTACTTCCCATGCATCACTTGAGTAGTGAATCTTTTTTCCTTCGAGTCTATTTTTGTTTTAAATGTCTCCTGCCAGAACGCTGCATTTGGTGAAACACATCAGGCGGAAATGCTTTTTAGAGAGATTCTTTAATGCCTCAAGGTTCAAATAATTGATAAAAACCTTTCCTTCAGCCATGTGACTAGGATAGCTGAGGTCATCCTCATAGACGGAGAAACATCTGTCAAAGGAGAGTAACTTTTTTGCAGAGGATTGTCCATAATTGATCCCATCCTAGGCCATGTGTCTGAGGAGAGCACACCAACTTGTGCAGCCAGCCCGGGCCTTACCCCGAGTGTGGGCCAGTTCTGTCTTATAGCTAAGCCAGACTGCTTCCTTATCCTTTGGTTACCTGTAATTGAATTACTTAGAGGAAGCAAAAAAAGTACCTACCTTATCTCCTTCTTCCACTTCACATATTTTCTCTAGAGTTGAAGGGTTGTATGTGGCAAACTTTTTTCCACTCTTGGATTCATGCCATTCGTTGTTGATAAATATCTAACCAGGAAAGGAAGTATAACAAATTAGGTTTAAATCAAAGTCATATCATTTCAACATGCTAAGGACCTTAGGTAACGTCTTGTCCGCCTTCTTCCCCGCTGTGTTCCCCTCCTCCTCAACATTTTACAGATGAGATCTGAAGGGAGACAGAGCACCAGCGTCACATGACCAACAGATCAACTTAGACTCAGAATCTAAGTTTTCTCGTAATAGAACTAAAGTCATTTAGAATTCTTTCTAAATTGTGATTATTTTCAACAGTAACATGGATTCATAGAGGAATAGCTGAGTTAAACAGTTAAACGGAGCATGTGAATTGAATCCTATACCCTCATAGACTTTAGGGAAAGATCAAATAGGTTTACGTACATAAAGTCCTAAGCAATCCGCCTGCCCCCAGAGAATAATAAGCATGGATCACTCCCTTCCTCTGTAACACCCTGCAACATTGCCAAGGAATGTGCTTTACAGGGGTTGGAACCATCACACTTGAGTCTACATTAATGCACATCAGCATACCCCCGCCCCGCATTCCCTGTGTTAAGTGTGTATATTCATGTTGGTTTGATAAAAGCCAGTGTTAGGATGCAAAGTTAAATATCTGGGTTAGAAAATTTCCAGGTCATATAAAGAGATGGAGCAGATAACTGCTTATATTCAGAACCCAATCAACAATCTGCCAAAGTCATTTTGCTGGGAACCTCAATTATCCAGAACACAGCGAGAATAAGAATTTTTTTTAAAAGACATTATGTGCAAACTAAAAAAAAAAGTACAGAGTCTATACATTGAAAAGTTTGTGCTACTTACTGTTAGTTCAAGCTAAGTTCTAACTGCCTTAAAGGCATCATGTTAAAAGGGAGGACTTTTGGAGAAGAACTAGAAACAGAGGTGATAGACCATACTGAAACACGTTTTGTGCACTGTGTGTATACTGTGTATATGCAGAATGGGGGTCCCGGTTACCCAGCAAGAGACAGATAACCTTCTGCTGCACCAGCTAGACAGTCATGAGAGCCCATCACAGGGTCAGGAAGTACTCACTTACAGAACCAGTTAACATGCATTTCATCAAATAAAATGCCATCAATAATGTCTAATTGCAGAATTCGTTCATCAGATTCCAGGTCTGCATCCAAATACATGTGGCACATATAGCTTTATTTTGCTTTTCTTTGAATTGCTTAAAGGAAGAATTGTGTTCCTTGAGGGTTAATTTCAATTATTGTGAAATTGATTCATTTGGAACATTTGACCCCCCATGATGACAGATGAGAGAGGGGAGCCGTCTCCTGTGCATGAGGCTTGGTTACCTTCTCTGCGTTGGGCTCTCCCGTACAAACTACGTAGTTCGTGGGGAAGGAAGCCCTGTCTGTGGGAACCAGCACAGGAGTCTGTGGCCAAGCAGGTGGGCAGAGACCACCTGTCCCCAGCCTGGAACCGAGAGCTGAGAGCATCCATCACCCATGGGACATGCCCCTCTGGCTTCTGGAAGCTCAGCACCTCCACGTGAGTCCAGGCCCCCAGGGAAGCGCACGAGGAAGAGGCCAGGGTACAATTACAGGTTTATTCTTCCAGCTGAAACCAAATCCAAGAGTTCACTTTTGCCATCCAGCAAGTCATCCCTCGGTAACAGCGAGAAATTAATAAGTGGGAAGAGGAGTTAAGTTCGGGCGGGAGGAGAGTGTAGCCAGGAAGAGAGGCCCATTTGGAGAAAGATGAAATTTCGTGGGCTAGATAATAGAGACTGCCAGTGAAAACTGCTGATTCTAGGCTCTTCCTGGTATCAATTCCAAGGGGGAGGGAAAATGAGAAGGTGGCAGAAGAGAATATAAATAAGGGGACTGGAAACAGATTGCAATGATCGGATGTCGGCTGCACTCCATCTCCAGGCGTGCTCCTCCAAAAAAAGGTCTCGGTTGTTCCTGACATTCATCCCTGGGCCCTTCCAACCAGGAACCTTAGAAAGTCATTCAGACTGCCTGACTTGAACCATATTTTCCCATCACAATGCTTCTAATTCCCAGAAAATCACTCTCTTTATTTTACATTACACTGGTAAATCATCCTGTAAGTGGTTTCTACTGTTGATTTTCTCTCCACTAAAACAAAACAAAAACACAAATAATAAGGAACGGGTCAGCAAATGTGGCCTACCGGTTATGCTGGCTGCATTGTTTCGAACTCCAAACGGGGCAAAGCGTCTGGAAAGGCATCGTTGCCTTTGACTTGTGAATTGGTATAAGACAAACTTTATAGAGGTATACAGTTAAGCTACATTGAACTGCAGACAGAATTTACATTTTACCGAAGGACCAGGATGACAAGGAATCAGGACTGAGCTGGAAGATGTCCCTGGCAGAGGGAAGGATGGCACTCATGCGAGTGAATCCTGCTGATGCCATTTCCAGTAACTTCCACTGGACACGAGGCCACTCAGCTAAACTCGGAAGGAGGTTTTCAGAAAAGGAGATTTGGGGGAATTTTATCTTTCATAAAAGATATAATGAAAAGTGGTGCTTTAAGGAATCAGAAAGCCTTAAAGAGAATCTCTGCTACTGGAAGACATTTTATAAGGAAAGAAAGAGCCCCCCTAAACTGGAAGGGCCTCATGCCTCTGAGATCTCTGTGGGAACCCCCAAGGAGCTCTCCCCTCTGCAGAATCACATGGCACGACTCTAGAGAACTTAATGTTAAAATCTGAGGACAAATGAAAGGGCTTGGACAAAGTCATCCTTCTGGAAACTGGACGACCCTGTGAAACAGGACCACCGAGGTTGGGGTTCAGACTGACCATCTCTGCGTTTCCTCCATCAGTGAAAAGTACCATGAGTCAGTCTTGAAAAACATCAGACCATTGCTGGCTCCTGTGCTCCGCCCGCCTGCCTGCCCAGGGCCTCGGTCCTGCACTTCAGTTTCTTCCTTTTCTCCCGCCCCCCCCCCGCCCCCGCCCCAGGGTAGGCACTGTCATCTGCCTCTCCAGCCGAGACCCCCTGAGCACTGTGCCAGGGGCTGGCTGCCCATCTGCAGCCACGCCGGCCGCCCAGCCCACAGATGATATGCGGAGGCCTCTGTGGAGATGGGCCAGCAGCAAGGATAGGGCCGGTGGTGGCACTATCCCCCACAGGTGAGGAGGGAGCAGTTGGAGCCATCATCTCCTGGGACTCTTCAGGATCCCTACTCTCCAGGCCTCCACCTACAACCTCCCGTCAGTCTGGATCGCGTGCTCGTTCTATTCAACTGGCAAAGGGTCTGCACCCCACCACCCCCACCCATACAGAAGCCACTGGTTGCTCTGGAGCAGGAGTCCTCAAACTTTTAAAACAGGGGACCAGTTCACTGTCCCTCAGACCGTTGGAGGGGTGGAGTATAGTTTTTAAAAAAAAAGGAATTTGTTAATAGTTATTTTTTTTAAATTGTAGTCCACCCCTCCAACGGTCTGAGGGACAGTGAACTGGTCCGTTTTAAAAGTTTGAGGACCTCTGCGAGTCTTCTAAGATTCTCCTCCATGAGAAAGGGCTACATTTACACTTTTTTAAAAACGAGATGAGTTCTAAGTATGTTGCCCAGACTGGTCTCAAACCCCTGGACTCAAGCAATCCTCCCATCTGGGCCCCCCAAAGTGCTGGGATTACAGGCATGAGCCAGCGTGCCTGGCCTTAAATTTAAACTTTTAAAAGTCGGAACGAATCATAGAGAAAGAAGTAAACTTTTTTATGGGGCCAGATTGCCCTGATAGGATTCAAAAATAAAAACTAAAAGAATCATAACACATTCACCTTCTGGTTTCCAGAGCATTTCAAAACCAGAATAAAACAAACAAAACAACCCACCACCAACAGCAGCCGAGCACCAGAGGTAGGGCCAGGGTCTCTAAAATATTAAAGTACCATTCTCATTGTTGCCAGAATTTGTGCTGGAATTTTCCCTCTGAAGCTGATATTACCAAGAAAATTACATTAAAAATAATTTCCAGCGTTTACAGTGACGTGTCTCTGCTGATTACAGAACCTTCTGAAAACAGTTAATTTAAATGTCATGTGATCAGAGGCTGAGCCGACATTGGGAATTAAGTGCCAAGAGACCAAAATCTGAAGGCCACACATAGTGCCCTGCGACTTTCTCCGCTTGATTAAAACTATTTGAGAAAGATAATTGCTACTTCTGAAAGTAAAATTGACGACGGAATTTTCTGAGTGACGCGTCAGCTGGAGTTGGGGGCTACGCATGAGAGACGAGAACAGCAGGCGCCACAGGCGGGGAAGCCAGGCCCCTGAAGCGCCCCAGCCTCAGTCCAGGGGCACAGCGCACCCCAAACGGCCGGGGGTGTCCTCCCTCCCTCGGGAAGCTCACCCGTCCGGGTCTCCCGGCCCTCCTCAGTCCCAGCTCCCAGGCCTCGCCATCTTCCTTTCTTCCTTTCTGCCCCGGGCAGGTGACCTCACTGTTCTGCCAACGCTCCCACCGATCGCGCGCAGAGCCAGAGCGCAGCGCCTCCGTGGCGCGACGGAGCCGGACGCTTGGGCCTGGCCCGGGTAGCTTCCCAAGGCCCATCTGAGACCTCCGGGGAACGCGCTCCGGTCTGTAAACACAGACCCTCAGGCACGGAGGTCGGGGAGGGGGGCTCCATCAGTGAGCACCTTTCTACTCCCTCGAGCTCTGCGGGTGCGCTGGGTGTAAGCCAAGCACGCAGGGTGCCCGATGGTTCTCGCGCTGCTCCGAGGACCTGTTTCCCGAGGTTCCCGTCTCCCGACTGCAGCTCCCGACGTGGTCCATGCGCTCAGACTCGCTCTTGGTGTCCCTGGCCCCCCTCGGACCCTCCCAAATCCAGACTCGTTCACCCCAGAAGCCATTCCCAGGGGTCTCTGGGGAGACCACCGTGCAGAGTCCACGCGGCGCGCGTCTCCGCTTGCGTTCCGAGCGGGCCGCGCAGGGACACGTCGGGCCGCGCCGGCTGCAGACTAGCCCCGCTCGGGCGCTGCGCGGCCTCCCTTGCCGAGCTTCGAGGCTCCCACCGCCGAGCCCCGCCGCCTGCGAGCCCGCCCCGGATGCCCCGCGAAGGGTGCGGTTTCTGGAAGGCCTGACCCGGGCAGGGAGGCTTGGGGCTCGGGAGTGCCCGGCGTACTCCTGCCTGCGGCCCCTCGGCCCCGCCGCCCTGAGCCGGGCTGTCCAGCACAGAGGCCGGCGGCCGTCGGGTGGGAGGGGCGCCCATCTCACCTTGGTGAACTTGACCTCCAGGTTGCGGATGGAGCGCGGCAAGGCGGGCGGCTTCCTGTCCGGCTGCCCGTTTTCCACGGCCCCGTTAGTAGTGGCCATGGCTCCTCCGCGCTCCCCGGCCCGAGGCGCCCGAGTCCGCGGCGCGCCGGCTCGGCCTGGGCACTGCGCAGCCTGCTGCGGGGTGACAGCTCCCCGCCGCCTTATGAGCGCCCCACGCCTCCCGCCCGAGGGGGCCGTCTAATTGGCTGCAGGAAGGGAAGAAGGGAGGGCGGGCGGCGGGAGGGAGGGGAGGGGGCCGGCCCGCCTCACCCCACCCCGCCCGCCGCCTCTGCGGGAGACGGGCCACCCCCCGCCCGCCTGAGTCCCGGCTGCGCGGCCCGCGTGCTGCGCACCGCCCGGGCGACCGCGCTGTGCGCTCCCGGCCGCGGAGGCCGCCCTTGGACGAGATCCCCGAAGCGCCGCGGGCCCCGGAAGTCCCAGGGCTGCGACGCCGGGCCGGGTGGGGAGCTGGGGCGCGGGAGCCGCGGCGTCCGTCTCTCTCCCCGAAGTCAGGCGCGTCCACCCGCAGCACCTGCAGCCCCCGGCCCGCCGCCGCTCCGCGCCCTCGCCGGACTTGGGCGGGCGCCGCGCTCCGGGGACGTGCGCTCGCCCGGGCTCGGGGCGCACGGCGGGGAGTCCCCGCGTCGCTGCACGCGTGCCCGGCCTCGGGTGCCGTCCTCGTCCGGCTCGCAGGAGAGACGCCTGCCTTTCCTCGCTCGGCCCGACTGGCCTGGAATGTCCCCGCGGTCTTGGGGCTTCACACGCCGAGAGACAGAGGGCGAAAGCGAGGCGTCCGGCCGGCCATTCTGCGCTGCGCTGTGGGGCCCTGGAACCTTCGGGGCCTCTGACCGTCACAGCCACGCGCCGCCCTCCAGCCTGGAGCCCTGGGGTCCTCAGGTCGCTGGGACAATGACGTGAGGCCTGGACTCCTGACATAAGCTGTAGTTTGATCCTCAGATGGGTTCAGCCCCTAGAGTCCGTCTCTTCCTGGGGGTAATCCCAAGGGTAGACAACGGGAGGGAGGTCTTTATTTTCCTGAGGCTCCTTCTGTCTGTTTGGGGGCCTCAGTGTCCAACTCTGTCCGTTTGCTCCGTTCTCACTGCAGTGCTGCTGGAATTATTTCTGGGGAGGGGTCAGCATTTAAGCTTTTGGAAACCCCACATCTGACCCACCGCCCTCTGATGGTGGAAAGGTCTTGTGCTGTTATGGGTTGGAATGCGCTTTGAGGCCGGAAAGAGGACAATGGGTCCTGAAATGGTTAGGACTCACCGGCATTGGTGAATTTGTTCTCCACGCCAGACTCACAAACCCTGCTAAGTCTCAGAGTGATGCCCCCCTTCCCTCACTGCTCCTGCCAGTTCTAGGCTCTTTGCCCTCTCAGCTGGCCCCATGGCTCTCACTTAGGTCTCCTGAAAAACACCTGGGCAGAAGTGTCATGCCAGGGCCCCTGGCTGGGCGCTGAGCTCCAGTGTCTAGGTACCTGTGCCCAGAAAGACCTGCAGGGTCCAGGGACCCAAAGCCAGTGGGTGAACCAAGCATCGGGGGGCTTTCCAAACTGAACTCCCACTCTAAGACTTTATCTGGAATCCTGGGTGGTTGAACTCATGCCACTCAGACGGGGTTTAAAACAACAACAACATAAAATTTATGGAGGAAACTTAATTAAATAATCACTGAATTGATAAGGGGAGGCAAATGGGGTTGGGGCTTAGAACTCAGTCCCTTTAGAAAAGAGGTATAGCCTGTTTGCCTCAAGGTGGACAGCTACCACTTTGCTGGCCATGAAGTCAGGAATGAAAGTCACCTCTCCTTACGGCCAGAGATATCTTCGTGACCCAAGGTGTCTGGCTTTGGGAGCCAGCTGCGATGACGTGGCTGGCTCACCTGCAGCTCCGCTGGTTGTTACCCACGTGATCCTGGGAGCCTGAGATCAGAGTGGAACACTCAGTCACAGACCCTGTCATAGCAGGCAGCTCCCAGAGAGCAGGCCAGGAGGATGGGCCTAGCTCTGGGCTTGTCCAGACAAGCAGGCGCTACCTCTGCTCCCCTCTCAGCTTGCCACTCAGCGGGAGGGGTGGAGGCAAGATACGCTTCTCCCCATTTTACAGGTGAGTAAACAGAGCATGTGGTTACTTGTCCCAGACATCACCATCAGTGGAGGACCCAAGGCCAGACTGTGTGGGAGTGGGGAGGGGAAGGGGAGTCTCTTATGCTTTTCTGTCCCATTCTTTCACCAAGATGAGCACCTGTGATGGGCGTCATGGTGACTCCGTGTCACTGGGGCTGCATTAAGCATCATGAAGATGCCAGGTGCCTCACAAGTGCAAAAAGGGTGGTGGTGTTCCTCCTGGTGGTGCCTTTCCTGGGAATCCAGTCTCATAGCCTTCATAGCCTTGGCCTCAGGGGTGTGACCACAGGGGCTGGGGGAGGAGGGACTCATTTTGTCCACAGTGGGAGGCTGGGTGTCAGGGTAGGGAGTGAGTTGCTTGAACATTGGAGGTGCCCTGACCTGTCCTGGATTCCAGCTGTGTGCCCTTTGGTTGGGCACTTGAACTTTCTGAACTTCAGTTTTTTTCCCCATAATCTCCTCACTTTTCAGTGTCTGGGTAGACTCAAGCAAGACAAAGTCAAGAAGAAGTGCTTATAAACTGTAAAGTGCATATACATGCTGGTTCTTGCTGGAGACTGCTTCCTCTGAGCAGGCTTTTCTTCCTGGACATCAGCAAGTCCCTCTGGCTTCTCTCTGTTTTGGGGAGCTCCCCGAGCCAACAGTCCCTCTGTTCATTTGAATGTGAAAAATGATTTTTATTTATTTTTGTATTCAGCTCCGTGGTTTTGCCACTGCCTGCTCTTTGTCTTCTTGGCGCTTGAAATGAGCTGAGTCCAGAATGTGTCATGGCGAGGATGTGTTTGTTGATGACCACTCAGTAAAAAGCAGTATGACTAAAAGACTGAGATAAAATAGAAGTCATGGAACCTCCTCCCAAGTAAAATCTGGTTCCATTTGTAAGCCCATAAGCACCTGTGGGGCTGGGGAAGGAGGAGCTCATTTTGCTCACAGCGGGGTGCTGGGTGTCTGGGTAGGGAGCGAGTTGCCTGGGCATTGGAGGCGCCCTGACTTGACCTGGATTCCAGCTGTGGGCCCTTGCGTTGGACACTTGATCTCTCTGTACTTCAGTTTTCTTTTCCATAATCTTCTCACCTTCCAGTATCTGGGGAGACTCAAGCAAGACAAAACCATGATGTTGAGGTCTGAGGCCAATGGAATAAAATGCTGCTGCTTCTGGTGTGAATGGAGCCTCTACTCTGTTTCACTTTATCCCAAGTCTGGTACCTGAGCCTCGTGGAGGGGCACCCAGGCCTGCTGAGGGCCCCTGGTGTCTCCAGAGCCCCCGGGCAGCTACAGAGCGACCTTTCCCACCCAGGCCGCTCACCTCCCTCAGCACCAGGGAGTCATGGCAGGGCTCTGGAACCTGGCTGTGCTTCCGGGCTCCTTGGGTGATGGTGGTTCTTTGACCCAAGAAAGCCAGTGTGGTCTATCCCACTGGGAAGCTCTTAGGGGGGCTTTTTGGTGACTCAGGGTAGGAGATCTTATCCCAGTTTTCTCGGTTATGAAACAGGGGTGGCACATGCCCCTGAGGTGAGGGAACATTAACTTCACTGGGCACCTCCCTGCTGGTATCAATGAAGTATGAGAATTCCGTGTTTCACAGGAATTGTCCAATGTTGCCTAAATTGACTTGAATAGGGAGCTACTTACATTTCAAGCTCACTATAATGAAGACCCATCAGGCCTCTCCCATGCTACATCATTCAGTCCTCAGGGACCATGCAAACACTCCTGGCTCCCGCAAGTTTTCGCCAGTGGTCACCCCATGGGCAGGAGCACCCCAGGCCCAAGAAATATGAGCCATTGGACACCTGACCAAGGTAAGGAGAAAGGAGCTACCACACCTACCACACAGCTTCTTCCGGCTGCTTTCTCTTTGGCCCTGCTGGTCCTTTCCAGGCCTGAGGGAAGGTTTTCCACACATGATATTAGTCTGAGGGAAATCAGGCTTAAGTCAGGCAGAAGCAAACAGAGAACTCATGACGTAGAAGCCAGGAGGATGCCTCACAGTATTGTGGGTCAGGCTTTGATTAGACCTCTCTCACACACACAGGCCTACAGTTCACTGCTGCTAGAACCTTCCCCTTGGTCTACCTTCTAGCAGTAGAGAGTCATGACAAGGCCGGGAGAGAGCATGGTGGGTAAGGTGTAGACAGCTGGCTGACCACTCGAGTCTTCTCTCTTGCTGCTGAAACCCTGTATCATTGAGGGGAGTGATGGGTATTGATAAAATATATTTCTCAGCCTCTCTTGCAGGCAGGAGTAGTTAAAGAAGTACGAGCTGAAGCCTTTGGCTTGAGCTTCCACAGAAGCTCTTTACACAAGCTTGAGTCAGTTGAGTCTCGTCTTCCTTCCTGCTGCCTGGCACTCAGACCTGAGGTCTGGTCTCCAGCAGCGGTCCTGTAGCCATAATGCAAGTCTGAAATGGAAGTTACAGGGTAAGGAAGTTGAAACAGACATGTAAGAGGACCAGGTCCCTGAGGACTCTGGAACCAGCCTTTCAGCCCTGGATTTTCTTCCTTGCATTTTTTTTTCTTGTGAGAAAAGGGTAAATCCCTGTATTATTAAAGCCTGCCATTTGGGTTTTCTGTTATATGTGTCTAAACTTAACTCTAAGCAATCTAGCTGGCTGTTGGCCACCACTATGACAAGAAAAACAAACTTGTAAACTCAAATGGAATAATTAAGTCATTTGGTATGAAAAGAGCACACGTTAAAAAATTCATATCACTATCTCTGCTATTTCAATCTTAATCAAATGCCCTAGACACGCTGTGCTCATGTTTATAGTAATTAAAACAAAACAAAACAAAAACTAACCCTGGAGTGGAACAAATTGAGGCTAGCTCATTGATTCATCCACAGCTTTAATTGCCTAAGCTAGATGGGGAGTCCCACTGGAGAAGAGAGTCTCTTTGGTACAATTGCCTGGGCGGGGCGGGGGGTGCTGCCATCCTGTGGTGTCCATGGGGGTTAACTCTGCCCTTGAGTCTACCGAGGGAGGTATCAGCGCTCAGAGAGCTGATGTGACTGTACAGGTCCCCAGCCTCCAAGACGTGAAAGATGCTTGCACAGCCAGCACTCGATCCAGGCAGGAAGAAGTCAGACTTTCGGTTTTAAAGTAAACAAAATGTCACTCCATGTAATCACTGCATCTTGCCCTTAACACCCCCACTTCTCAATACCACCACAGGACATTCTCAGGGACACGAGAAGTTGCTTGCAAACTCTCCAACCTTCTTCAGAATTGAAGAACTCTGAATTTTGAACCAAACTTGAATCTTTTGGGGGTTTGACTTCGATTTACTCCAGACAAAACAAACCATACTTCCTGGTTAAAAGGAAAATTGTTTAAGGGGGCTTAGAAAAGAAAGGGTTCGGGAAGATTCTTGGACACAAAGTGGCTCTCACTAAACAATTGTGCTGAGTTAAGCCCAAGTGAATCAGAAACATACATATTAAATTTCCCTTGAAATTCACATGGGTATAAAAATGTCGGGAAAGGGGGCTTAGCAAGATGTATTTTGCCAAACCCAGAATGTTTGAAAAATAATTTGAGTGTGTTAAGGTTTGGCGAGTTACTCTTGGGTTCATCTACCCTGGCCCCAAGCGGCAAGACTCTCCTCCTGCCCTTCAGCGAACCCCATGTAGAGGAGCATCGGTTACCAAAGAATCTTCCCTTGGCTGTTTGCCATTATTTGAATCCTGGAGACCAGGGTGGGGGACAGAGAGGCTGTTGAAAACTGTGTCCTCACAAGATTGTCAGGACCCTCTTGCAGTTGTGCCTTTGTGGTATGCGGGTTGCACAGGCAGCGCTTTTGGGGTTCCCTTGTGATCAGAAGTTCTCTACAAAGCACATCACATCTTCTCACATGTCTAGGCACGGCTCACAGGAAGACTGCTCTTATATATTTTCATCCAGTTTTTTTTCATAGGGTGTTGTGGTGATTCTAAAACCCCTATCCCAGGGAGATACATTAATGAGTGACCTATAGGAATTTCAAATCTATAATACATTTCATTATGGAGCATGTCTGCAAGTGTTGAGTTTGCATATTATATTATAATATATTATATTATATTATATCAATCATTGCAACCATAGCTTATCAATTACAAGACAATGCATTGGATATGGTATATTTTCCACCAGTGATAAGTAGAAATAAATATTAGGAAAAAGACACAAGATTATAGACTTTGCAGGGCTATAATCTTTATGGCTTAAATGTGCATCTTATAAATTCTGTGGACACTTCAACTATTATGATTTCAGCCCATCTTTTGTCTTATGAAGTACCCAGCGTTTGCACCTGCTTGCGATGTCCAGAGATTTCACTGCACTTCTCCTGTTGGCCACTAGATGTCATGAGACCAAGTGGAGTAGGAAGTCGCCACTCAAGTTTCTTCCACTGTTGAGAAACTGTGAGAAAGGAGCAGTGCAAGAGCTTCAGTCGTACCATAGACACAATGCTAGAACTGGCAGTCAGTGCCCAGGTCAGTCCACAAAAGCCCACCTACTTCTTCATGAGCTGAAAATGGTTTTCTAGTTTTGAGATCTGAGAGCTGTGGGTAACTTCTCAGCCCAGGGAGATCTTGGGCTTGGAACCCGATCCTTTTGAGACTTCATTTTTTTCTTCTGAAGGTGGGAGTGATGATTTCCTCCCAGAAAGGGAGTAATTGGGATTAGCGAGAGTGCAGGAGTGACAAGCACACTTGCACTAAGACAGGCAAGACCTCACCGTTGCCTGACAGAAAGCACCACGCAGGACCCTGTCCTTCCTGCCCTTGACCCTCAGACCTCACCTTCCACCCGGCTGCTTCACTGGGCCCCAAGTGCTCACCTGCTCACCATCCCTTTCTGTCCCTCCCACAGGAAAGGCAACCAAGGACCCTCTAATGGAAATTTGCCAAGAGATTGCAAAAGGATAAATCACGCCAACAGTATGTATGAGTCTCAGGAGTCAGCCTGGCAGGGAGACAGATTGGGAAGGATTCCTGTTGGGGCATTTACCAGTCTCCTTATTTACACTCTCTTGGTCTCAGATTCCTTGTTTGTAAGGAGATGATGGTACCTCCTTCATGGGTTGAAAAACGTGGCTGACATCACTGATGTGACAAGACCAGTTCCTATTTGGTGTATGGTAGATGCTCATTTATGTTGCTTGAGACTCTCTTCTTGATCTTTAGCCCTGGCCAAGAAAACTCCAGCTGGGTGGGCAGCTTCTCAACCCTTCTAGAACCTTCTTCCTGGTCTTCTCTGATTAATGCCACAAGTGGCTTTCAGCAGCTCCAGACCCCTGGGGACAGAGACTCTTTTGTCCCTGACTGTAGGCCCCTCTCTCCCAACATCCCCAACCCCCACTTATATTTATGCTTCACCCCCCCCCAACATTGCAGACACTTCCTGGGCTCCTTCTAGAAATTCTTCTGGCTCTGCACTTCTGAAAGCCCAACTCCACTGTTTTTCTATCTCCTGTCTCACTAGCCATGCATCAGGACTGATTCTTCTCTGTCTCTTTGGTTTCTTTTCCAGGCTGCCTCTCAGTCATTGGGTGGACACATGTAGCACTGGCCAGAGATGGTCTTGACTCCTCATCAGAGTGTCCCGGTCCATTAGCTATGTCTGCCAGGGACCCCAGATGCGAGTCCTACAAACCAGCCTTCTCAGTGTGACATGCACAGGAGTCAGCCGGGATCTTGTTAACGAGCAGGTTCAATTCACAGGTCTGATGTGGGCTCAGGACCCTGCCCTTCTAACAAGCTCCTAACAAGTGTCCTCCCAAATTGGCAGCAGCAGCATCTCCTGGGAGCTTGTCAAAAATGCAGACTCTCAGACCCTGCCTTGAACCTACCCAGTGGAATCTGCAGGCTGACAAGAGCATCCAGTGCACATCACAGTGTGGGAAGGGCTGTGGGCTCTGGCCTGGCTAGAACCTGTTGGACTCTGAAAGCCCAACTCTGCGCGGTTTTTCTATCTCCTGTTTCATCCCAACAGAGGCCTCACCAGAGTCCATCTTGTCAGGATGGCTGGAATTAGCCCTGCTTCTCTTTCTAGTTCTCTGTTTATTTTCAGAGTGGAGATGACATCATGCCCACCATGAGCCCAAGGAAAGTCCAACACCCGTCTCAGCCAAGATCCCAACGGCCCTCGCTTTTTGGATCGCCTCATAGCGATCCCAAGGGCAAGGTTTTGCAGAATTTTAATCAACACAGTTTTACAAGATGAGAGTCTAGAAACAGCAGGGCAATACTCTGAAGAAGCAGTAATACTTTCATTACATTGAATGCAAATAGCTCTTTATATGGATCTTGAATTTTGAGGAAGGGACAGGCTTAATGGGACAGAATAATGACTCTGGGGGAAAATGAGAGACCTTGGTGCATTGTGGAACTTAGGTCCTGTGTCTATTGGGGGGAGGGGTGCTGCAGCAGATCTTACCAGGCCAAGAGCCCCACATTGGGATGTGAGACCCCAGGGACAACAGGGCATGACAATGACAAGATATTTCCCCAGAATGGCTTAAGTGGGACATCAGAGGGACAAGTGTGGACCGTTGAAGCAGGCAGTGGAGAGGCAGAGCTGGGAGAGGGCACCGAGCCTCCAGTCTGAGGGATGAGGTGAGGTCAGGGCAAGGCTGACAATATGGGCTTGGAACAGCTGCCCTGAATCAGGCCGAGTGGTGGAGCGAAGGCTGGGGTGGACCACAGGCTGGTGGCCTGTCTCTGGTGTCTGGTTCTGCCCTGGCCCAGCCTCCTTGGTGAGAGTGTTGACTTGGGTGTTGTGAGTATTCCAACTCATGGGGCAGTTACATGGTAATATACATATGACTGTGTAGACACAGAATTTGTAACCATGCATTTATCTGAGTAGCCACTCAGTTGACATCCGTTTTCTTTACTGGACTGAGCTCCCATGTATGTGATGAACTAAGAGAAATTGTCTAGCCCCGGTCACCCCAGCTCCGGCACTCTGGTCTCTCACCCCTGGGGTACCTGGCAAAGGCTGGTCTAAATTTCAGCTTCTTCCCCATAAAAAGGAATGACCGGACTTCCAGTGCTAGGCCGTCATGGAAATGACCTCTTCAGCTGTGACTGCCGGTGCTGGGTCTGGCTGGGTGATTGGTCACCCTTCAGATTCTCCAGAAGGGGATCTCCAAGCCACAGCACATTTATTGGCAGGGTCGGGGTCATTTTTGCTCCCAATGGAATGAAATGGAAGGTTGATTCAGGGAAGAATGTTTCTGAGACATCAGAGCAAAGGTTGGAATAGAAAGAAATACCATCCAGAGTGGAGTTAATGGAAGCATGAGGACATCTCAGGAAGGAAGGAATCCAACATGGTACACCACTCTCCCTCCAAACTTGGAATTCCTCCCCTTATCCCACAGGCAAGGCCCCCAGGAATAACCTTCTGCCTCTGCACCACGTCTGGGCCACGCGGTGTGCTTGGCAGGAGTGGCCTGGACACCATGCCTTTCTGTTCCCCAAACACAACCATCTCGTCTCCACCTCAGGGCTTTTGTGACTGCAGTCACCTCTTCCTGGAATGCTCTTTTCCTCAGGTCTCTGCGTGGCTGGTCTTGTCATGAGAGTCACAGCTCAAACGCCTCCTCTCCAGAGGCCTCCCCGACCAGCCAGTCTGAAACAGCTTCCTCACCCTTTCCTCACAGCATCCCGTTCTGTCGTCTTATGGCCCTGATGATGCCTTTCCTCGTAGTTTGCTGATGGACTTCTGCTCCCAGAACAGAATTGCATAAGTGCAGGGACCCCCTTCACTAGCCACCAGGTGGCGTCACTGACCCAGGACAGCTTGGTAATGGATAGTTTCAGGGGGCCTCAAAATGTTCAAAATGCAAATGGTATTTATGCATTTGGCACATTCACCAAATGGGAGCTGGATAGTTTATTAGTGTGTGTGCAGTGAATGCATCTGGAATAATGAATTGAGAACTAGAATTAGAACAAATTGAGACAAGGCCTTGGGTTGAAATCATAAAGGACAAGTTCTGCTTGTTTTCCCACTCATGCCTGGGATGTCTACAGATGGAATAACACTATCAGTGCTTAGCCTGGTGTTGCAGGTCTGTTAGAGACCACAGAGATCTCTAGAACGTATTTACTTTACAATCAAAGAAACTTTGGACCTACAGGACATGCCTTTTGTCCATGGCCAAAGAGTCAACTGCAATGGAGGCCCGGTTTCTGCCAAGGAATTCATGTTATCCTCGGAGGTCAGGCGACATGACCCCCAGTCCAGGATGCTTCCTTCTGCACCATGTGAAAACCGTGACCCGGGCCTAAGCGAAAGCACCCTTGGGTTTGCATCTTGTAAGAAGTAGAATGGTTGCTCTTGCACAAAGTGAATTTCTGGTGAGCCAAGGGTTTTATATTTTTTTACAAAGCATTTTATGAGTTGAGCACTGCGACTACAGAAAAATAGGAGTTTGTTATCTAGTTGGGAAAATAGCTCTGTCCAGCTAGAACGATGACTGATGAGTTCGAGATACTAATGACACCCTGGAGAGGACGTAGTAGTGGCAAGGGATGGCACTCCTGGGTGTGGGGAAGACTTTTAAAAAGAAAGAGATGCCCAAGGCTGTGTGCTTGGGCCTCTGTGCACCCCACTTCGGCAAAATAAAGGCTGGAAGCCTGGCTCAACCGTGCTGAAAGTGCCAGGAGTCCGAGTTCCACACCCATGCGAGACCTGTGGGACTACGCTAGGGCCCTGGGGCTGGCTGCCCGTCATCCCTGGGACCTGCCACTTCTGCCTGGTCCCCAGCATCTCCCCCAGAAGGCATTTTTGGTGTGTTCTTTAAGTACAAAAAACTCCTCAGAGAGTCACCAAATGGCTTCAAACTCTGACTGGGCTCTTGCTAGGTAGTGTTTCACATGCCTGTTTGGATACAAAATAATGGCCATTAACCTTTCAGATGTAGTAGAGCTCCCTTCCAAAGGTGGTTGGGAGGACTGGCCACACCCTGGTCTGTCTCTCTGCATCCCACACGAGTGCTCAGGTAGCTGCATTGCCCAACCGCGTGGCAGGCACACCTATGTGGGCAACTTGCACTTGGGATGTTCATTCTCAAGAAATAAAACATTTTAAGTTATGCTTTCCTTCTCCTTTTGTTTTGTTTTGAGTTGAAGTCTCACTCTGTCACTGAGGCTGGAGTGCAGTGGCACAGTCACAGCTCACCACAGCCTTGACGTCCTGGGCTTAGGTGAACCTTCTGCCTCAGACTCCCAAGTAGGTGGGATTACGGGTGCGTGCCACCACGCCCGGCTATTAAAAAATTTTTTTTGTAGAGACAAGATCTTGCTATGTTGCCCAGGCTGGTCTTGAGCTTCTGGGCTCAAGCGATTCTCCTGCCTTGGCCTCCCGAAGTGCTGGGATCACAGGCATGAGCCACCATGCCTGGTCTTAAAACATAGCTTGCATTCATGAGCTAGTCTGTGGCATTTTGTCTCCTCTCCCCTGTACATAGGGACTAATAGGCAAGCTTACTTTTTCTCCTAAGGTTATGAGGGATTGGTTATACGTTATACACATTAAATATAAAAGAAGCTTCAGGTAGGTGGTCTGAGGCACATTGTCTGTAACAGCTGTGACTTAGCCACTGGCCTCTCTGATCTGGTAACTTCCTAGCAGTCTAGCAATGATCTAGCAACTTCCTTTCTGCTAACCTTTGTGATGGAAGGAAGGAACTCATTTTTGGTAACTTTCCCAATCCACAAAACCAATCCCATTTTAAGGTGGGAAAGTGCAGTGTAACAATGGCATCACTGTTTTTGTGTTGGTGAGACAAAAATGTTTAAGCTTGACCCTAACACCCGTTGCTATTGAAAGGTACTGCCTTGTACAAAATAACAAACCAAATCCCAAACTGTCTGTTTATGGTTATCACGGTTCACTTCATTAAGCCATAACTCTGATTACATTCTTTCTCCTGCCCTACCCGAAGGCTGAGCTCTGAGACTGGGGGGCCGGGCCTGCTCTTCTCTGGGAACTGTGTGTCCAGAGACATATTTGGGCGAAACATATTTGGGCAAAATATTTGGATGGAGGCAATGCTCAAGCTTTGAGGAGTCTGACCCGAGGGTTTCCTTCCCGACCCTGGAGTCATGCTCCCCCACCCTGAGTACCTTGTCTCTTGAGACCCCTGGTTCCTCTGGCACCTGCAGAGATTCAGCTGTGAAACCCCTGGTTGAAGAAGACAAGGTGTAGGTGGGAGCAGGTTGTCACCTGGGACAATGATGCACAAGCGTGAAAAGGTGGGAGGGAACAGACAGAGGAGCCCATGTTGTGGGTGCCGAAGAGTGGGTGTCGCCGACCCTCTGCATGTCAGCCGTCTGTCAAGTCACCTTCATCTTGATGATATCCCCCCAGGGTCCCTCATTGCTGTAAATGACAGGTGTAAAACACACGGATGAGAGACCATCCTCAGTCCCACGCGTGTGGCCCTTGACAAGTTCTGACCTCCAACGCACCTTAGGGCCGTCCCTTTGCTCAAGCGGCTGAGTGAGGATGTCAAGATAGGTTGGCGAGGTGGCTTGCCCCAGGTTCCATTGTAACCTTCAGCCATGTGGGGTCTTGGACAAGCCCCCTTGCCTCTTGGCCTCCTCACCTGTCAGATTCAATCACACCTACTCATGGGTGCCACAGCCAGTCCCCACAGATGGGCCTGTCAGGGGCACCTCATGAATGACGCCTCCTGGTGCTCATGTCCTTGTGCAGCTGTTCCTAAGCTATCTCTGGGCTGGCCCTGCCACTGCTGAGCTACAGAACATGCCCAGAGATGCTGGACCCGTTCTGGCAGCCTCTGCCGCTGCACTTTTAGGGCCTGAGCCTCCATATGAGAAGTCCAGGTAACCTTCCAGAGAGGCCATGTGGAGAGGCCATGAGGAGAGGGGTTGGACCTCAGACCCCAGGGAGAGACAGGCCCAGAAGTTCCAATGTCTGGGCTGAGCCTGGCTTCCCAGTCACTCCTGCCATGGCTCCGGGCAGGTGAAGGCAGTCACCCGACTACAGTTGGGTGAAGGACCCTAAACAAGACCAGCAGAGGGACCCTCTAACTGAACCCCAGGCAACCCTTAGAATCATGAGAAATTTCAAAAATGCCTGTTGTGTTAAGCCCTGAGCTTGGGGGCAGTTTGCTATGCAGCAAGAGATCACAAGATGTGGGCATACCCTAAATGAGGAATGCCAGCCGCTTGTATGACATCCATTGTGAGGACTGGAAAGATTTTCTGTTAAGTCCCAATACAGTGCCTGGCACATAGCAGGTGCTCATAAATAGCTCAGTTTGTTAGAAATAAATGTAAACAGGTGGCTTTCACTCTTTTGGGCGCTAACTAGTCTAAAGGCTGGCTTCTCATGGGCCCCAGCTCCCGATATCCTGGAAGTTTGTTGACCGCCATGGAAGGGAGCGCCGAGTATGCCAGTCATTGGCAGAGTCATATTTCAACAGACTTTTAAAGGGCTACTGTTCTGTGCCAGACTCCAAGCCAGGCTCCAGCAGGCCACACAACAGACACACCGCTGCTCTCACTGCTCTTACCCTGTCGGGAGGAGACAGACGTGGAGTGAGCAACGACAAGTGTGAGTAGGGTATAGAGAAGGGGCAAAATGGGAGGGGGAAAGGGCTTTGTTAAGTTTTGTTCAGCTGCTACTGACAGAGACTGGGAACCACATCACTTAAAGAAGATAAAGGATTATTGGCATACCACAGAAGCACAGAAAGGTGAAGTCCAGGGCTGGCAAGGCAGCCCAGTAGTCACTAATTAGAGTCTGATGTCTTCTTTCTGTCAGCTCAGCCATCTTAGCTTGTAAGTCCATCCTCATGTTGGTCCCAAGATGACTGCTGGAGCTCCAAACATCACAGCTACATTCCAAAGGGAAAAGGCAAAGAAGAAAGCCTGCCTCCTGGTTTAATTATGCCCCATTTGAAGAACTTTCTCTGGAGCATCCTCCACTCCCAGAGTTTTCTGCTTATAATTCCTTGGTCACCAATGTCTATAAACTTGAGAAATGTAGGATTTTAGTTGGACATATCATTGTCCCAACAATATAGGGGTTCGTTAGTCAGAAAGAAAGGGGAATAGGTATTATATATCAACTGGCAGCCTCTGCCATAGGGACCGCTCCATTTTTTTTTTTGAGTTGGAGTCTCACTCTATCGCCCAGGCTGGAGTGCAGTGGCATGCTCACGTCCACCCCGTGTTGGCGTACTGGACTCTGGCGATTTTTCTGCTTTAGCCTTCCAAGTAGCTGGAACTGCAGGCATGCACTACCACTCCCGGCTAATTTTTTGATTTATTGTAGAGACGAGATCTCACTGTATTGCCCAGGCTGGTCCTGAATCTACAGGCTCAGGCAGTCCTCTCACCTTGGCCTCCCAGAGTGCTGGGATTACAGGCTTGAGCCACCACACCCGGCAGAGACCACTCCTAATCACACACAGGAGGCCATCGGGAGAAGGGACAATTTTAAGCAGAAAGAATGAGTCAAGTAGGCAAAGAGCATTGCAGATGGAGAGAACCAGCGCCCACATAAAGCCCAGAGGTAAAAATCTCATGGGTCCTTCAAGGCACTCACAGGAATCCTGTATGGAGTCCTCTCACCGCTGGACATCATTCCCTCAACTGTTTAGCAGACATTTCCTTTAGCTTAAGACCTGTGAAAACATGAGTTTTTCTATCCACCCGAAAAGAAGCTAGGTCCCATTCGGGTCTGTGTGACTTTCCACTCTGCCTGAGGACAGACTCGACTGTCCCTCCACAGTCCCGAGGAACAGTCCCGAGGGTCACTGAAAGCTGAGGCTCTGGGACATGGATGGGGAAAGAGGAACTCTCAAAGCAAGAAGAAATGGATCCTTGCCTTCCTCTCCTGGGCTAAGGTAGCCCTGGATGGATACAGGGGACCCTCTAAGCAGTGGCCAGAGAGGCTACAGCCATGAGACTTCTGGTAACTTCGAAGAGGACCCAGCATGCTGCTACTTGTTTACTGACTTTGTGTAATAAAGGCATGAGTCCAGGTGTGGTGGCTCATGCCTGTAATCCCAGTATTTTGGGAGGTTGAGGTGAGAGGGTTGTTTGAGCCCTAGGCTTTGAGACCAACGTAGGCACAGAAAGAGACCTCGTTTCTACAAATAATAATAATCATAATAATGAATTATCCAGGTGTGATGGCAAGCTCCTGTAGTTCCAGCTACTCAGGAGGCTGAGTTGTGAGGACAGCCTGCGATCCCAACTTGTAAATAAATAAACAAATGCATGAAACACTATTTTAAAATTACAGTCTCCTTAGCTCTGGGCCATAGAGCCATGGCCACCCTAAATTCCTTTTCTCCTGATCACACACAACAGCTCAGCATTGGAGGGGGTCAGCAGGGAACTCAGCTAGATATGCAGGCCAGATAAATGTAAAACATGTTGACTTTTTTCCTTCTTTTTTTTGCCTTTCAACAACTGGGGCCTGCCAAGCCCACTTCAAGGAAGGGAGCTGCACTTTTAAGTTAGCCGCATCTTCTGGAACTGGTGGGAATGTCTTCATTTTTCAGGTTTCTGCCTGTGGTTACCTTGCGAGGGTTCTCAGGCCCTCTGTCCCCTCTTCTGCTGCACCCCGGCTCCTCCTGGCTGGATTCCCCAGCGCATCTGCCGTGGGCTGAGCGCCGATTGTTTTCCGTGAGGAACCCGGTACAGAGGCCTCCGCAGCTGCACAGCTTGGGCTGCGATGTGCCCTGCAGTCTACTCCCTGCCTGTCCCCCACAAGCCCTGGCCAGAGAGCCATCGGAAACCAGTGTTTACTGGGAAGCGACCGGACTTTGCAGCAAGGCCACCACAAGCCCAGTCCACCCGTCATGCGGCTCCAAGTGTTTCCTTCTCTCATGAGCTTCCTGTCCTGCACACAGTTGCTGTTTGGAAAAGTGTGTCTGGGAAGGTGAGGAGACGTCGGAGGCTCATCGGCTGGGAACGAAGGAGCTTTTACACTCTGTCATTAGAGGGCCAGGCTGCTGCACGTCTCGGTCCTGAGGTTTATTGTGCTCCCTTGAAAAGCGAGTTATAACTCTTTAAATGTGTCCTCGTCATCGCTCTCAGGATCTGAGCCTCATTTCTTAGAAGGCATTACATTGCTTTAATATGCAACAGTCTAACATAACATTAAATCATTTTTTAAAGTTTCATCTAGTTGAGCCTAAGCCAAGGTATTCTTGGGCTGGGTTTGTTCACCCCCCCCTTTAATATGTAGTTAAAAAGAAACACACGACAAAATACCTATCAAGTGATTTCACTCTTGCTGGTGTCCAAGAGTGATCCCTTGGCTAAGGGGATCTCCTTGGTTTCTGGGGGCCCCCAAAGAATGGCTTCATTTTTAAGTTCAGCAAGTGTTCTTTGAGTGCCCACCACAAATACTGGACTGCAGTAGGGGAGGGTGGGAGGACGATGGTTTTCCAGGGATGCCAGGGACTTGGCGAGGGAGAGGCTGAGTCGGGACTTTTGTCCTTCCGGGAAGCAATGCTTCAGCAAACCTTCCCCTCACATATGTACATATGCTCCCTTCTCTTTCTGCAAGATCCCACTCACCCCTCAAGCAAGAGCTGCTCCCTTGGGAACCTGCTTCCTTCCTCCTGCACCAAATGTTCCCTTTTGTTTCTCCTCCAGGCCATCTTTGAAACTCTCAGTCTACTCCACCTTGAGTTATGCCTGGTTGCTCACAAGTCAGCCTCCCCACAGGCCCCACATCATAGCCCCCTAGAATCTTGGTGGCCTCTCTGCACCCTTTGGTGACTCAGGGGGTGCAGCAGAATCCCCCAAATGCACAGCCGGGGAAGATGGGGAGACGTTGCTTCCATTGCAGACCCCTGCCTGGCACCTAGCACAGACCAGTCCCTACAGCCCACGAAGGTTGCCTGTTCTCACTTCCTGCCTCCACGCTTGCCCAGGCCCTGCCCTGCCAGCCTCAGGATGCCCCAGCCCTCCTTGGTTCTTCAGATAAACACGAGACATCTGGTGGGTGTGGCAAGAATGTCCTTCCAATCTCAGCCACCTCTGAAGCTGCCTGAACCCTTGGGACCGGATGATGGTCAGGAAGAGGTGGAAGAAGTGGCTGGGGAAGCAGAGATGGCTGCCCGAGTCCTAGGTGGGACAGAGACTCGTCCTCGGGGCCTGGGGTAGAGTTTCCCAGGAATGTTCTCAGGGATCCCTAGATAATCTACTCTCTGCCCTCCCCAGGGGACCTGGGTCCTTGGAGCTGCTTCCTGGGGCCTTACTGTGGAAGAGCAGCTCGGCAATGTGAGTCACCCTGACCTCTGCCCAGACCTCGGGCATATCTACCGGGCAGGTGTTGGCTGCCTCCCCGCAGCCCATGAGATACCCCTAGCCGCCAGGGTCCTGTGTCGCAAGCGGGGCCTCTTTCCAGTTCCCCTGAGCCTGGCCTCTCCTCCCCAGACAGCTCACCAGTCTGGAAACAACGACTGTGGAGAGAAACTACTTCCTCGTGGGGGTTTTGGAAACCATGGCCGGGCATCTGCAAACAGCTTTTGCACAGGGCAGGGGCTCCTGAGGAGATGCCTAAACCCTGGGAGGCTAGAGGGGATGTGACAGACAATAGGAGGCATTGTGTCGTCTCCCAGGAAGCTCTGCTTTGCACTGCTTCCAGGAAAATTGACTCTGGCGCAGCTCGGTCCATTCCAAAGCAACAGCTTTATGTGATTATGTTAGTCCCAGGCTAGGGGCTCAGACAAACCCGCCCTTCCTACCTCATTAACAATGCCAGCAGGGCCCGGCTGTGCCATGGGGGGCTCCGTGCCCTAATTCGTCAGGCAAGGCCTGAGCGTAGGAAGTCATAACAACAATGCATCTTAGGGCAGAAGCTGTCTGTGGAAGGAGTGCGGCTTTGATGTGGGGCCCAGCCCTGATTAGGGCTGACGGCTGGGGACCGTCAGGGCTCGGGGAGGTGGCATACGCCCGGATGGCATTTGGGATGTGGGTTTTTGCACCTGGGTCTGTTGAAGTTTGATGAGGTTTAACACGTGCAAACAGCGGCTTTTGTTCTGCAGGACAAAGGCCTTCCCCGACCTGGGCCCGGGCTGAGACCTCGGTGGTGGCACCGTTTCCTCCCCGTCGCCTCTTGTCACTCTCCTTGTGGAAGTTTAATTAGGACAACGAGCTTTCACAGGCTCATTTCTCACTCCAGCAACTTTCTAACACTTCATAACGAGGAGGCTGGAGCCTGAGGCCTGGGGGAAGGAGAAGGGGCCGTGGGGAAGGCGAGAAGGACGGTTGAGGGGGCTGGGAAGGGCCAGGAAGGGGGTGCGTGGAGAGCAGCGGAACAGGCACAGAGGAAGCTCGAAACCACAGCAGGTCCTCGGGGAACTGCGGATTGATCTGGGAAGAAAAGAAAATAAAACAAATCCGAACCGGCCTTTGTTTTCTGGGTGGCCAGACAGTAATTTCCCCAAATTCTCTGTGATTCTGGAAAAGAAAGCAGAGGATCAATCATTGTTGACTTTGTGACTTTCAGAGCTGGATTGAACGGGCCGTTTCTTAACACCATAAACTCCTCTCGCTCCCATGCAAGCCTCTCCCATCCACTGGGCTCCGAACAACAGGCGCCGTGGTGACGACACCAAGGCCCTCAGCCCATTCCTGAGCCAGGCTTCATGCCTTTCACCTGGACATGGACGAGGGAGTGCTGTGGACCTTCTTCCTGTGCTGTCCTTTTCATTTCAGTGATTGGTTCTCTGTGCAGCGAACAACAGGACCCTGACTGAACACCTCGTGTTTTGATAACACTTCTGGTACCTGTCCTTGGTGAGTCAGCTAGCAGCTCTGTTCCTCATCACCTCAGCTCCTGGCCCCATGCTGGCAGAGCGTCATCCTGTTATTGACAACAATGGCAATTGATTTGTAGAGGGAGAAAAAGAGACGACGGTGATGGAGCACTGGCTCTTGACGTGTCCTCATGCAGGTGACACACCAGTCCCACTCAATTTCAAAGTGATGTGGATCCACCTAACTTCCAAGGAGGGGAGATAGGTCATCCTGCCATGTTACTGAAAGCCAGAACCAGAAGTACTTGAGGAATAGTATTAATAACTTCCTATTTCTGTTGTCTATTGCTATGTAACAATTTACCCCAAACTGAGTGATTTAAAAGACTACCTATTTTCTTACTCTGGAATCTGGGAGCAGGTTGGCTGGGTGCTTTTGTCTCATGAAGCGGCAGTCAGGATGTTGGCCAGGACTGCACGTGTCCAAAGGCTCGAGCAGGGTTGCAGGGTCTGCTTCCGAGATAGCTCACTCATGACTGTTAGCAGAAGGCTCAGTCCCTCATCATGCAGGTCTCTCCGTTGGGCTGCCTGGGTGCACTCATGGCACAGTGGCTGGTTTGCTCCAGAGCTAATAATGAGAGAAAGTGAAAGAGAGAGAGAGAGAGAGAGAGAGAGAGAGAGAGAGAACAGGCAGGAATCTGTAGTCTCATTTATGACCTAGTCCTCTGCTTTGTTTTGTGCACGGGAAGCTAGTCACTAAGTCCAACTTGCCCTAAGCAGAGAGAAATCAGGCTTCACCTCTTGAAGAAAGAAGTATCAATAGGGTCAAATCTTAAAATGACCCAGGTAACTGCACAAACTCCCCCAAATAACTGCAGGATACTGAGGCCAGTCTTCTAGGCTGCAAGCCCGTTTGGTCCTGGTTCAGCCCAGGTTCTTTGGTTGTAGTGGGGCTTCTCCATCTTTACCTGTTCTTTTCCAACTAGGACAGGATGAGAGGCCCCAGGAGGGTTAGAAGAGAGTACACACCTTTCAAAATAGGCTCATGGTAAAGACAGAGCAAGGAGGGAAGCATATGAGCCTTTGAAGTCTGTCTACCCTCTTTCCTGACTTAATCCAGCTTGCTCTGCCACTGGGGGTTAGGGTCTCTTAGAGTCAAGTCTCTTCCTGGGCAAACTGAGATCCTCTTTGTGTAGAGGTGAGCAAACAGGTGGGCTTCTCACTAGCTAAGTACACACAGAGCACATATACTTCTCAGGGCATGGGGGTTGATTTTGTGCTACAGCAAAATGATAGACCACTGTACACACCTATTCCTTTGAGTTATAAGAGAAACTTCAGGACCAAGGATTTGCTGGTCCTGACATATGTGAAACTCCCAGTAGAGATGTCAGCCAACCAGTACCAGAGACGGAGAGGACAGAGCAAAGACCCTGAGAGAAAACCCAAATTGTCAAAGGGAGTGATGAAGGCCGGGCATGAATTGGGCAAAGTCTGCCCAGCCACAGGCATGACCCACAGGTTCTGGTCTCCTGTGAGTGGGAACATTTTCAGCCTCACCCCTTCACAGCCCCTACAGCAAGGCCTGGGACCCTGCCAGAGCTTGTTCAGCCTAGGCCAGTTCTTTTCCTGGAGGGCAGTTTGATCTTTTCTTTTCTTCTTCTTCTCCTTCTATGTCTCCATGTCCTCTCTTTTGGGAACAACTGGGACTTTGGTTTTAGTGGTGAGACTGAACACTTGTTGCCCTTCGGAAAAGAGCAAATGGACTCCTGGTGGGAGTGGTCATTGGTACAACTTGTTGGAAACGGTTTGGCAGAATCTACCAAAGCTGCACATCCTTTATGCCCCAGGAAGTCCACCCCTAGGTGTACGTTCAAGGGAGACATACGAGGTCAGGCGATTAAGTTCATGAACTAATCCTAGAAAAAGGGGTACACATCTCATTGCTGAATATCACTAGGGCCACCTTCAAAGTACTCCCCTACTCCTCTTGGGAAGCTATGCTCCAATGTCAGTGCCTAGTCCACCAGTCAAAGCAATGTTGGAACTCTTTTTCTGGAATGGCCATCAGAGCTGTATGAAATGTCTTCAAATGTCTTCCTTTCGATATTTCCTTTTTCTTTGGGTAAGGAAAAAAGTCATTGGGGGCCAGATCAGGTGAGTAGGAAGGGTGTTCCAATACAGTTATTCATACAGTGCTGCCAACATAAGTGCACAGTGGCAAGTTCGCAAACTTAATTGTCAGACCTCAACAAATAACAGTGACAGCTCTGATGGTATGTATTCATGATGGAATGAGGCATATAGCACTTTTTCTAGGATGGTTCACGAACCTAATTGTCAGACCTCACATATTTATGTTTACCCAAAGACATGGGTAAAAATGTTCATAGTAACTTTACCACTAAGAGGCCTAACTGGGGGACACTCAAATGTCCATAAAAGGTAGAACACACAAATAAATATCCTCACAGAGGATCACAGACTACAATGAAAATGCAAGAGCCCAACTATACAGAGCACGGACACTGACCTTTGAGAGAAAGAAACCAGACAGAAAGAGTGCTTATATAATTCATAGTTCCAGTCATGTGAACTCCAAGGACAAGTGAAACCATTCTGGTGGCTCCCTTGGGTGGGGTCTTGACAGAAAGGGCTCTGAATCAAGTGTTCTATTCCTTGATCTTTGTGGTGGTAACACGGATATATACATAGCTGAAAAATTAATTAAGGTAAGCATTTCAGTTGTGTGCACTTTATTGTGTTTATTTTGTACCTAAACAGAAAAAAAATGACAATGAGTGGCGAACAGGCTTCCTATGTGTTGTGGGTCTTTCTGGAGCTTATAGTGGTGTTTCCTTAAAAATGAAGAATTGATCATCCCATAAAAAAAAAAAAATAGTACAAATGTCACTTTGCCTCCTGGACTTTGGAGTCTTTCCAGGAAGAAATAATTTTGGAGGGAAATGACATTCTAGTCGTAGAACTTTCTCCCTCTAAGGGGGTGATCCTTGCCCCCTCCCCTCTGTGTTGAGGTCTGAGCAGCAGCAAATAGTTTCAACTTTCGGATGTCATCTTCCAAGCAAAGAGTTCTCATTATGGTCTAATTACCTTGGCTATTGGAAACAGGAAATGAATAGCTAAGCTATTGAACTTGGAGAAAAAGAAGAGAACAACTTCCTACTAATATTTTTTAAAGGTTCAAAAAGATCACTGCCCAGTCTCCTCAGGGCTATTAGGTACATTCAAAATTTGCCTAATTATATATTTTAGCAAGACCCCCCCCGCAAAGAGAACTAATCTAAGGAAATGTAGCTTCAATCTTTTGGATAAATAAAAATAAATGTGTGGATGCAAGCTATAAATGAATACACTTTATATTTCAAAATGCCTAATTACATATTTGCTTAAGGAATTTCTGCACACTGTGGTAAAAATAATATATGTAGTATATTTTTCTCAGAAACATATAAATATACAACAAATATAAAACGCTCAATTTTTCTAATTGTGCAATGAGTTCCGGTCAATAGGAGCTCTTTTTCTTCACTAAAATTTATGGTTTGTGGGAACATTCTAGGCACAGGAACTTTGTGAAAAAGATTGTAGTGACAGAATATCCCAAGAAATAGGGAGTGATTTTTTTTTTTTCTTCCTGTCAAGTGCTTTACATAATGGTTATCTACCCTCGGCCCCACTTCTCTCCCAGAGAGCATTTCTTCTACGGGAATAGCAAAAAGTGGGTCCCTAACTGATTTCTCATTGTTCTTGCAAAATATATGTTACGCCTCCAAGCCCAGAGAATGGGCCCCCAGGAGAAGCATTTCCACGTTGTTCTGCTGCCAGCCTCTGTGATACCGGATACCACATGAAAACTAAGAAAGCAAGGAAGATAGACATGGAAACACTGGGACACAGAATCTGTATATTTTATTTCAAAGGGAAACTCTTCATCAATGTCTCCCCCTGCCCTTGTGAGACACACTGAACATAGGCATACTTTTAATCAAGTAAATTAAACTTGCTTTAAAGCAGGATGAAGTGGCCGAATTGCGTCGTGCTAGAGAGATCAGCTTTGATGAGTAAAAACACACTAGATTCCTTGAAACAGAACACTGGGCCGGAAATAATTTCTGGAGCCCCAGTAGCAGAAATATTCTAAAAACAGATAGAACTCTTTATTGACAGTTCAGGAGTAAAGGAAGGCATTTTAGAAGGGTCACCCAGACGTAGACTTTCAATCACATTTGTGCAAAGGACGGAGACTCAGGAGTGACTTTAGCTGGTTTTCTATTTCTGTCAAAGCACATGTGGGTATTTAGCAAAAAGTTAATGGCTTTGTTAAAATTTACTTAAAATTATTAAAAATAGTAAAATGCAGCAGTACTGTACTTCCTACCTTTCTGTCAAAAGTGTGTCCTTAGCTTTGTTTTCCCATCTAAGATGCCATGAGAGCGGAATGTTGATCACTTGCTTAGATTTATACTTAACATTCACATGTAAGTGATAGAACAAATGATACAAGAATTAACACACAGACGAGGGATGCTCTCTGGGATAGAGGTGGAGTGGAGGCAGATGACTATTATATAAAGCACCTGACAGAAAACATAGACCCTTTCTTGTCACTTGATGGTGTGGAGGTAGGGCGAGAGCGACATTCTTATAACTGTGTTAGATACCCAGAGTCAAAAATGGGCATTTTATTGGACGTGGGAAATTGCCTGTTCTGTAGGCAAATAGCTGTCATTAGGACATCCCTTTTTAATTCAGAGTGTGGCCTGGCCCAGCCACCCTGGTATCCCCCTGGAGCTTGCTGGGGAAGTCCTATCTCAGGTCTCACCCCATGCCTGACTCAGAATCTGCCTTTCCCAGACACCAAGGCACTGCCATGCGCAAGGGTTGGGGGAGAGGGTTGACTATTGCACACCCCATTCTCGTGCCAGACAGCGAGGGGCACAGAGATGAGTAAGAGCTGCTCCCTTCTAGCAGGGACCTTGTATTTGATTAAGATGAAAAGAGATGAACAAAAATGGGATATCGTCTTCAAAAAGTTGTATTGGTATTTGGATCTAAGTCTGTTGTAGATGTCCTCTGGTTCTCCATACTGAGGTGTGGTCCTGTTTTCCTTTCATCAATGGAGGCCAAGATCACAGTTGACTCTGTATCCTGAACCCTGTGACACCCAACCTTGACTCCCACCTCCAGTCTGGGTTGCGTCAGATTCTTGGAGCCTTCCCTCTCTGTAACTTGCTTTTGCCCTGGCATAAGAATAAAGAAGCTACACAAGGTTTTCTTCCAGAAAGTCAGTGGCATGCGGTTTCATTGGTTTCCAAGGGTAGCCATCCACAGACGTGCGTTGACTGACCCTATGCCGCACGCCGGCGGCTCTCCTGTACACACACGGCCTGCATTCCATCTGGTGACAGCTTCAGGAAGGCAGGAGCTTCTGAGGGCCGGGAGGGATTTTCAGCCTCCCATCTCCGCAACCGTAGCCCTGCCTCTCCTCGTCTCATCAAACGTTGCCTATGAGTTCTATGGTCTTTGCCGACGTGGTTCTTCTAAATAGACGGAGGGCTCTCTCTGCCATTTGCCTACAGCTGACTGCAAGAGCCAGGATCTGATGAAACCAAGCCAAATGGAGCCAGCTGGGAGGCAACTTCAGGCGGGCCGGCCTTCGCAGGCAGGGGCGTGACTGGGTCCTGGGAGTCGGCTCTCCACAGTGGGCCTGGGGAGGCCGCCCCGGATAACATGTTCCAGGTGTTCAGCCTCAAAACAAAGAAGCTTTTCTCTTTTGCCTGAGAATGAAGAGTCCTCACTAGTTGCATAAGGTTTTTCCGAGATGGTAATATTTGGTTACAGTAAGATCTGTTATTTCACAGGAAACCCAGCAGAGGTGCCCGTAATTTGATTCATGTAGTAACTGGGAAAACTCAAAAGCAGGGAGCTGGGGGAGGGAAAGGGGGGACCCCAGCTCCTTAGCGCAGCATTCACTGAGTCGGCGTTCAGCCCCTGAGCACAGCTTCGTATGAGAGCCTGCCAGGCCCCGGCCACCTCCTGAGGTCAAGGTCAGTCGTGGAAGCACTAAGTGTAACACCCCAACGTTTTCCCTGCTCTATGTATTCCATCTGATTTAATCTTTCTAGTGATTTCTAATGTGCAACTCTAAAGCTCAAACAAATATCATTACCCAACAGAATTAAATTCAACATTACAGAATGTCAAAAGCCAATTGCTCTACTCATTTTGCTGTGAGTGTTACAAAATTTGGTACCTAAAGAACATAATTTTATGAAGCATCCATGATGACTTGCAAGAATACCTATAGGCTTTTTGAAAATTTGTATATGAATGCATAGCTTTCTAGAAATGTTTATGTATATAACACTATACTTAATTAAGTAAATCTGTTGGTCACTATAAATTGATAAAGATTTGTATCAATTAACATGAACAAAATTAATATAACTGGATATTCAACTTATGATTTGTATAAATGGCTTAAAATCTGATTTATTGGGATAGATTTTATCCAAGATCAAGAGTATTAAGAAACACATACATGTGAGCATGACTAGGTAAGGCTTTTAGCAGCCCCAGATCTGATGACGTTTTTATTTATGCACTCCCAAAGGACTGAGTCTTGCTGTCCAGGCCCAGGCAGAGAAATGCTGAAGGAGTAAGCAGCTCTCTAAGCCCTTGGATCCACTCTGCCACCCATATCCCAGGAGGTGCCCATGGCCTGTTTCCCAGATGAACAGGGACAATATCGGAGAACTTTAAAATATCCAGGTGACAGGTATTGTGGGAAATGAAGAGTTCTAATGATTATACCTTTGTTTCTCATCCTTTGGAGACCTTTGGGAAACCAGGGCTGCCGAATGATGGGCCTTACTTGTAACTGGCTGTCCCTGACTTGGGGTTTGGGAGAGAGGGCTGAGCTTGGGGGTAATGTACATAGGGGCTCAGGAAGAGAACGGAAGCCAGGAATGTGGGGATTTGAGTTACTGATAGTGTCCAGATCCATGTGCCAGACTCCTGCCTCTGCCCTGGTCTTCCACCCGGGCACGTATGTACCACACTGGTCTACGCTGCTCAGGTAACAAAAGTTGTCATCTAGAAATGTCTGGCTCATGAGTGCTGAGGCACACTTCAGTCCATCAGTGTTGGACCCAACTTCTCAGAGCTATTTACTGCAACTCGGAGTATTCTGTATACATACAGTAAAAGAATTTGATACGACCATCACATACCACCCTCTCCCACCCCTTTTCCTCGAGTGTCATATGTTTTGTCTTTTCACCACTACAGCTATATAGAACTAAATCTCTTAGGGAGCTGAATGCAGCCTGTCCCACTCACTCCTCCAGCAAAGTCCTAAGAGCCTTCTGTTCTTTGCCTTCATTTTTAACATGAGTCGAATACACTCATTGCTTACATTTGTACTGTGTGATTACCTCTCCATTATTAACTTATTAAGTCACTCAAGGTTTTAAGAATAATTGGTAAAATATTTAGGTACTTTAAATTTTCATTTTTTTCAACTTTGTCCAAATTACGAAAACCACTAAAAGGAGAGATAAACTCTGTTTTATGTTTAATTTTTGTTTTCTTATTTTTAAATGTACAGATAAAAATACATGTATCTGTCGCATACAATATGATGTTTTGGCATGCATCATGAAAAGGCTAAATCTAGCTAATTAACATATGTATTCCCTCACAGAGTTATTCTTTATTGTGGTGAGAACATTTAAAATCTACTCTTAGCATTTTTCAAGATTATAGTCTATTGTTTCCAACTATCCTCTAGTATACGATCGATCTCCTGAATTTATTCCTCCTGCCTAAGGGAAGTTTTTCATCCTTTGATGAACATCTCCTTAGTGCCCCGCCCCCAGCCCCAGCAACCACCATTCCACTCTCTGCTTCTCCGAGTTCAGTTGTTTTAGATTACACATATGAGTGAGACCAAGCAAGAGGTGTCTGTCTTGCTGTGCCTGGGTAAATAAACTCTTTATAACACTTATTTTAAGTTGCTCTTAACTGTTACCCATGCTCACTTTTCCTCATCGTTAAAAGGAGAGGAGTTGAGTTCTGGAAGATCTCAGTTTCTTTCCGTCCCTAAAATTTTATGTTTTAAGTGTTGGGTTGTGACCCTTTTTCCCAGCTCATTCCAAAATAAGTACGGTCAGATTGACATTTTTCCCCAAATGAGATTATGAAAAATGTAAACATCCAGGAAAGAGGAAAAGACAATCCGGTGAATACCTTTGTACTCACCACTCAGATTCAGCAATGATTAACATTTGCATATTTCCTTTATCTGTGTGTGTACGCCTGTCCTTGTCAAACCATTTGAAGTTAAGTTGCAGACATCATGACCATTTAGTCCTGAAGTTCTCAGCATGCATTTTCTAGAAACAAGGACATTTTTCTACATGGCATGACACAGTCACCCCACTTAAGAAAATGAACACTACAGGAATATCACCTACCTGCAATGTCTGTGATACTTTATCATCTCAGAAGACACACAATGTCCCCTTCATCTCTTTGCATCTAAAATAATCTCCCCCCACTTCTTGCGCTTTCTCCCCAGAACATTGGCTTTCTAAAGAGATTAGGCCTAATACACTGTAGAATGTTCTATTTCCTCATGCACTGTTTAATTATGTGTTGAAAGTTCAGTCTAAAGTCTGGCTTAAATCCAGGTTCAATATTACCAGCAGGGATCCCTCCCGAGTGAGGCTGTGCATCCCCCCGCTCTTCGGAAGGCCACTCAGAGCAGCCTGAGAGGCCAACCCAAAATGTCCCTGGGTCCTTTAGAGGAAGCAGTACAGGTCCAAAAGAGGGTGTGCAGCCTCAGGAGCCCAACAACCTGCCTTCCAACCTTGGCTCTCCCACTGACTTTGGGTGGGTCCCTGTGCCTGGGTTTCCGCATCTGGAAGGAAGAGTGGAGTCTCTCTCATAGCTTTGTTGAGAGGATTCACTACATAACACAAGCAAAGTGTCAGAGAGCCTCAGTCATCAGAAGATGTAGCTTTGTTTCAATCAAAGACCCAGGCACACTCCTGGCGGGGCTTGTGGGAGGCTTTGTGTTGAGAGGATCTCGCGTACTGGTTCTGTACATCCAGCAGGGAGGCAGGGCGAGACGCTCTGGGGACACTGAGGACATTAGGGGAACACACAGCTCCCTCCAGCACACGCAGATTGCACACCCCCTGAATGTTGCAGGGACAGCACAACTGCAAATTGCAAATCCGCATCATCCCCAAGTTACATCACGAGACACATGTGGGTAAATATGATCCTGGGAACCTGCCGAACGTGCTTAATTATGTTTCATTACCCCATCCGCCTGCTGCTAGGTTTACTGTACTTTTTCTTAGATGGCAATAAGCAAGCTTTTTATTTTAAATGACAGCCGGGGAAGAATCAGGTTGCTAATTTCCCTGAGACACATGAGGGTGTAATGACAGATAGAGGCTGGAAACCCAGAGTCATTTTCCTTAAAAGACTTAAATGACTTGAAAGTCATTCCTTAAATGACTGGGGTCTGTACTAGTGAGTTTCAGGGTCCTAATTAAAAACAGAAAGTGGGGGGGGTGGAGGAGGAAGGAGGAACATGAGATCCAAGTGGGTAGTGCCCAGGATACATTTCCTGTTGGAGCCATAGACTCTCTGAGCCCCTTCTGGAATGCTCTGTCCTTTGACGCTCCAGTCCCTGTGTTTGGCTGTCCTTTCAGAGGTGGTGGGTGGAAGCGGTGGTCTCACTCTGGGGCTTTTGTCGGAGAAGGAAAAAAGATTAAGCCGCCTCTCAGCTGATTTGTCCACCTCATTTTCTTTCTTTCTTTTTTTTTTTTTTTTTTTTGAGTTGGAGTCTCACTCTGTCGCCCAGACTGGAGTGCAGTGGAGTGCCGCTTCCAGCCACTGCAGCCTCGACCTGCTGGGCTCCGGCGATCCTTCCGCCTCAGCCTTCCGAGGAGCCGGAATTACAGGCGCGGGCTACCACACCCGGCTGATTTTTTGATTTATTGTAGAGATGAGGTCTCACTGCCCAGGCAGGTCTCGAACCTGCGGGCTCAGGCAATCCACTCACCTCAGCCTCCCAATGGCGCGGGATTACAGGCTGAACCACCAAGCCCGGCTCACCTCATTTTCTTAATGACCCGGTTTGGGACCTAGAACCAGGAGTCTGATGTTTCACTTAACTAAAGAATAATGGTGAAGTGGCTCCTTCTCCCTCTTGCTTAAGTCTATTGAGTTCTAAGGTCCCATAACTAGAATCTCCTCTAAGTTTAGTTTTATATCTCTTTTGATGTTTAACCATTTTTACTTGAATCATTAGGGAATATGTAACATTTTGAATAGTTAACAATCAAGTAGATTGGTGAGTGTAACTTGGAAGGTTTGCCCACACACGTGGGCAAGGTTGTGGTTAAATCGCTACTGCTGATGAGTGGGTGGCCTAGTTCTCTGCTCCTGGATTTCCTCACTGGGGGAGAATAGCAGCGTCTCTCTCGCACTTATTCCTTATACAAATGGGTCTATATGCCCATGGGGCAACAGCTAAGTGCAGCTCAGCTGAGGCAAGATGGTGCACCAATGCACCTTTCCCAGATTAAAAGGCCACTGGGGTCAGATTGCAGAGACCTGGTGCCGGAGGAATGGGCTGTTGGCCGTGGGGACCATATACTGTATGGGTGTCAACTAAGATCTGAAGGCCGCTGCTTAGAAAACACACTGCTCTCACAGGAGCAACCAATATTGTCCTATTAGGAGTGGGTCTGTATTTTAGTCCAGCAATCCAGCCCTGTCCAGAACACACTGGGATGGCTCAGGACTGGGGAAGCATGGTTTTGATTTTTCTCAGAAGTGGCAAATTCTTTGAGCATAGATTTCATAGTTGAAAATAGTTTAAAGTCACTCAGATCTGGTGAAGAAATATAATCATAGAAGGAAACACTATTAAGAAAAATCTTATGACCAAAGCAAAGTAATGAGACCTCATTGTTGGTGAGATTAATTAACCTTTTTTGGTGAGGTTCCATTCATCAACTCCAAGTATAGTCCAAAGCTGCATTGTTGGAGGGGGTGTCTAACCCCCCAGTGAGGCTGCTTCAGAAGGCAGCACCTTCTGGGGAATGTGTAAGTTTGGGCCCAGCCGTTCAGGATCCTGTCTATTCCTTCCATCGTGCCAGATGCTTTTCCAACACAGCTGTGTCTGAAGAAGACCCCCTTTTACTTACTGTACATTTTACTTTATGACACTTCCACACAGACTGGTCTGCATGCACTTTAGTTGGTTCCAGGTTCATGAAGCATTTATCTAAACAATAATTCTATAAATTATTAAATTTCCTCAGCCAGAGATCATAATGCAGGAGTCATCTGAATTATTTTCTGCTTTCCTTGAAAATACTATCCCAGGGCTATTGTGGGTCATTGACATTTACAAATTATCCTCACATCAAGAATACTTTGAACTCAAACAAAAACAAAAACAAATACGCTCCATCCCTTCCTTTTTTTGTAACTGCTATTTCAGATGATTTCCATGGTGCCAGGATCTTCTGGTACGAGGTCCATGATACCAGCCTCTTTCTTGTTAGTTTCCTATAGTCTATGTTAAATGAGAATATTTCCCATTTCAGAGACTTGTGCTTGTTTTTATGAACACAACTCTTGATGATAAACCAGGGCAAGGAGAGGCTGATGGTTCAGTTGTCAAATATAAAGTTTCACATTTCTTCTATTCCGTAGTAAAATACTTCTTTTTCCAGAGAGACAGCTAGAGCTCAGCCATCCAGCAGAAGAGCTAAATACCTTCTTGTCATTTTCAAAGGGGATAATTAAGCCCTCAAACTCATGTTGCTGATTTCAGGTAGCATGTGCATGTGTTTTGGGGAATGTGTACCAGCTTCCATCTTGGCTGTATTTATGGATGATATTTATGTTGGTTGAGTAAAGTGATAAGATTGCTAGAGCCGGTCTCCAGAAACTTGGGCAAGGCTGCACAAAGATGATGGTTGGAAAGGAAAGAGACTCAGGTGATAAATAAAGCTAGAAACCAAGAATTTAGGCAAAACAGAAAATATGTTTACAGATGCTAAATGACCCAGGTCAGAATTAAACAAACCAGGCAGGAGAAAGTCTTTATAGCTTGCAGAGGGTTTAAAGGCATCCTTCTCTGATTGTTATCTGCTGCTGATTACCTGGTTTTGAAGGTAAAAGCAAAATGTGCTCACACCTCCGAGAATAACATTAATCCCCTTGGCAGAAACCCTAGCACCAAATGTAATGCGGGTGCTCTGTGGCCGGAGAATTTCACTTTTTGCTTTATCTCTGCCGTCCATCTGGGCTGTCAGGGCTGTCACATACCTGCAGTCTACAGCCTGGAAATCAGGGACTTTGATGTTCTAAAGGATGCTTTATCTGGGGTAATTTTCACCAATTCTTACGTTATTGTGTAGGATACTCAGAGATTCAGAGAATGAGCGATGGCTTTGTCTAATAAGATCAGAGCAATTTGCAAGCTTTACTGAGGGACAAGGTCTCATAAAGGGACTTTTGAGTTGGAGTCTGTCAACACCACTGAGAACTGGCATGACATCAAGCTCTATGATTATGGATAGCTTAAGCATCAATGGGCACAGAGAAAGGTTGTGGGCATGTGGAATTTCTCCTAGCCAGAGCAGGAAAACCTTCAGCTTATTATGGGCTTAATACTAGATTTATTTTTTTAATTAAAAAGGTAATCACATACATGGGGGGGTGGGAGTCAGATTGTACAATGAAAGGCCAGTCTTCTTCCCACCCTGGATTCTCAGTTGAGTTCCCATCTTAGGAGGAGTTATTTTTGCCCTATATATGTGGGTATAAATATTCTAGGAGTTCACAAAGTATGGTCTTCTTCCACCTCCCACACCACAGGGAGTGGCCACGCACACCTTCAGTCTCCTGCTGACTTCACTTAGTATTTTGTAGGTCACTCCTCAACTGTGATCATGGCTAACTCTAGTGTTCTCATTGTATGCAAGACACCATGTGTGGTACTTGTACCTATATTTTAAATTCTCTCAACAATCTTATGAGGAAGGTACAATTATTACGCCCCCTTTACAGATGTACAAACAAAGGCATAGAGGGGTACATGACTTGCCTGAGACCACCAGTTTGAAGGGGCAGATCCAGAATTCTGACCCCAGAACCTGTTTAGGACTACCAATATTGTCACCCTACAGTCACCTCATTCCTCAAAACAATTATTATTATATCATACTTGATAGATACAGTAGAACATATAAGGAGTATGTAGTAAGCACAGTAATAAAATCTAGACTCTTGAACCCACCAACTCCCCCCTTAGAACAAGATCATGCTCCAAACTGTAAGGATTCAGTCTACTATCTTACTTCATAAAAATCTTTTGACTCCATATGTAATAATTTTGGGACAGTATCTCATGTAATTTTGTTTCTTTTTGTAATTCATTATTATTTTTTTTAAAGATAAGATCTTATTCTGTTACCCAGGCTGCAGTTCAGTGGCATGGTCATAGATCACTGCAGCCTTGAACACCTGGTCTCAAGTAGTCCTCCTGCCTCAGCCTTCTGCGTAGCTGGGACTATAGGCATATGCCACCATGCTGGCTGCTTCCTCCTCCTCCTATTCCTCCTTTTTCTTCCATAAAAGTGATATCATAGTTCCTCATTCATTTTCACCACTCTGTTGTATTCCACTGGATGGCTGTACCATAATTTATTTAACGAGTCTCCTAACTGATGGGTATTGAGGTTGTTTAGATCACTTTACTGTTATATATAATGCTACCGCGAACCTCTTTCTATGTATGTCTCTGCACACCTTTATGAGTAACTCGAAGGATAAAATCCCAGATCAACTAAGTCAAGGGATAGATATTGCCAAATTTACCATACAAGGAGTTACAACAATCACACTTTTCAGAGTTTTGCTTCATCACAATGGTGTGTAAAGCTAAAATTTTTTTAATCATTACCAATTTGAAAAGTAAAAGCTTTAAAGTTTTAAATTAAATAGAATATATTTAGTTATGATTGAGGTTGAGTAGACATTTATATTCCTTTTGTACATGAAAATAATTTTACTTACTTCTTTGTGACTTGTCTTTTCTTATTGAATCTCAGCAGATCATTACATATTATGGAAATGAGCACTTCATCTATCATATCTGTGACAAATGTTTCCACCTAAGTTGTCATTTATTTTATTTATTTATTTTTTTGAGTTGGAGTCTCACTCTGTCACCCAGACTGGAGTGCAGTGGCCACTCCCGGCCACCGCAACCTCGACCTGCTGGGCTCCGGCGATCCTTCCGCCTCAGCCTTCCGAGTAGCTGGAATTACAGGCATGCCCTACCACGCCCGGCTGATTTTTTGATTTATTGTAGAGATGAGGTCTCGCTGCCCAGGCGGGTCTCGAACCCGCGGGCTCAGGCCATCCACTCACCTCAGCCTCCCAAAGGCGCAGGATTACAGGCTGAGCCACCGAGCCCGGCTGTCATTTATTTTTTAACTCCGTTTATGGTAATTTTTCCTAATCAGAGTTTTGGGGTCTGATTTATAACTCTTATCATGTTGGAATACTCTGCTTTGTGTAAAAAGTCCTTCCAAAAATGCTCAAGGGTATTTGCTTAAATGTTTGTAAGTTACATTCTAGTATTTTGGCAGTTTCATCTTTTTTGTGTGCTTAAATCTTTCATTCAACTATTAAAAGTATTTGGTTGAATGGAGTGAGACTAAGATCTTCATGTTATTTATGATTATTATTATTTTTGCAGATTGCTACCTTGGCACCCCTACTCCATTTTTTGAATATTCTATTCTTGACCCACTAACTTGAAATAAAGTTTTGATCATACAACAAATTCCTGTATACACTGGGTTGTTTATGTACTCACTACATGATTCCATTGATCTTTTTGTCCATTCCTGCATGAAAACCAAAGTACAGCTTTAAAATATTTTAGCATGTGATAAGACTGTTCCTCTCTTATTACTCTTGAGTTTTTACAATTTCTCTGAAAATGATCCAATATTGGGTTTTTTTCTGTGTGAATTTATGTATTTATTTTTTTCTTCGATTTATGTATCATTAAAAGGGTGGGAAGGGGGAGATCCTGTGGGTATTTTTTTTTCCAGTCAGAATCTCACTCTGTCACCCAGGCTGGAGTGCAGTGGCACGCTCACAGCCACCCCAGAGTCTACCTGCTGGGCTCAGGCGATCCTTCCACCTCAGCCTTCCAAGCAGCCAGAACTACAGGTATGCTATCACGCCCAGCTAATTTTTTGATATACTGTAGGGATGAGGTCTTACCAAGTTGCCCAGACTGGTTTCGAGCCCCTGGACTCAGGCAATCCTCTTGACTTGGCCTACCAAAGTGCTGGGATTAAAACTTGAGCCACTGTGCCTGGCCCTGTAGGTATTTTTATAGAGACCACATTTATTTTGGGAAAGTTACCATGTTTAAAATCTTGAACTTTAAAACAATAATAAGGTAGTTCCCCCATATTTTAGTCCTATTTTATATTCATCAGTATCAATTAAGTGTATTTATACGGAACCTGCACATTTCTGACAAAGTATGCTCTCAGAAGTCCTTTTTAGTCTCCCATTAAATTTTCTAATGAGTTGTTGCTTGTATCTGAGAAAGCTGTTGAATTTTGTTTAATTTTGTCACCAGTGATTTTATTAAATCTCCTTATTGTTTGTAGTAGTTTTTCAGTTGATGCTCCTGTGTGTGTGTGTGCATGTGTGCGTGTGTGTGTGTGTGTGTGTGTGTGTGTGTGTATGTAAGGCATAGTAGTATGTCATCTGCAAATAATGAAAAATTTACTTCCTTTTCCATTTTTATGCTTTTTGTTTCTCTGGTTTAATTACTTTGGTGAGTAATTTTAGTACAATTTTAAATCATTGTGGTAATTGTGGGCATCCTGGTCTCTTTCTTGACTTCAGTAGCAGTACTTTGTCATTAAGCAAAAGGCTAGTGCATGCTCATGTGTGTAAAATCATGGTGAGTGTATTTCTATTTTCTTAAAAGTTTACATTTTGAATTACATTATTTAATACCTTTTCCAAATCTATAGACAAAATAATGTACTCTGTGCGATATTAATAGTTCCTAAGTTGGAACACTTTCACATCTTAGATTGAGTTCCAGTTAAATAGAAAAAGGTCATCAGTGAAAAAAACTGATTAAATCCAAATAAAGTCTGTAAGCTAGTTAGCAGTTTTGTACCAGTGTTAATTTCTTAGTTTTGACAAATGTACTCTGGGTACGGAAGATATTGCCATTACAGAAATCTGGGAGAAGTCTATACAGAAACTCTCTGTACTATCTTTGCAACTTTTCTGTAAATCTAAAAGTATTCAAAAGAAAACATTTTGAAATAAAAAGTACTTTTAAAGCTTTCCTTCTTTCCTTATCCATCCATCACAGTGTAAATAACATTAAAGTTATCTGTATTTCTGAACGTTTAATAGAATTTATCCACAAAACCAGTTGGACTGAGTGCTTTCTGAAAAGTAATTTTATGATAAAAAAAACTCTACTATGTAAATTAATTTGTTTCATTACTAGTTTCTATATTGAGTAATTTATATTTTCTTAAAAAATCATGAGGTTTCACAATAACTTTTGTAGAACTGAGCAAGGTAGTCATTTAAAAATTTTCTGTTGTAACCAAGAATTTTCCCATTTCCATATTTGTCTTTATTTTTGTGGTTTTCTGCCACTTTTCTCGATTTGGTTAGTTGTTTATTTAATAATTATGATTTAATTGTTTAATTATTCAATCTACACTTTTTTCCTAAGGGCAAAACTCTGAGACTTATTTGGCAGTTCTGCCATTTCTTTTTTTCTCCTTTTATTTGCATTATCTCTCCCTGCAATTTCCTTAAATTTATTTTATTGCCCTCTCCTTAATTTTTTAGTTGAGTGTATATACTATTAATTTAAGTACTTAAGGCTATGAAATTTCCTCAGGGTATTGCCTTAGCTGTATCATATAATTTCTGATACATATATTTGTGTTATTTTTATTTACAGTGTTCTGCAGCTCTGTTTTCTATTATATTTTGGACCCGAGATCTATATAAGAAAAAAGTTCAAAAATATTTAAGAAACTGTTGCCTTTAAAAATAACGCTTGCTAGATTGGTTGTATCTATTTGTGAAAAAGTTCTTACAGATGAGTAACCACTGTTAATTTTTCCTCTAAGAATATTCTCATTTGATCATGACTCTTCACTCCCAAAATAAATAAATAATAACAGACACGGCAAAACTCTTTCTCTTCATTTCTGTTATGCCTTCCTATACTTTGAAAAATTCAGATTCTTTTTCCTAGCTTATTTAATTTTATTTTCACAATTTACTAGTGGTAGCATTGGACTTTCAGTTAAATGAAAGGAGTTGCACACTAGCTCATATCATTTTGAGAGGTGGTATTGGTTAGAAGTTTAGGATCAATGAGAATTTAGAATTCAAAAAGTATAATCATGGAGACATATAAGATGTAAAGGTGGGGGAGAAAGGAATTATGATGAAATGTGCCCCTAAATCTGTGCTTCATATCCTGGGAATCCAAGTGTCCCCAGTCCCGCCACTAACCTAGGATGCTCTTGAAGCCCCATTAGAAATCATAGAGTCCCTTGGCACAATGCTGGAGGGCATTACTTAGATAATTAAGGGAGGGGAGTCTGCATTTGCAGCCCCATTTTTCAGCCAACAACTTCAGAACAGATGAGGTTGGTCCCCCAAAGGGCATCACCTCTGCCAGACAGAAAGTGCTTCCCACATCCTTGACTTTCAGAGCTGCCACCCTCCACCTCTTGTCTTTCTGTGTGGCCACTGTGGAGGTCAACAGCCTCTCAACAATTCCACAGGCTGAGATGCCGTCCACTACACCAAGTGTCTCAAAGGTAAGGCGTTACATCAAATCATTCTGAAACATGTTGTATAAAACCCCGTGTGGGTTGTATGAATATTCACACAAAACCTATAAAACTGTAACTTTAGCCTTGAATGCTTCCTGAAGTAATGAATTTTGACTTGTTCCCCCAAATCTTCCCACAATGACTCAATCTGATGAAAATGATATAATTCTCAAGGGATTCATTCATTCGGTTCCATTGCCCATACCGTTTGCCATTTTCCACCCTACCCCAATGTGGTGGGTCTTTTCTAGCTGTTTCACTTGGCTGACAGCTTACCACATCTTACGTGCCAGCCCTTGGGTGTGCATTCTTTCTTGAGACACATCACCAAATTCGATCACTGTAGCGAGCGTCCTCTTCCCCCTGGGTATTTATTTATTGAGATATGCGGAAAAATGACAAATGTGTTTTGTATTACATGCGACCAACTGCCACAGGCCACGGTTCCTCCGAGCTGAAGGATGTTTTTCATTAAGGCCTTGGAGTTGCCACTCTGAACCCAGGGGTCCTTCCATTTCCAGGTGGAGGGAAGAGCCTGGGTTCCCTCAATTGGTCAGCTCAAACTATAGGACATAGTACATTACCTTCTATGTATGTTCCTCTTGTGGATTCCCTCATATTGTCTTTTGTTGCTCTTTTTGCATGGCCTTTTTTTTTTTTGAGCCCGTATCTTACTCTGTTGCCCAGGCTGGAGTGCAGTGGCACAATCCGGCTCACCACAGCCTCAACCTCCTGGGCTCAAGTGATCCTTCTGCTTCAGCCTCCCGTGTAGGTGGGACTACAGAAGCATGCTCCCATGCTCGGCTAATATTTTTATTTTTTGTAGAGACAAGGTCTCATTATATTGCCCAGGCTGCTCAAACTCCTGGCCTCAAGCAATCTTCCTGCCTTGGCCTCCCAAAGTGCTGGGATTGAGGGATGAGCCACTTCACCCGGCCAGCCTCTTTTCTTTAGAGCAAACACAGCTGTATATGGGTTTCAGGGCAGCATGCTCTCATTCTTTATAAACTCCATCTGTACTTGACTTCAGTGTCATATAGTAAGAATTATTATTTTATAGTAACTACTCTTATTTTATTTTACAATAGCTTACTCTTATGATATGAGTCAAAAGGTATCAGGTATTCTAATAATTCATAGCCTGTTATTAAATTTAGCTCGCCATGTTGTGTGTGCATGTGTGTGTGTGTGTTTGTGCATGAGAGTGACAGAGAACGAGGGAGAGAGGATGGGTAGGCACAGATTAGGTCAACCAACAGGTGACAAAACAATACAGCGTTTCCCAGTCTGAACAACCTCAAGGTATCACCAAATACAAATCATGACAACAATAACACTAGCTAAATTGTGCCGAATCTTCACACTATGCTGTGGCACTCTTTGCTAAGTGCCTTGCATATGTTATATCAGTTACTCCTCATGTCAACTCTGTAAGACAGGAGTTTTATCCCCATTGTACATACAAGGCAACTGCAGCTTAGAGAGGACTCATTCATCTATGATGGGAAAGGGATTAAAGCCCAGGTTGTTTAACCGATAATGGTTGGAATGTCATGTGGAAGACGGGGCCATTTTTCTACAGCTTCCTGGGAGCCTTTTCACCCAGAGTGGCGACGCACCTTTTCTTAGAGTTGGTGAAGCCTCTGAGGACTTGGAATGGAACTGAGTGACGCTGGGGGAAGAAGGTACAGTACCATTGCTGCCTGCTGACTCTTTCACTTTCTCAAGGAGTCTCTCCTTGCCACCCGATCTACTTCTGGCAAACCAAATTGATATAATTATAGGACCTTAAGCTATTTTTCCTTGTTATGAGTAGTATTTTTTATGGCCTGTCAGTCCCTATTTTGTCTCATTAAAACATATATTTTATTCCCCATATTTACAAAGTGGCATCTAAGTTTTAGAATGTGACATTATTTTTAAAGTAAAATTTCATTTAATAGACAATTGATGCTTTAATTGTTTAGTTTACTTTTAGGTCCTGATTTACTGAATAGTAGATCAAAGCTAAGAAATGCTTCCTAGAGAGTTTCAGCCAGTAAGCCACTACCAGTTTTCTTGAATGTAGTCCCTTAAATGTGGGCTCTGGGCACCAGTGTTTTATCGTTTTACTTTACGATTAACCTAACAATTAATGCCAGGGATGTAAAAATCTCTTGAACCCATCCGACGAAATTTTTGATAGGCATAAAACATGACTACCAGCAGCTCTCTGAGCCTGGCTGTGTTTAGGCACAAGTTTGGGGTCCCCTGTTTGTGAAACCCTTACCATAACTACTTCCCTCCAAGGGGTCATTATGGAAAATGATCTTTCCTAATAGAGACATTTCAGAGCACACCAAGAAGACAGTTTTTTTCTTTAGCACACAGTCAAGGAACACTGACTCTGATTCTTTAGGAATATCAACAACAACAAAAAGACATTTTTAGTCTTCTACATGTGCAGTTATATGTTCAGAATAATATTTCCTGTGGCAGAAAATCTCAGGAGACAGTGATCTGGAGCAACAAGGTGGTGCAAACAATTATTTTAATGAGAGCCAAAGCACGCAGCTCGCATGAGGGGCTGAAAGTCTTCCTCCAGCCGCTTCCACACAAGCACAGAGGGCAGCTCTCTGGAGAGGTGCAGTCTGAAATCCTGCAGTGTAATTGTCTGGGTTGCCCTATAATTTAGGGTGCTGAGTGTGATATAAGAGGGCCATTAAATCAGGACATTAACCATGTCAGAAAGTAAATGAGCTCCTTTGTTGAATGGGTTTCTGCGGTCTTGAAGTCACCGGGGTAAATCGTTCACATGAGTGCGGCTCCCACGAGAGTCTGCACGGGCAGAGACCAGTCCGGGTGGCTTTCATGCACATCCTGAATGTGTGTACACGTCCACACACACTCGCACAAACTGCACTGCACGACATAGGAAGACACTGTTCACCTTCAACTGAAGTAAGAGCACTGTGCCAGTGAGTTCATCTGGTCACTCACTGGACTGGGTGAGGGACCCTCCTCGTCTTATAGAAAGACAGAGACATATTTTTCTTCTGCAGCTTCCTTGGGAGACAGAGAGCTTCAGTGGCTTTCAGTTAGCATTGCAAACTTTAATTTGTGATTCTTGAATTTATTTTTGAATGATGAATCGTCACCTTTGGCTTCCTTTTACAATATGTTTTTCTGTGAGTGCATATGTATATGTTTTGAACCAATATTTATGTTTACTTTTCTATGAATCACATGCCAGATATTTTTCACATATATCTTCTCAATGTAGGTGAAAAAAATAGACAAAATTTGATTAAAAAGGGGATAAAAAATTTGTGCTAATATTGCCAATGTTGGACATTCATAAACAAAAAAACGAAAACTTTCCTGTCCAACGCCTAATTTTTTTGAGTTGGGGTCTCACTCTGTCACCCATGCTGTAGTGTAGTGGCACATTCACGGCCACTGCAGCCTTGGCCTGCTGGGCTCAGGTGATCCATCTGCCTCAGCCTTCCAAGTAGCTGGAACTACAGGTGCACGCCACCACACCCAGCTAATTCTTTTTTTTTTGAGTTGGAATCTCACTCTGTCACCCAGACTGAAGTGCAGTGGCACGCTCCCAGCCACTGCAGCTTCAACCTGCTGGGCTCCAGCGATCCTTCCACCTCAGCCTTCCAAGTAGCTGGAACTATAGGCGCGGGCTACCACGCCCAGCTAATTTTTGATTTATTGTAGAGAAGAGGTCTCGCCAAGTTGCCCGGGTAGCCAACCCGGGTAACTTGACAAGACCGCATCTCTACAATTAAAAAAAAAAAATTAACTGGCATGGTAGCGCATGTCTGTAGTTCTGGCTACTTGGAAGGCTGAGGTCGAAGGATCACTGGAACCCAGCAGGTCGACACTGGGGTGGCCGTGAGCATGACACTGCACTCCAGCCTGGGTGACGGAGTGAGACTCAACTCAAAAAAAAAACAAAAACAAAAAAAAACTCACCATGAGATACAACTGCCTACCTGTTAGAATGGCTAAAATGAAAAATACTGACAATACCAGAGGTCAGTGAGAATGCGGTCACTGGTGCTTTTGCACGTTTCGGGTCGGGATGCAAAATGATGCAGCCACTCTGGAAAACAGTGTGTCAGTTTCTTAAAAATTTAATCACATACTTACCATGTGGATCCAATAATCCCATGCCTCGATATTTGCTCTAAGGAACTAAAAACATGCTAATAAAAAGCCTGTGCATGACTGTTTATAGAAACAGTGCTCATAATCACCCCAAACTGAAACACTCCTGGTGTCTTTGGATGTGAAGCAGTAAACAAACTGTGGCATGTGTATCCCATGCAATACCTGTCAGCAATAAAAAGGGAAGACACTATTCACATACACAACAGCATGGAGGAATTGCAAAGGTATTATGATGACTGAAAAGAGCCAGTCTCAAAAGGTTACCTGCTGTCCAAGTTCATAAGGCAAAACTATAGGGATGGAAAACAGACCAGAGGTTGCCAGAAGTTGGGGTGGGGAAGAGTTTGACTATAAAGGACAGCATGGGAGAGGAGTTTGGGGGTGATGGGACTCTTCTGTGACCTCATTGGGAAGGTGGCAATGCAAATCTACATGTCTTAAAACTCACAGAAATGTACACTAAATAAGTCAATTTTGACTGTCTATAAATTTAAATATTAATAATAAAAATTTTAAACCCCCAAAATGTTGGTTAATGCTAGGAGCGTGTATCGTGTGCTAAGTCTCATTCTAAGTGTGTTGTCTGAGGTCATTCATTTATATCTTGGTCTCTCCGATTCCAACTTCCCACCGCACCCAGGTACCTGCCTCTTCAGCTAAACTGGCATGAATCCAAAATCCCAGAGCAGCTTAATGTTATTACTGGTGATTGCTCTTAACATGACTTTTCCACTTGGTTTCTTCCTTAGTTTCAGAAGTTGGTGCACATGATTTTTCTCCTACCATAAGACGGCTTTCCCTGTTCGGACAGGAGCTACAGCCTGGCTAGGATCTGCACACAGCGCTGAGTTGGGACACAGGAGGCTGAGCAGATGGCAGCCACCCCCAGGAGTCTGTCCCCTGGAAACACAGAGAGAATTAAAATCCAACTCTTGACACACATATAAGTAGGATGGAAAAGGACCACCCTGGTTCACTGAAGGGCGTTCCTGGAACAGAAGTGTCCCAGGGTGCGCTAGATTGGCCATCCCACAAGTCAAGGCTCAACCAGATGAGCATTGCTCTGATGTAGATAAAAATTAGAAGCATTCTGCACAAAGCTGTAATTCTTTCTGCACACAGTGCCGGTGGGGACTTCATCTAGTCAGAGCCTTCATGTGATCCAGGGAAGGTTCTGGAGTTGACTCGTGGCTGCAGGTGACTTCCTGACTCCGATGAGGCCCGAGGAGGCATTCCAGGGGCTGCCTGGACCCTCCCGAGGTTGGTTGGATGTCTGTGAGCTCAGTCAGTCTGTCCTGTCCCCCAGGGCGTCTCTGTGTGTTGGCCTGACCTCTCTGGCTGTGAAACCAAGCCTTCCCTGTCTTCTGCAAATCTCCCTGATCTGCCACACAGGTAGTGAGGCTCTGACAAGGTGTGTGGGAAAGGGCCAGGTTGACCTCTCACAAGAGGGGTTGGAAGTGTCTCACCTGGATGGCAAGACCACTGTGTGCGGACTGAAAGGAGTACGATATGAGGTCCACCTCACTGAGATATCACATGTAGGACATGTTTTCTATATCAAGTGGAATTTCAAAGAAATTCCAGCAACAACCATGAAAAAAAAAATCCATGCTTGAAGGGTCTTAAGCTCTGGGGACTGTTTCTCAAACAAAGACTATGAAGGCAGGACAATTAAGTGGATTGGGGACTCAGAGGGCCTTTCTTTAACTTATTTATCTCAAGGAAAGAGTAGGGCAGATAGGATTACCAAAATCACACGGGGCAGAAGGTGATGTCAATAGGTGAACAGAGAGCCTCCTGGGGGTGGGGAAGGAGCTGGATTCACCGAGCTCTTGGCTACCCCACGGGTTCCAGCCTGGAGGGGAGTCTACAGCTCAGCTTGGCAGGCACAAAGCAGGGCGGTGTCGTGAGACAAGCCTGTGCTATGTGACTCATGGGTCATACAAACCCACCGCAGTCTCAGGTCTCATGTCTGTAAATGGGGAATAATAAGATTCTTACTTGTGCCACTGTGGAAATTCCATAAACAAGGGCATAGTCCATGTCCATGCTGGCACATATAAATTAATGCAAAGAAGGCAGCTAGTGGACACATCTGTTACTTCCCCAGGTTCTTTCTCTGCCAGGTAGCTCGCTTATTCTGGGCCATTGTGCATCTGAGCTAGAAATCTGAGACAAAGGTGGACACGTATCTACTCTCCAGCCTACCCAAGTTAGACTCACAGAAGGCAGGAGGTTGCCTGTCTGCAGGGCCTTGATTGCTACTGTGGGCCTGAGAGCCTGGGTTTGGATTTGGACTTGATGGTTTGTTGGCATCAGCGTCAGGACCCTCTGAACCTCTGTGAGCCCCAAACAGTTGCTTCTGAGTGACAGACCCTGAAGCCCTTGTGGCTTAAAGAAGAGAGTGCACTTATCGAGCTTGATAATGATCAGATTCATCAGGCCCAGCCCGCCTAAGAAGGGGTTGAGAGGAATGATGGTCGGGAAGAATTTTCATCTAATGTTGATGTTCAGATGATACCTATTGAGATATTTTTTCTCCTGTGTTAATGAGGTGAAGTATGTATGTTGATTTTCTACTTTTAAACCATTTTTATATTCTAGGATAAAAAAAGATGATACTTAACATGCAATGCTAACGTTTTATTACTTAATCAAAGCATTGAAAACAACTTGTACTGTCAATCTTATAATGAAGAAATCAATCCTTTGCTTGGTATTTTCTCAATATTTTTACATTTAGATTTTAACAATTTAACGTTGTAATTTGAAACATCCTCTAATGATTTTCTGAATCTCCTGTCCCTTTTGCTTACATATTCATTTTCTTTCTGATTCCAAGTCAGGCACTCTTTTCACATTTTAAAATGTCTGAAAATAGGATGACAGTAGATGACATTTTGTCACTTTATTGGCAGCAGTTTTTTCCCCCTTTTCTTGTGGTGCATTATACAATCAATAGCACACAGTGCTTATATCTCAGATGTTGGTTAAATCAATATTTTTTCAATATTCTTTACTTTGTTAGAATTCAAAGCTGAGTCATGTAATAGATGGAACTGCATTTACTGTCTTGTGCAATCTTTGTTCTTTGAGCTAAGAATTATTTTATCATTTGCTTAGTTTTTTTATATACCTAAACTATTTCTTTTTCAACCATTTCAAAAGAGTGATTTAACTTCTTTCAGTGCAAACACACTAAGGTACTAGTTTCATCATCTTTTCATCAGAACCAGTGGCAGGCTGGCTCTCTGAAAGAAAGCACACGCATTTATAGGTATATAAGTTTACTCTAAGTGTTACTGACATAAAAGACTTGTAGCATACTACTTACAATCGACAATAAAACATGCAATACTCTTGATTGTAACTTCCATATAGCTGTTTCTAGCATAATACCTTCACTAATTTTCGCCAAACTCTTGTATCCATAATGAATCAGTATAGTTCTTACTTGATTGTTAATTGATATTTTCATTTACATTAATGAACAAGAGTGAACCCATAAGAATATTTTTTGAAACTTCATTTTGTTCATCAATGATATGAGCAACTTCTTTGCTGAATCAAATATTAGTTTTCAACTACTAGAAGAATATTTTCTTGTCTTTTCTTCTCGCTATTCACAACGTAATGGCTTCGGACTTTGCCCGCTTTACAGTTTATTTTATTTTGCACTATGAACAATTTCTTCATGATTTTCTTAAATCTAGACAAAATAATAAATCAAGCCCTGATCTCTAGCTTTTGTGGAGTTCCATGGTGCAATAGTCCCACCCTGACCAACATCAAACTACCAATGTGATATTACTGAACACATGGAGTTGGCAAGAGATGTGCATTATACTCTGCCATATAAGTACAATAAACGTAATTAACCTCAAGAACATAGACACCAGTGAATGTAGTAGGGAAGATAGAGATGAATTTTGAATATTTATTACCTTTGTTTCTAATATGATTTAAGTGTATGTAATTTAATCTTTAATAATGACTGTGTTTAACAACTGACTTGCAAAATTGCTGAATATTTAACAACAGGCCCCAATGAACTGACACCAGAGCCCTCTCACCTGGTGTCCCCCATCCTCCTGCACCCATCCTCTCACATCACATCACTCTCTAGGCCTGCTGCAAGGTTGTTGTCTTCAGGTTTCTTTTCAATCCTACCAATTCCCTTGACCTTCTCCTGCATTTGATCTCATTTCCTGGAACCCACATCTTTCTCTTTCTTGGCTGACTCCCCCATTTTTGTGGAGCACATCATCTAGTCGCTCCCTGAGAAGAGGGAAAGGTAATTTTTTTGGTCAGATTACCCAGATACATGTTGCATAAAATGCCACTTGTCTCAGGTGTTTACCATTTGGGTTAGATATACTTCATTATTATAATTAGTGAGAAATCATTCCTCATTCTTTCTTGCATTTCTGATCATTTTTATTCAGCAAGCATCAGGAACCTACTATGGTGAACTTTTCTTATCCTCTTGATTGTAGTAATGAACATTCCTTTGCTACTTAAAGTCTTTCATGTGGAACATTATGCTTTTCAAGTATTTGGCTTTGATATTTTCACCTTGCAAATTCCATCATCGAACAACAGTCATTCGAGACTTATTCAATTTCATGTTCTTTCCTGCCCCTGCCTCCAGTGCTACATGACACACTTCACCCGCCATAATTGTGCATTGGTGTGATAACATCTTTAATGACAAGTCTAGCATCTGACTTTGCACATGGCTTATGTCGTAGTTTCTAAAGTGTGTTTAGGTGAGACAACGTGTGTGTCCTATACTCCTGTTTGTGCTCTAACTTCTTCAGCCCTTACAAAGAAGGCTTAAGACTTGGTGTCAGTCCAGAAACTTCTCACCGTAAAATTCTAGAATTCTGTCCTAGGAATAATCTTTGGGTGACTCTTTCCAGGAAAATCTGTAAAGATGATGAAGAATGGTGGGGGCAGGAGACGCAGGGGAGTGAGAGAGAGAGAAGAAAGAAGGAGGAGAGAGTGGAGGGCAGAAGAAAGGTCATCAGAAGCCAATTGCTTGATATGGATATCTGAAATAAAGAGTCACTCAGACATGTATGTTCTGAAATGAACTAAAGGCATTCTAATAGATTTCCAAAAATTGTGGGGAAAAACCCCCCACAAAAACCAAAAAATAAAAAACAATCTTCTACATTTTAGAAAATCCAGCCTGGCCAATGAGCTGTTCATTTACTGAGTTACATCCTGGGAATCTGGGATCAATGAGAAGCCTTTAAAATGTCAGCCTTATTGGAAATCACACTTAGGCAATATTCCAGAAGTGTCAAAACTGCCCAGGAATTGTGTGTCCATCTCCTGTGCTTCTAGGGGTTGGTGCTATGCCTGGGAAAGAAGCCAGGTAGGATGAATAAATTCCTTTAGGGCATTTGTCTCGGAGCCTTATGAAGCTGGCACTCTAGTGGGGGTGACCCAAAGAAACCTGAAAGTTGGCAGTTCCTGTGGCCTCATCTCTTACTCCCCACAAATCCCTTCCTATTGAAACAACCACAAGGCATCCCCAGGTACCGTGGGATGGCCCATTGCCTGTCTGGCGCTCTTCTGACCCCCATCCTGTGAATGCTCAAGGCTTCCTGGGCTGCCCCAGGATGGTGGCTCCTGGATTGTGTTTTTCCAGTTCTCTTTGGTCTCTGGGGATCTCCAGGCTCTTCATCCTTCATTCCTGCTTCATGTCCTGGTCTGAAGCACCCTGGGTCTCAGATCAGCACCCACGGGCAGAGCTGTGTCTGGATCAGCCTGGGGCCTGGTGCCAGCTGGGCACTTGTGGAGGGTGGTTGCATTGCCCACAGAGAAGTCCCCATATTCCTCCCCTCTTCCCCTTGCCCTTCTGGCCACATTCCTAACAGTGAGGGCTCAGCTGTGGGCTGTGCACCGTTCCTACAGCCACTCTTCAAACCAATCACAGGAGCCACAGGGTGTGACCTGCCAGAGAGGGACTCACGCCAGAGGCGATGGGGAGGTGCCCAGGGTGGTCAGAAGTGGATACAGCCAGGGGGTGAGAGCAAAGAGCTCAAAGTAGAGATACCGAGTTGTCCTTGGGCTTGCATGCTGTGCACAGACAGGGCTGGCACAGGAACGAGACAGGGGGCAGGACAGTAGGAACAGGTGCCATGTGTGTGCTGAGATGGCTGAAGTGGTCAAGCTCTCATACAAGTGCTGAGGGAGGCACCTGGCTACACGGCTCAGGGTTGGGTGGACAGATGGGTACCTGTCCTTTAAGAGTACCCATGACCAGGAGGGCACTAGGGGAGGACCAGCAGAGGAGCTTTCTGTCTCTGCTAGGATCTGTTTCTTCTGGGCCCCTTCCCCACCTAACGTGCCTCCTCCTCCAGGGGACAAGCTTGCTCTTCCTCTCTGGGGTTCCAGTGACAGGTGCTGGTCTATGTAATTAATGTGGTGTTTTTCCTCATTCTGTGGTGTCGACAATGACCTTGGGCCATGACACACACCTCTGATTTGCACATCACTGTTCACATGTGGATGTCTCAGCACCTCCCCTTCCCCACACAGCAGCACCATGGCTCTTCCAGGGGCCTCTTACCAAGTGTTTGCCTTCAGAGCCAGCATGCATGTACCCATCTAGCTAACTGAAAAGACCACCTTGGCCTGATGACTCACCCCCCTTGACCCAGTTCCCAGCTTAGCCCAGGGCCCCGCAGCTCTTGTGTCCACACACGACTGTGTATGTGTTCCCCCAGCACACGTTGTTTGTCTTTCCACAAGGTACCTGGTAGGGCAAGCTCCACACCAGGCACCTGGCCAGGACAGACGAGGGGTTCCATGACCTGGGTCACTAGCAGTCAAGAGGCCCTTGTCTTGTCTTTATGGCCCCAGGGGACAATCCCAGAAAGACCACAGTCAGAAATCAGGACATTTCCCAGTGTCTGGCTGCCCAGGTTCATCTGTGGCCATCTGATTACATACTTGAAGTCATTACAAAGGTACATTATCCATGTTTACAGCCTGGTGCTGGAATTCATTTTTATGTTGATGGAAACTCTGCAGTTTTACATTAATTATAAAGGGAATTCAAGGGTGCTTATGAGAGGTTTTGCTCACGAAAAAAGTTCAGGAGCCATTTATGCCATGAGGGGAGAGGGGGCAGTTCCCAATAATCAGTGATTTTACTTGACTTGCTATTAATCAATTTTATTCACCGCCATTGAATTTAATCTTTATCCAAAGAGAAGCAAGTAAGTGAATATGGTTAATGAGAAGACTCAAGAAACAATTGGAAAATTCCCGCCAAAATAGGGGGATTCCCTTTTTAAAGCCTCCCACTCCCCTTTCCTGCATGAGAGGAAAATTCTAGGAGTGTGGAAGAGGTTGAAGGATGGTTAGAGATTATTACAAATTTTAATGGTAATTTTAAAACAAGATTTCTATTTTAATTTTATGCTGCACCAAGACTCAATCATTTTCCCTGATTGTCTACTTGTAACCTCACCTTTTTTTTAAAAAGTGCTCAACTGGCATGAGATCCTACATAGTCTCCTACAATCTAAGCCACAGAAGGACTTCCTGTGTAACCACTCATCCCTCAGGTAAGAATGGACAGAACGAAAGAAAATGAATCTCCACAACCCAAAAGGTGGGCAGCTGGGGAAGGGAGTTCCAGAGCACCGAGTCCTGGACTCACAGCATCAGCAGAGGTGTGTCAACTGGAGAGCTGTGGGCATTTCCTCCGTGGAAACAGGCAGTTCCTGGTAAATCAGCCCGGAGGTAAAGAAATCTGAGCCTAATAACAGGATTTAAATTCTGCAGATTTTTGGATGTCCGCTTATGAAACATTTGGGAGAGTTAACTTCCAAATCCAACAACCAAAAATAAAAGGATGAGGTGATAAAAGATTACCTATAGCAATAGTTTCCTCTGTGAAAAAATATAATTATTGGAGTCTCAAATGATCTTTCCTTTTAAAAACAAGTACTTTATTACTGAGGTGTGAGTTTTCCGCTCTGGAACAAAGGTACAGATGGAAAAAAACTGCAGGCACCTGCATTTGTAATGATTTGGGGAGTTTGTTTTAGCAACTGCTAGCAGGATTGAAACAGCACCTCTGGGACTGATTTCCTTTCCTCCTTTTTGGCTTTTGAGTCTCCAGGTATTGAGGGAGGGAAGAATGGCAAGACAGTCCTGTGGCACAGCTGTGGCGTTCAGGGGACAGAGTCTTACGGTGAGGACACAGGTGTTGATTCAGTACCTTGAAGCCTTCCCGGCACAGTGTAGGGCAGGCAGGCAGAGGGCAGACAAGCAGACCAGGATAACTCTGGTGGATAGAGTCCTTTTTAGCTATGGTGGTGGAATTCAGAAAGCATTCCACGATGGCTCCAAGACTCCCAGGAGATTTGAAACTTCAAGAGGAGGCTTCCCTGCCCCTGGAAAAGGCAGAGAAAATGACAAGGCAAAGGCAGAGCAGCCTCCTCTCACAAGAGTGGTGCCCAGCTGGGCCTTGCCCCAGTGAGATAGAGTAGGCTCATTTTCCCCCATTTGTCTCATAAAGACAACTAAAAACCCTTGTTATAATATGACAAACAGACACAAGAAGACTCTGAAAGTGGAAAGAAGAAGACACACTTGCTAGGGATCTCAGGAATTAAAAAAGTGGCATGTGGTGGTCTCCCTGAGGTTTTTTTTTGTCTCCCATATTTCTTGATAAAGTGCTGAAGAAGCCTACAACTTAGAGACACCAATAGGTACAGATTTTCTTTTAAGCCCCCTTCCAAAAAAACAAAGAACCAGGAAAAGAGCTGCCTTATAGATAATGCATTACCTATAAAGGAAAAATAATTATAATGACAGTGGATTGATATCAGAAATCATAGAAATCACTTTTCAAGTGTTGAAAGAAAGACAATTTATGTTGTTAACACAAGATTCTATATCCAGCAAAAATATCCTTCAGAAATGAAGAGAAAATAAGAGCATCTTCAGATAAAGAAAAGCCAGGAGAATTTGTTCTCATCTGACCTATCCTAGAAGAACGACTAGAGGAAGTTCTTGAGACAGAAAGTAAATAACAGGAAGAAAAAAAAAAACATAGAACGTGGGAAAGAAGGAAAGAACAGCGAAATCAGTAAAAATGGAGTTAAGTAAAATAGACTGTCCTTCTCTTTAGTTTTTAAAATTAAGCTTAATGGTTGAAGCAACAAGTTATAGCCATCTGATGTGATGTTCAATGTACGTAGAAGAAGTCTATTTAAGGCAATTATACTAACGTGTATATAGGAGGGGTGCCTAAATGGAGATAAGAGTTCTACATTTTACTTGAAATGATAAAATATCAGCACCAGCAGACTGTGTTAAGTTACATATGCACATTTTAATATATAGAGAAACCACTAAGAGTAATATAAAAGAGCTATACTTACAATACAATATTTCAAATAAATACAAATAGAATTCTAGAAGATGTTTAAGTAACTCATAAGAAAACAAAAAAGTGGAAGCAAAGAAACAAGAAACAGGGGGAACAAACAGAAAACAAATAAATGACAAATTGGCAGACTGGAGTCCTAACATATCAACAATTACGTTAAGTGTAAATGATCCAAATATACCAGAGATTGGCACAATGGATTAAAGATCATGGCCCAACTATTTGCTGTCTACAAGAAACTTACTTCAAATATAAAGATATTAATATATGTGATTTAAAAGTAAAAGGAGAGACAGTGACATGGCCATGGCCTGAGTGGGCAGGGAACAAGCTGAGGTTGGATGCTAAATTAACAAATCAGAGATGTCTTCAAATTGAGAATCAAAATCATGGGAAATTCTGAGTTTCCGTTATGAAATGAGTATTTGACAAATATTATCCTCAGTGATTACCACTGCCCTCACAAGTTCATGCTATTCCCACATTTTATGAAATTGTCACTCCAAGTCTTGACCCAAAGCTTGCCTGAGACCAGACAGCTAAGGGACCTGGGGCATCTGCCAAGCACATTCAGATTTTTTTCTATTCCAAAGATAAAGCAGAGATAGACGGCAAAAAGAATGTACAAAGTAAGGAGGTTCCAGCAAGATTGCCTGATTTCTAGGCTAGCCCTGAAACCCTGAGTCTGAGCCCTGACCCACACCTCTCAACCTTCATGCTCACGTTCAGGAAACATCCCAAATATTGATGGTTCTAAGGGCTTTTTTGTTTAAAAACTAATTGTGATAATGATACTGTGCTTATATTTTAAAAAATTCTATTTGGAGTCTATCATACTCAGTGATCTATCACAGAAACAAAGAACAGAGTACCATATGTCCTCACTCATAATGGACCTTGAACAACTATCATAATACTATAAGAAAGGGATTGGTAGTAATGGGAAACTGCCAGGGGAGGGGATATGGGATTGGCAGTTGAGGGAAACTGCCAGAGGAGGGAGGGGCATACCTCATCAACAAGGTTATCTGCGTAATGAACATTTGTATACCTAACCCTGAATTGTACCCCAAATCTTTAAAATAAAGATAAAAATAAAAAATAAATACATAAAAATTCTAACTTTTTGGATACATATACTTCAATATTTGCAGACAAAATGGTATGATGTCTGGGATTTTCTCTGAAATAATTCAGTGTGTAGGGGGGAGGAATGAGGGAAGTCGGGGTGTAGTTAAAACAAAATTATAAATGACTGAATATTTACTGAAGCCAGCGATTGGTACATGTGGGTCCATTTGCCTGATCTTTTTACTTTTGTGTATATTTGAAATTTTTCACAACAAGTTTTTTTAAATGGTCACCAAAGATAACCTGGAAAATAAAGAGAAGCCATGTGCCTGAGAGAAGAAAGGAGACCAGGCCAGACTTCTCCAGGGTTGGGTGGGAGTAAGGTGGGGGTTTAAGCTGACTAGGTGTGTGAGTTTTGGGTGTTGCTGGACATGAACCAGCATAATTTTCCTACTCTCTGTTTCGATGTTTGTCCACTAAGCCCAGGATGCCTGGAATCCCAGGCCCAAGCAGTGCTGTGCCTGCCAGAGGGAGGGGTCCCAGTAAAAGGTCACTCCCTTTGAGGAACTGGTGATCTGAAATGGGCCACTTCGAACCAAGTAGACATTAAAGAGACAAGACAGAAGCCTATTCTGCACTAAGCTGTATTTTTTTGTCCTTCTTCCCCTCATCTTGCCTGAATCCACCTGGCACCCATATTTAAGTCCGCTACCTTTTCACATCTTGCTCCTGTTCCACCCTTTCCCCAAAGCCATGTCGGGCTGGAATACCCCTCACAGCTGCTTCAGTGAAAGCATCCTGCGTCCATGTTCTTAGAATGATTTCTGAGATACCTACCCACTAAGAAATTCCTCCTGATTATTTAGATAAGAGGTGTTGAGTTCCACCACAATTCCTTCTTCACATATTCCTCCACCAATACACGGACCCATTTGCTTTTCATTAATGTAAAAATGTAAACTCCCCGTTTATTAATTGATGTCTGTTTCTAATATTTTGATCTGGCGCAGTGTGGTTTGTGCTGATTTGTTAGCTGCCAGGAAACAGGAACCATACCGGTTTTCTTAGTTCATGCTGTGCAGAAACTCAAGGAAAGGCCTGCCGACAGGCACCTCTCAGATGCTTCGGGAGAGGAAGGCTGTCTGTGTGAAAGAAATGGTGAGAATGGTGAGGTGTGGCATGTGCCCTCCCCTGATCCTGGTTCCATCCTCCTCTCTCAGGCACCCAGGACACTGAGGCAACCTCCTCATAAGTACTGCGTAAGTCCAGCTTCTCTCTTCCCCGATTGATGTCAAAACTTCTCAGTCCCAGCCAGGCGTGGTGGTTCAAGCCTCTAATCCCAGCACTTAGGGAGGCCAAGGCAAGAGGATTGCCTGAGCTCAGGGGTTTGAGACCAGCCTGGGCAACTTGGTGAGACCTCGTCTCTACAATAAATCAAAAAATAAGCCAGGCATGGTAGCGCATGCCTGTGGTTCTGGCTACTTGGATGGCTGAGGCAGAAGGATCACCTGAGCCTAGCAGGTCAAGGCTGCGGTGGCTGTAAGCATGCCACTACACTCCAGCCTGGGCAACAGAGTGAGACTCCAACTCAAAACAAACAAACAAAAAAAAAACTTCTCAGTTCCATGTCTCCAGAACGCTCTTCTAGCAGGGGACAGCCTACCACTTGAGTGACGATGGCTTAATGGGTTACACCATCCTGGTTGATATTTGCATTTTATACCTTGGTCCAAAGGGTAAATATTGTAGGCATTTGGGGCACCTTTGGAAGCCGACAGAGGAGATATTTTAGAATGTAGGTGGTTTCCAGAACCTTCATATCAGTCCATGTGGGCTGCTCAAATTATAAGTGACCCAATAAACTGTGGCAAAGGAAAACATTGGCAAGTCACCTCTGGCTGGTTGATGAAGGCTTTAGGAAGATGTGATTTTTGTCCACTCCTAAGAAACATGGGAGCCTCTTTGAGAAAACTGGAGTGAACATATTTCCTGGACACAACTGGATTTGCCTGTTGGCATGGCTGTGGGCCTTTCACCTCGGGTTCCCCGATTTGGGACAGACTTCACAATGGGCTCTGTTATACTGTTGGAAAGAAGACCGGACAGACGCCTGCCAGCTCCACAATTCTGGGTTCCTTCCTAAGTACACATTGGGATTTTTGAGCTCCCACATGCTCTATCGCAGTGAACTCATTTGGAAAGGTAAAAATTCTGATACTGAACAGTATGGTTCAAATACCACCTTCAAGGCATCCTGGAATGTCGGGAGGATCCGAGAGGATCCCTCCCTCTCTCCCTCTTCAGTTTCGGCCTCCTGACGTCAGTGAAGGTTTTACTGGCCTAGAGGTCTTGGCCTTGAGCCCAGAAAGCATCATTGTGGACAACCCAGACCCAAGGCTGATGGCTCAGATAATTGAACAATCTGGGCCCAGATGCCAGTTTCCAAAACCAAAGAGATTTCTGTGTAGCTTGACCTATCATTTAAGCCAGACAGAAAAGCTTTGACATTTCTTCCCCACTCCCTCTTTTTAAACAATGTAAAATGCTGTTCCACATCTAATTATACTGGAGAAATGCGATAACTATAATTTTAGGCATCAAATGTCCACAAAAATTTTGTAAATCTTGCATACTCTATCAATAAATTATGTACAATTAAGCTTCTAAATTTTTTTTCCTTTTTTCCTCGTTTAAAAAAAATGTCTAGCACGTTGGTGAACGTCTCATAATACAATATGACTTTTAAAGATTTGAAACATACATTTAAATAAATGATAGATAAGTAGATATTTTAATGTTTTAATTTACATACAATAACTAATTTTCTTATGAAAGTTATATGAAGTTTCGTGTATGGATAGATTCTTGATCCACCACCACATACTGGATTCAGAACAATTTCAACACCCTCATGGATGTGTCCCGTGGGTTTCCCCTTTGTAGTCAAACCCTCCTTTCAGCCTTCGTCCCTGGCAACTACTTACCTGTCCTGCATCGCTAGCTTTTCTCTTTCCAGAATGTCCTATGAATGGAATCATACAGCAGGTAACATTTAAAGCATAGCATAACTTCTACTAACCTCAGTGCCTTACCCAAGTCACTGCGTGTGTTAATGGTCTATTCCTTTTCTTTGATGAGTAGTGTTCTGTGTAGAGGCATACGAGTTTGTTTGCCCATTTACCCATTGAGAGGCACTGGGGTGGTTTCCACTTTTCCGGTAATTATGAATAATGTTGCCATAAACATTCATGAACAGATTGATGTGTGAATGTCAGTTTTCATTTCTCTATAGTAAATGTTTAGGAGTGTGATTGCTGGATCATAGTGTCTGTGTATGGTTAACTTTATAACAAACTGCTCAACTATTTTCTAGATGATTGTACCATTGTGCATTCCCACCAACAATCTGTGTATGAGAGTTCCAGTTGTTCCTCATCCTCACCAACACCTGGTATTGTTCAGTTAAAAAAAGTTCCCATTCTAACAGGCATGTAGTGGTGTGTCATTATAGTTTTAATGTGTTTCCTTAATAGCTAATGGTATTGAGCATCTGTTAATGAGTCTATTTGCTATCCATATATCTTCTTTGGTGAAATGTCTGTTAAAATGTTTTGCTTTGGCTGGGTGCAGTGACTCACACCTATATTTCCAACACTTTGGGATGCCAAGATGAGAGGACTGCCTGAGTCCAGGGTTCGAGACCAGCCTGGGCAACTTGGCAAGACCTTATCTCTACAATAAATAAAAAAATTAGCCAAGTGTGGTGGCACGTGCCTGTAGTTCCAGCTACCTGGAAGCCTGAGGCAGAAGTTTTGCTTTAAAATCTTGTGTTTTGTTTGTTTTTGTTTTTTGTTTTTTGAGTTGGAGTCTCACTCCATTGCCCAGGTTGGAGTGCAGTGGCACACTCATGGCTACCCCAGTGTCGACCTGGGCTCAGGTGATCCTTCCACATCAGTCTTCCAAGTAGCTGGAACTACAGGTGCACACTACCAAACCTGGTTAATTTTTTGATTTATTGTAGAGATGTGGTCTTGCCGAGTTGCCTAGGTTATTTTCGAACCCATGGGCTCAAGCAATCCCTTCATCTTGGCCTCCCAAAATGCTGGGATTACAGGCTTGAGCCACAGTACCTGGCCAAAATTTTGTTTTCTTATTGTTAAAAGTTCTTTATATATTCTAAATGGTTATAAGTCCTTTATCTGATATGTGCTTTGAAAATATTCTCTCCCAATCTGTGGCTTTTTTATTCTCTTAACAGTGCAAAAGTTTTAAATTTTGATTAAGTCCAATTTATCTATATTTTTCTTTTACAAGAAAAATTTCTTCTTGGCATCAAATCTAAGAACTCTGCCTAACTCAGGGTCTTCAAGATTTGAAGTGTTTTATGTTTACATGTATGTTTGTGATTCTATTTGAGTTAATTTTTAAATATGGTATGGGGTGTAGGTTGAGGTTAATTTTTTTTTTCTCATTATGTTTAGTTGTTCCAGCACCACTTATGGAAAAGTTCATTCTTTCTTTACTGAACTGTCTTTGCACCTTCTCAAAATTCAATTGGCCATGTTTTTGTGGGCCTATTTTTGGATTTTCTATTCTGTTCCATGGGTATATGTGTCTATTCATTTGCCACACTACACCATATTTATTACTGGAATTTTACCACGTTTTAAAATCAGGTAATGTGAGTCCTCAAAATTTGTTCTTTAAAAATTATTTGCGCTATGTTAGTTCCTTAACCTTTTCATATATATTTTAGAATCAAGTTGTCTATATGTACAAATAATCTTTCTGAGATTCAGTTGGGAATGTGCTAAGTCTATAAATCAACTTAGAGATTTATTGACATCTGAAGTCTTCCAATGTGTTAACATGGTATGTCACTCTATTTAGATCTTTCATGTCTTTCATTGTTGTTTTGTATTTTTCAGCATGTAGAACTTGCACGTATTTTATTACATTTATACCTAAGTATTTCATTTTTAAAGGCTATTGCAATTTTTAAAAATATCAGTTTCCAACTCTTCGTTGTTATTATATAGAAATGCAATTAATTTTTTATATTAATCTTAATGCAAGAGCTCAATTCACTTATTAGTTCTAGAAGCTTTTTTAAAAGTCAATTCTTTACATAAGATAATCATGTCATCTCTGAATAGAGATAGTTTTATTTCTTCTCTCGAGTCTGAATGAATTTTGTTTATTTTTTTTGTCTTATTTCACTTACAAAGGTGCCAATATGGTATTGAATAGGAGCAGGGAAAGCAAATATTCTTGCCTAGTTTAAAGTTTTCCAGAGAAAGTGTTCAATCTTTCACTATTAAGAATGGTGTCAGCTGTAGGTTTTTTTGTACATGTCCTTTATTAGGTTGAGAAAGTTTCCTTCTAAGTTTTCCTACATTTAAAATAATTATGCGTGAATGTTGAATTCTAGTCAATGTTTTTTCTGCATCTATTGATATGATCATGTGATTTTTTTGGTTAAGTCTGCATGATGGTTAATTTTATGTGTCAACTTTGGGAGTGTTTTAGGATGAGATTAACATTCAAATCAGTAAATTTCAAGTAAAGCAGATTGTCCTCAATAATGTGGGTGGGCTTTATGCAATCAACAGAAAATCTAAATAGAACAAAAAGCTTAACTTCTCTGGGCAATTCTCCAATAGACTGGCTTCAGACTCTGGACCATTGGGTCTTCTGGGTCTTGCCAGCTCACCTTCAGACTGATACTGCACAACTGGCTCTCCCGTGTCTTGAGCCTGCCATCCCACACTGCAGATTTTAGACTTCCCAGCCTCCAAATCTTATGAGCCAATCCTTTATAATAAATGTCTTCACACACGCACACACACACACACACACACACACATGCACACACACACACACACACACACCACACACCCCTCCTATTAGTTCTGTTTCTCTGGAGAACCCTGACTAATACAGATTCTGGTACAAAGAGTGGATCTAGAGGAACGAAATCTTAAAAGTGAATTTTCCATGCTGGTTCTGAGGTTTCTGAAATTGGTTCTGTAATCTGATTATATTTAAAGATACTAATGATTCTATTTCGAGTAATAGAGACAGCACTGATAATTCACAGAGAGATCTGGTAACAGAGATATGCAAAATATCACCAGTGGATACTTCTAATCAAACACTTATAAGAAGAAAAGATTTGTGCAACTGTATAATACTTTCCAATGTTTTTGTCAGACTAACAAGTGTAATGAGATTGGCTGGTTGCTGCTAATGTCACTAGATAGAGTGGGGAAAGAAAAAGATGAGCTCAGGGATAGAATTCCCAGCTCAAATGTTGACTTAATGGCCTGAAGGCTTCTATATCTGCCCCAAAAGAGACCCTTATCTTCTGTAGTCTCAGGGATAAGACTGCTGAAAACCTAACCCAGGATCTATCCTGCAAATGGCTGACTTACAATGTAAACTGAATCCCCAGCCTTGTAGAGTGTCCACTGTTAAATGAGGGCATTAATTGGAAAGGAATGAAATCCTAAAAGTTGAAATGGGTTGTGTGTAAAGTTGAAGTGGACCCTGATGAAGCTGAGGATATTGAGCCCCTAAACTCTGATGAGACATCTTTGTGGGTAGAAGCAGCCTTTCTGCCCCTAGTACAAGCAGCCTCTCTACCCCAGTCTGAGGAGATTAATTCTGCATTGTGTGATGGAAATTGAAATGGCCTCCCCCAAGGCAGCTACCTTGCAAGACAAAGCTGATTCTCCTCAGGATCCACCTTCACCACATTTCTTTGTTTCTAAACCTATAAATAGACTCAAGTCCCAACAGTCCCCTAAAGTTGAGGTACGAAATGCAACCCATAAGGAGGTAAATAACACTCCAAAAGAACTACTTGAGTTTTCTAACTTATGCAGGCAGAAACCTGGGAAATACGTGTGGAGATGGATTTTAAGGGTGTAAAATAATGGTGAAAGGACCATAAAGTTGGATCAGGACAAATGGATGATATAGGCCCACTAAGCAGAGATTCTGCATTTAATGTTTTAGCTCAGAAAGTCAGGCTCTAAAGATTGGTTGGTTGGTTTGCTAAGATGAAGACCAAAAGGTGACTCAGACTGAGTGCGTTAGAAATACCTGACTTACCTTGCTACGCTATAGAGGAAGGTCATCTTTTAAAGGCTTAGATGTGGAATATTGGAATAGATTTGTTATTTAAGATCTACTTGCAAACTCTGGAAGAATTCAGAAGATAAACCTATCACTATGTCTATGTAAAACAGATTTGTGAAAGGAGCTCCGGAATCCTTGAAGTGCTCTGTAATCACTCTTCTCTGTGAGCCAGGCCTTATAGTGGTAACTGGCCATGAAATTGGGAAACTTAAAAGCAATGGGGGTGACTGGGTCCCAGGGTCCCAGGGTGGCAGGGGCTGAGTTACATACTCAGCAGCCAAAGACAAGGTGAGCATGGTTACTGTAATGGACAGCAAATTCAAAGCAGCAATCAAAATAGTCTGACTTCTGTAGACTTATGGTGTTGACTAGTAGTTGATCATGGTGTTACTAGATTTGAAATAAGCAGAAAGCCTACTAAATTCTTACTTGAGCTCTATGAGCATAAGAGTTCTAGGTCAAGTAAACAAAAGTCTAAGCTGAATTATAAAACAGAGAATCACGACCTCTTAGTTAATTCCCAGACTTGAACCAGTCGATAGACCTAAAACCCCTTGAATGAAGGAAAGGCTGAATCCCCTTATGGAAGTCAGGTAATCAATGGAGTTTTAGCTCAGTTCAGTTTCCCAGTGGATCCAGTGAGTCCCAGAACTCCCCCTGTCGTTATTTCCCATTTCCAGAATGTACAGATGGAACAGACTTATCCAGCAACTGGCAGAATCCCTGTATTAGTTCCCTGACCTATGGAGTGAGGGTTAATATGGTGGGAAAGGCCAAGTGGAAACCACTGGAAGCTACCTCTACCTAGAACAAGAGCAAAGCAAAAGCAATACTGCATCCTTGGAGGGATTTAAGAGATTAGTACCACCATCAAGTACTTGAACCGAGCAGGGGTGGTGGTTCCCTACATCCTCATTCACCTTGCCTATTTGGCCTGTGAAGGAGAAGTATGGGTCTCGGAGAATGACAGTGAATTATCATAAGTTTAATCAAGTGGTGACTCTGCGATACAAGATGTGGTTTCATTGCTTGAGCAAATTAACACAACTCCTGGTATCACATATGCAGGTATTTCTCTGGCAAATGCCTTTTCTCCATCTTTATTTAAAAAGACCACCAGAAACAGTTTTTCTCCAGTCCTATATTGTAATTTAGTCACAGGGGTCGTGATTGCTTTTCCCTTTCACATGACATCACATTGGTCCATTACCCTGATGACATTATTCTGATTGGACTCAATGAACAAGAAGTGCAACTACTCTAGACTTACTGGTAATATATTTGCATGCTGGGGATAAGAAATGAATCTAATAAAAATTCAGGGGTCTTCTAACTCAGTGAAATTTCTAGAGGACCAGTGGAGTGGGGCAAGTTGAGATATTCCTTCTAAGATGAAGGGTGAGGTTTTGCATCTAGCCTTTCCAATTAAAAAAAAGAGAGAGAGGCTAGTACCTAGTGGGTCTCACAGAGCACACCAGAAAAAAAAAATATAACAAGCTTGGGAGGGAGAAAACTCTGGGGTACGTCCCAAAGGCCTCAAGCTGAGAGCCCTCATTCCCTCCACACATGGCAAATTCTCTCCACTCTCCACCTCAATCGCAAGTCCTCCTGGGTCAATCTTCTCTGCAAATATTAATAATAATGAGGCAACACATTCCTCATTTGGGTGTGTTACTCTGGTCCATTAACTGAGTGACTCCAAAAGCTGCTAGTTTTGAGTGTGTCTCAGAATAAGAGAAGGTTCTGCAATAGGTCCATGCTACCATGTAAGGTGCTCTTCCACTTGGGTCGTATGATCCAGCAGATCCAATGGTTCTCAGAGTATCAGTGGCAGACAAAGATGCTGTCTGGAGTCTTTGGCAGGCCCCTGTAGTTGAATCATAAGCATAGATTATTAAGATTTTAGAGAAAGGCCTTGCTACCTTCTGCAAATAACTATTCTACTTTGAGAAACAGCTCTTGGCATGCTCCTGGGCTTTAATATGTCTGAATGCTTAACTGCAGGGCCACCAAATTCCTACAATTTGAGCTATCACGAACTGGGTGTTATCAGACCCATAAAGCCATAAAGTTAGATGTGTATTGCAACATTTCATCATCAAATGGGAGTGGCATATACAAGATTGGACCCATGCAGGCCCAGAAGGCACAAGTGAATTACATGAAGAAGTGCCCAAATGCATGGCCTCCACTTCTGCTACACTGCTTTCTCTCTCCACCATGGCCTTGTGGTGAGTTCCCTATCATCAGTTAACAGAGGAAGAGAAGACTCAGGCCTGGTTTACATGATACGCAGACACTACCTACAAGTGGACACCTGCAGCACTACAGCCCCTTTCTGGGACATCCCTGAAGGATAGTGGTAAAGGAACCCCCCCCCAGCCCTGGTGGGCAGACATGTGAATAGTGCACCTGACTGCACACTTTTCTTGGAAGGGGAAATGGCTGGATATGTGATTATATGCCGATTCATAGGCTGTGACCAATAGTTTGATTGGATAGTCATGGACTTGGAAGAGACATGACTAGCAAGAGAAAAAGGTGTGCTTATAGACCTTTTTTGCAAGGGTGAAAAACATGAAGATATGTGTTCCATGCCAATGCCATCAAAGAGTGACCTCAGTAGAGGTAGATTTTAATAATAAACTGGATATTATGATCTGTTCTGTGGATATCACTCAGCCTCTTTTCCCAGCTACCCCTGTCATTGCCCAAAGAACAAAACTGCCATGGTAGCAGGGATGGAGGTTATGTATGGGTTCAGCAACATGAACTTCCACTCACCAAGGATGACCAGGCTACATACACTACTGAGTACCAAATCTGCCAGCAGCAAAGATCAACACTGAGTCCCTAAAATGGCAGCATTCCCAGAGATGATCAATCAGATACCAGGTGGCAGGTTGATTATATTAGACTGTTTCCATCATGGAAAGAGCAGCATTTTGTTTTTACTGGAACAGACATTCTGGATGTGGATTTGCCTTTCTGGTACCTAATGAATCTGCCAAAACTACTATCCATGGACTTATAGAATACCTTTTTCATCATTATGGTGTTCCACATAGCATTGCTTCTGATTAGGGAATTAACTCTGCAGCAAATAAAGTGTGATAATTAACTTATACTCATGAAAATCATTGGTTTTTCCATGTTCCTCACCATCCTGAAGCACCTGTCTTGCTAGAATGGTGGAATGGTCATTTATAAACTCAGTTATAGCTCCATGTAGGTGGCGATACCTTATAAGGCTGGACCAAAGTTCTCCAGGAGGCTGTATATGCTCTGAATCAGCATCCGATATATGGCGTTTTCCCCCATAGTCAGGATACATGGGTCCAGGAATGAAGATGTGGAAATGGGAATGGCATCACTCACTACTACCCCTAGTGACTCACTAGCAAAAAGTTTGCTTCCTGTCTCTACAACCTTATACTCTCCTGACCTAGAGGTCTTAGGGAGGAATGTCTCCACCAAGAGACACAACACTGATTCAATTCAATTGGAAGGTTAGACTGCCAACTGACCATTCTGGATTCCTCATGCCTCTGAATCAAGAGGCTAAAAAGAAGTTACTGTGCTGATAGGGATAACTGATCCTGACTATCGAAGAGAAATTGGACTGCTGATCCACAATAAAGGTAAGGAAGAATATTCTGGAATATGGGGGAATCCTCTAGGGTATCTCTTAGTATTACCAAGTCTTGTGATAAAAATCAATGAAAAATGAGAACAACTCAATCCAGACAGAACTACTAAAGGTTCAGTTACCTCAGGAGTGAAGGCTTGGACACCCCACTAGATAAAGAACCACTACCTGCTGAGGTACTTGCTGAAGGCAAAGGGAATATGAAATGGGTACAAATAAATACTGGCTATGATAATGTAACCAGTTACGGAGATGAGAACTGCGATTATCATGCATGTTTTCTCTTTTTGTTGTTATGAATACATTTTATGTGTATGTGTGTATCAAATGTCTTTGTTTTCTTCCCTTGCATATTCCCTTATTATGTAGCATAAGATATATTGACTTTACATCATAGTGTTTAAGTTATAGCATATCAAGTAAAGGCGTAAACATCCAATAACTTCACATCTTCTTCTAGGAAAAGAGTTAGTGCATTTTCAGTTGTGTGAAAGATAATTGTATCCTAAGGAGATGAACATGCGTGTCCAGTTGACAAGACGACTACTTTTACATCAACTTGGAGCATGTTTTTGGATGAGAATAACATTTGCATCAGTGAACCTTGGGTAAAGCAGAGTGTCTTCCATAATGTGGATGGGTCTCATTCAATTAGTTGAAGGCCGCAATAGAACAAAAATCTGGCCTCCCTGAATAAGAGAAAATTCTCCAATAGACTGCCTTTGAGCCTCATCTGCACCATTGGCTTTCCTGGATCCTGAGCCTACCAGCCCACAATGCAGATTTGGACTCCCTAGCCTCTATAATCGTGTGAATTAACTTCTTGCTCTGTTGGTTCTGTTTTTCTGGAGAAGGCTGACTAATACAGCCTGTTGATGTGGTGAATTACATTCATTACTTTTGAAGTGTTGAGTCATCCTTATCTTAGGATAAATTCCACTTACTTATAATGTATTATTCTTTTTCTATATTGCTGTATCCAATTTGCTAATATTTGATTGAGATTTTGGGATCTATATTCATGGGGATGTTGGTCTGTGGTTTTATTTTCTTGTACTTGACTCAGTCTGTTTTTGGTATAAGAGTGACTCTGGCCTACTAAAATGAGTTGGGAAGTATTCTTTCCTTTTCTATTTTCTGGAAGAATTTGTGAAGAATTACCATTATTTTTCCTTTAAATGTTTGGCCAGATTCACCAATGAAACTATCTAGTCCTGGAATTTGCCTTTTTAGAAGGCTTTTTTAAAAAAACAGAAACAAAACTACAAATTCAATTTTTAAAAATAACTATTTACAATCTATCTTTTGATTTAACTTTGTTTTTTTGTAACCTTTAGGAAATTTACCCATTTCATCTAAATTATTAAATTTATGTGCATATAGTTGTTCAGTGTCCTTTATTATCCTTCTGATGTCTTCAAAAGTCTTTCTTCCCCCACCCCCAATGCTGGCAATTTGTTTCTTTCATCTTTTTTTCTTGGTCAATCTGGTTATAAGTTTACCAATTTTAGTGATTTTTTTGAAGAACCACTTCTGGTTTAATTAATTTTATCTGTGGTTTTTATGTTTTAAATTTTGTTGATTTCTGTTCTCATCTTTATTATTTATTTCCTTCTCCTTCCTTTAGGTTTATTTTGCTTTTTTCCTTCTAGTTAATTGAAGTGAAAACTTCAATTATTGATTAAAGGTCTTGCTTCTTTTGTAGCATATGTAGTTAATACTATAACATTTATATGTTATATATACATATAAACACTGCTTTAGCTCCATCTGCCAAATTTTTATATATGGTGTTATATTTTCATTTTTAATCACTTCAAAATATTTTCTAATTACCCTGAAGATTTCCTTTTGGACCTATGGATTATTTAGGGGCATGCTATTTAATTTTCAAATATTTGGGGATTTTTCAGCTATCATTATAATATTTATTTCTAGTTTAATTCCTTTATGGTCACAGACCATAACTTGAGTAATTTTAATTCTTTTAAATTTAATAACATCTTATAAAAAATGTATAATGTCATCTTATTTTGTGAAAGGTTTGTATACACTTGAAAAGAATGTGTATTCTGCTCTTAGGTGGAGTGTTACATAAATTAGATCAAGTTGGTTGATGGTGTTCTTCATGTCTTCAATATACTTGCTGATTGTTTGTTTGTTTATTGATTATTGAGAGAAATGTTTAAGGCCCCCTACAACTGGAACTATAGATTTGTCTGCTTCTTTTTGAGTTCTCTCTGTTTTTCCTTCATGTATTTTGAAGCCCTAATTAGGAACATATACGTTTAGAATTCTTATATCTTCTTTAAACCTATATTTTTAAAAATATTCATTTATTTATTCATTTATTTATTTATTGAAAGCAGGATTTATTGAGGGGACAGAAAAGCTCCCAGAGCAGGAGGGGATCCAAGGGGTTAGCCCAAAATATTTTTTAAAAAGTTAGGGTCAGGTACAGTGGCTTATACTTAAAATTCCACACTCTGGGAGGCTGAGACAGGAGGATGGCTTGAGCCCAGGAGATCAAGATCAGCCCGAGCAACTTAGCAAAATCCCATAGCTACAAAAAATAATAATAAAATAAATAAATAGATAAAAATAATTTAAACATAGAGTAAGGTGATATTTAATTCAAAAGAAAGCACAACAAATCATTTTTTTACAGAAAAACTTTATTTTTCATGCATACTCTCAATTTCTTCATTTTAAAAAGGAAAGTGCCTCTAGAAAGCATGTTACATTATAGGCTGCTGTTACTCAATTTTGAGTAAATGTTTTTTTCTTTTCTAAATATTTCCCTTTGTTATATCAGCTAAGCGTAGGTCTTCATTTTGGTTGATGTAATTCCTAAAAATCAAGGGTAGTTTTTTTCCCCCTTGAGGCCTCAAAGCCACAGTCAAGAACAGTCAGCTATCTCTGCCTATTTCCCTCCTTCTGCATGCATCTCTGTGTACATTCACTTCTAAAAGATACCAACTCCCATAAAAAGACTAAACATTATCAAATCTCAAAGCAAGAAGGCAAGGGCTCTGCTTTTACCTGTAGCCTCAGTGCCAGTTATTTTCAGGCAAATGTTAGGATATGTGTTTTCCAGAGTTTCCCAAAGTTAACAAGTGCCATGAGTGGGAATGAGGGTGAAAGAAAGGAACTTTTCGCCTGGCATCAGTCTCTGAAAAGTGAAATTTAGAAGCCAGACTAAGAAAAGCTTTCTTCAGAAGAACTTTTCTATGCATTGTTGGAACCTGGCTCAAAAACAACATGCTTAGCATTTTAAGTGTACTATATTATGCCAAAGGTAGGTAGCTAAGGAAGGTGCCTCCTCTGTGGGAGACTTGAGGCCTACTGGACTAGCCTGGAGTGATTATCTCCTGGTCTAGTGCAGGGTCCTTCTTCGTTTTTTCAGACTTAATGGCTGGAGGCCCCAGAGCTGTCATCCACATCTCTCTACACACTGAACATCTGCTTCAAGAACCACTCCAATTAAAAGGGCAGGAAACTCCCTGGTGGCTGTTTACCAAGTCCCCTACGGACCATGAAGTGAACATCTGATACCTGGCCTGGGGAGGAATAAACTCACTTGAGCTCATAGTTACGTGTTTAATGGGTCCCTGTGTGTTTATTCATGGGGTTCCTGGTTGGTTGGACTTGAGTTTAGATAGTGGACAGGAAATAATGCCTTCTGGCCTGATATCCCAAGTTCAACCAGAGCCAGAGGATGACAACTCAGAAGACACTCCAGGTTGGTTTACCATCCCTATAAATACACATAGCCTTTATTCATAAAGGACCAGGTGAGTGGCGCTTGAATAACTGATGTCCTTAACAAACCCCCAATGCAGCAGTAGCAGGTCTGGTGGCCCTAGAGGCTCTTAGTGAACTCTGGGTGTCCTCAGCTACTGGTGACCCAGGGTGGACAAACAAGTCCTCTGGCCACACCATTAAGCCCACAGGCAGTTGGGAGCTCACAAACCCTCAGGCACATGTAATTTGCCTGAGAAAGGCCACAGCACATGTTCTGAAGCTCTGCTTTGGGCAGAGCTTGGGAGAAATGGCCCTAAATGGCTTAATTAGACTCAAGGATGGAAACTACCTCACGAAATCAAGACAACTTTTGTGTGGTAGGAAAAGAGAGCTAGAGTGGTTGCTCTCTTTTACTAGAGAGGTTGGTGCTGACTGCTTCAGCGGTTGCTGGGGGTGGCAGGGAGCTTCTGACCTCACTGTAGAGGGATAGCCACACTTGGCAGGTGCTTCCCCAGCAGACCATACCCAGGATTGGTGCCAGGGCCATTGGACTGGTTTCTCAGCAGCCATACCTACTCACATGGCATCCGCAGGCTCAGCCTGAGCACAGCTGGGGATGGTGCATTGTAACCTCAAAGCCAAAATTCCATTCCACCAGCCTATCCTGTGCTTCTGTGTTCTGTTTCCAGATACAAGAGAGGATTCAGAGAATATTCTGGACTGCTGAAACCATTTCATCTATTGCTGCCAACCTCAGGCAACATGGCCACTAGCCTCCGCCATGATTAAATGACAGTGCCACAAAGGGGAAGGGGGCATGGCTCATTGCACCTGCCCAACTGTACTGATGATAAAGAAACCTTTCAATTCAGCTCAAGGGATGCTGACCGGGATTGGTGTTTTATTCCTGGTAGCTGGTATACACATGGTGTTGGCTTCAAAGATGAGATTTTTCCTTTATGTTGTTTTGGTTTTTCCTTGGTTGCTGTTAGACACATGACATTGCTTGCTCTGCCTTATTTGTGTAACATGGGAAATGCTGCAATCTATTTGCAGGGATAAACACAAAAACAAACACTTGCAGAAGGGAGCATTTGAGGACACCTGAGGCTGTTTAACTTGTGCCTGTGACTAAGGGGAAGTGGGTTCTAACCTGGCTGCCTTTGATGTGTGGTGGAAAGGCGCCCTGGGCAGCAGTGCCAGTCACGCAAGGACATCTCCTGAGGCCCAGGCTGCCCTCCCTAATCGAGCCCAGGAACCGGCGACACTGGAAAGACACCGGGATTCCTGCTCCGTTTCTGGCACTGGACTGGGTAGGCAGCTGAGCAGCCCACCGGGCGGGGACAGTGGCTGATTGTCTGGCTGAAAGCAAGCCTGCCGGATTGTGTGTCGTGGGGAAGGGATCAGCGTCTGATCTCCATACACAGTGACCTGGGGCACCTGGAGCCCTGTCAGAGCCCTGCTCCCAGGTTTCCGGCTGAATGGTCCAACAATGTTTACATGCCTAGTGCCCAGGGGTGGGTACCTGTGAGACCACGGAGCCTGAAAGCAGAGAGGGCTCACGCCTGTTATTAGACCCCAGGCTGCGGGGCCCTACTTGTTTCAGGCCGGCTGTGGACAGGTATGCACCAGGTAGACACCCCACACCACACAAGGGGGTGGTGGGACACATACACACCTGGGCCATTCTCGTAGGTACAAAGCCCCTCCCTGGAGGAGGCTTTTTATATCTACCAATAGAGACAATGACAAAAACAATGACCAAGAAAACCCAGGGTTGGCTGAGTTTCTTGTCAAAGAAAATGAAACTCATTCCAGGGCACCAACACCTCTCCTATAGGTCCGAAGCAGTCTGGCTTCAAAGGCTGGAATCTTCTGCTGAGAATATTCTGGAATTTTTCACCAGTTATTAGAGCCCAGATATAATGTCTCAAATGCATGCGCACAGAAGAAAACACTCAAGCTTGTAGAAAGCAATGATGTCCTCTGTATACCCAGGAGTCTTGGTTTGGGGACAACATCTGAGGATTCCAGCAACACCCAAACCCCATCCCCTCACACGCTCCAGACCCCCACCTCCCTATCCCTGCCTCCTTGGGACCACAGTTGACGTTGCCAAATTGACTCTGAGTCCCACCAGATGCTTGAGTTTTATAGTTGTTGTTCCTGGACCCCAGACAGTCACCGGCTCTTTTTAATTTTGCTCCACAAGCCCCAGGTTTTCATCTGTAGAACAATTTGCTTTTCGAATTCTCAGTTCATTGATGCTGTGTCTCCCTCCAGGCTGTGCCTCTCTCCTTGGCCCACCCGGGCCTGCTCCAGTCAGCCAGATGGACAGAAGAGAGCCCCCCCGCCCGCAGCTACAGCAAAGTCCAGAGCCTCCTCCCTGCTCCTTGCGGGTTCTGGTCTTCCCTACCTGCCTTCCCACTCTCTTTTCCCCCAGCAAATGTGATCGCTGAAATGGTCATTCTGACTTTTCACCCATGGGGTTGTTCTAGGACTTGGTTTTGCTTTCGCTCACCCCCAGGCTTCACCCTCTCTGGCTACACTTGTCACATACCTTTCCCTGGTCTCCTCCCCTAGGCGAGCCCATTCGGTTTGGTCCCACCCCAGGACCCCTGACCAGTGTGGTTGGTTCCCCCTTTGAGCACAAAGGCTGGGTACTCCTCAGATCCCTGTACTCTATTTGTTTGATGTTAGTACACGAAGTGAACCACTAGTGAAAGCACAACTGGGACTGGTTAGGCCTTAGCTCTCCGTGGAATCATGCCATACACATCCCACCCACATTATATCATACCCACCAGATGCACCTCACTTCGTAGAACCCATTCATGCTGACCTCCATGAAAGCCGAGTTGCACTGCACATGCTGCTTAACGGCTAGCTTTGGTAGGCATCTGATGGACCACATGGTGATTTCTGTCTGCAGCATTCCTCACTCATTTCACTACACATGCATAGAAACACTCAACATTGTGAAGATCTACTCAATTTCCCCCCAGATAAACCAATATGTTAAGTGCAATTACTATTAAAATTCTTTGGTTCTTTGATTCATCTCAGGAAATGGATTCTAAAATTCTGATGAAACAATAGAGGAATTTGAATAGCAAAATGATGACTCCCTGACCCCTCATCCTTGTCCTTGAGTGGCAGCCGCTGATAAGCTCCCTGAGTTTAACCTTCATGGACATGAAGGCAGTGGAGACGGCCCTTGTTTTTCTCCTCTCTGCTGAAAATAACACCACCACCACCATCACTCAGCTTCCTTGGTTCCTGCTTCCTACTTACCGATGGAGTCTTTGGTTTCTGCCTATCCAACTTATGCATAGACAGTCACAGTACACAAGGGAAATTTGCTTGGAGAAACAGTGGTGAATAAAAAGACAGAAACCCTCTCTTCTTCCTGGGCCGGAAGTACAAGCCTGCCTACTCTCTCCCCCATCCATCCACCTCTCCTGCTTTGCAGTCCATCCTTTCCCAAGTTCTCCAGAAAGTCACCCCAAAGATGACCCTGTCCCTCTAGTAAGGTTATCATCTGCCTCTCACCAGGCTCCTTCCCTTGGGCTTATTTGCACTCAGATCTCTCTCCAATTTAAAAAAACAAAACAAAACACAAACATTAAACCCCAAACAGCCTTGTTCCCACATCTGCTTCCAGTTCTGGCCCCTCTGTTCTTATCCTAACATTTATCTGGAATTTGTCTTTTTGGTCTGAGCTCCTTTTCCCCAGGTATTGTGATGCTACCTCCATCAAACCCAATGTTCTGATCAATGCCCACACCTGTTTCGAAGTGCTCCATTGTATTCCATTTCCCTGTCCGTTTCTGCACCAGGACCACACTATTAATTATTCTGGATTTGTAAAATGGCTTAATGTCTGGCAAGGTGAGGTTTTCTTTGATGATGGTGTTTAAAATTGAGTTTGCTATTCAGATTCCTTTATTGTCTCATCAGAATTTTAGAATTCATTTCCTGAGATGAATCAAAGAACCACAGAATTCTAAAAGTAATCACACTTAATATATTGGTTTATTTTGGGGGACATTGAGTAGATCTCCACAATGTTGAGTGTTTCTATGCATGTATAGTGAATGTCTATTTCTTTGTTTTATCTTTTATGTCTTTCAGTGCTTTGTTCCTATCTCCATAAGATATGGAGACCCTAGTCGGGCTCGGTGGCTCAGCCTGTAATCCCGCGCCTTTGGGAGGCTGAGGTGAGTGGATTGCCTGAGCCCGCGGGTTCGAGACCCGCCTGGGCAGCGAGACCTCATCTCTACAGTAAATCAACAAAATCAGCCGGGCGTGGTAGCGCATGCCTGTAATTCCGGCTACTCGGAAGGCTGAGGCGGAAGGATCACCAGAGCCCAGCAGGTCGAGGCTGTGGTGGCCAGGAGCGGCCACTGCACTCCAGTCTGGTCAACAGAGTGAGACTCCAACTCAAAAAAAAAAAACAAAAAAAAAATATGGAGACCCATTTTTGTTAGGCACATTGTATATGTGTTTATGCATATGTTTTGCAATTGTGACATTTCAAATGTTGCATTAGTGTTGCACTTGTTGCTTAGTGTTCATTGATAGAAGCATTATTAATTTTTATAAGTTTATTTTATATCTGTATACCATTTACTGTCTTTGTCTTTTTAAATGTAGATGATCATATGTCATCTACGATTTTGCCTACCTTTCTAATTCTTGTTCTTATCTTATTGCGTTGTTTAGAAACTCCATTTCTCTACTAAATAGTAGTGGTGGTAATAGACATTTTTCCATATTAAATTAGATAAGTTGTCTGCAGTAAGTTTTTGATAAGTACCAATTATTATTTTCATAACATTTCCTTCTGTGGTTAGGTGCCATAAGTTTTCTTGTGAATGAATTTCACATTTTATTGAATGCTTTTCCTGTATTTTTTTTTTGAGAGGCCCATATGGTTTTTCTTCTTTAATAGGTCAATAAGATAAACTATACATACATTATATTCTGATGGAAGAACCATCTTTGTATTCCTGGTATAAGTCTATCTTGGTCATATCAAATTATTGTAGGACCCTATTGGATTAGAATTGCTAATATTTCCTGTAGGATTTTTACATTTATATTTCAAAGTGAAATTGGCTTGTAACTTTCCTTTATTATGGAAACTATCCAATTTTTATTTTAATCCTGATTATATTTCCTTCAAAAATAGACAGCTTTTCTTACTTCCTATTATCTGGAAAAACTTGTAAAATGGAGATTGTGTGTTCTTAGAAAATTTGATTAAAACAAACCTTTAAAAATCAGAATGAAGTTGTAGATTGCCACTTGGTTTTCTTAATTGCTGTTGTTTTAATTAAAAATTTCCGTTACTTGTCAGCTTTAGCAATTCATATTCTATTTTTTCTTTGCTTTTAAAAGATTGACACATATCAAAAAAATTGACACATAGTTGTTCATAATATCTCTCTTGATTAAAAAAATTATTCAGTACATGTAATCATTTTCCTTTTTAATTGACAGATTTTGTTTTTTTTCCTTCTGTTTCAATTGATTAGTCCTGTCAAAAGATTTTAAAGAACCTTATTAGTCCTTTCAAGGAAACTTTGGTTTTATGAATCTAGATTATTCACTCTCCCCTGAGATTTTCATGTATTTCACTAATTTTTGCCCCAACTTTGCTTTTTAAGCTATTTCTTGTTTTTTCCTTTTTTTTGTTTGTTTTTTTGAGTTGGAGTCGCCTAGGCTGGAGTGCAGTGGCATGCTCACAGCCACCCCAGTGTCTACCTGCTGGACTCAGGTGATCCTTCTCCCTTACCCTTCCAAGAAGCTGGAACTACAGGCACCCACTACCATGCCCGGCTAATTTTTGATTTATTGTAGAGACAGGTCTTGCCAAGTTGCCTGGGGTGGTTTTGAACCCGTGGGCTCAGGCAATCCACTCACCTCGGCCTCCCAAAGTACTAGGATTACAGGCTTAGCCACTGAGCTTAGTCTATTTCTTGCTTTTTAAAGTCTCTTTTATAATTCTGCTAAATATATTAAAACTCTAAGTCTTCTCTAAGTATTATTTTGACTGTATTCCATAGTTTTTGGTAAGTAATAGTTTTATTTTTATTTTGTTAAAAAATGATAACTCCATTATGATTTTTAAAATCTACTAATTATTTAAAAGTGTGTTTTTTAGTTTTCAAACATGGAATGTTTTTAGAGAACTTTTTTGCTGATTTCTAATTTTATTGCATCATGAAGAGAAAATGTAGTCTGTATGATGTTGGTTATTTGGAATTCATTGGGCAATTCTTTCTGGCCAAATGTGTGATCAGTTTTCATAATGTTCTGTGTGCTTTTTGTTTGCTGGATACAAAGTTATATCAAGGTTGTTATTATTCCATCTTCTACATCTTTTCTTATTTTGTTGTCTGGTTGATGTTTCAGTATTTGTTAACATCTGTAATATGAGTTTGCTTACTTTCCCTATGGGTGTATCATTCATATTATCGGTATAAAATGTACCTCTTCGTCTCTGTTAATACTTTTGCTTTATTTATTTGTTTGATTTTATTTGTTTGTTTTCACTCTCATCCAGGCTGGAGTAGAGCGGCATGATCATGGCTCACTGCAACTTCAATATCTTGGGCTCAGACAATCCTTCTACCTCAGCCTTCCAAGTGGCTGGGAGTATAAGCACATTCCACCATGCTTGGCTAATTAAAAAAAATTTTTTTTGTAGAGACAAGTTCTAGTTATGTTGCCTGGTCTTGGTCTCCCAACGTGATGGGATTACAGACATGAGCCACCATGCCCGGTCCTTACTTTTGCTTTAAACTTTCTTTGGTGTGACATTAATGTTACTATTCTAACTTTTCTTTTGTTCATATTTGTCCATTTATTATTAGCTTGTTTGTATTTTCATTATTAATTTGTACCAGTACTTTAAATGCTTTGGGTAGTTTTTGGTCAGACATGTGTTTTGTGAATATTTTATCCCACTCTGTGTCTTGCCTATTCATTTTACTCACAGTTTTTCTTTGATGAGCAAAATAATTTAATTTTTATGAAGTCTAATTTATCAGTTTTTTTCTTTTGTTGTTGTTGCTTTCTATTTCATCTAAGAAAACTTTGCCTACCCCTGAGTCCTGAAGGTATTCTATGTCCCTCTAAAAGCTGAATGGTTTATTTCAAATTAATTTTTATGTACTGAATAAGAAAAGTCAAGGTTAATTTTTTTCCTATATAAATATCCAGTTATTTTAGCACTATTTGTTGAAAAACCTTTCTTTTCGTATTGGATTATTTTGGCATCTTTGTCAAAAATCAAATGATTGGATAAATGTGTATCTATTTTGAGCTCTTTATTTTGTTTCATTAATCTAGCTGTGAATACTTATGTAAGTACCATATAGCCTTGATTACTATAGCTTAAAAAAAAAAGCTGGACAACCTCCTTGGGTCCTTTCCTGCTGTGGGGCCTTTTCTGTCTTAATAAATTCTGCTTTCTCACTTAAAAAAAAAAAAAAAGGTCTTGGAATTAGGTAGTATAAGTCCTACAACTTTATTCTTCTTTCCTCAATTTTTTTTTTATCTATTCTAGTTATATGACATTTCCATATACATTTTAGAATCAGCTTGTCAATTTCTTTTTCTAAAAAAGCTTTCTGGAATTCTGATAGGGGTTATGTTGAATCTGCTGATAAACTTGGAGAGAACTGTCAGCTTAGCAATGTTGAGTCACCTGATCCATGAAACTAGAATACAAGGGAGACCCTCCCAAAACTCCAGAATTACCTTTTAGGGGCAGGCCCTTTGTAGTACAGGCTTCCTCCACTAGGTAAGTGTTCTAGGAACCCATCAGCATCAGTGTACCTGCTAGTGTTGTTGTGAGAGGCTTCCTTCAGCTTCAGTGAATTTTTTTTGGAGATTCTTTCAACTTGTTTGTCCATTTCTTTCTTTTTTTTTTTTTGAGTTGGAGTCTCACTCTGTCGCCCAGACTGGAGTGCAGTGGCTGCTCCGGGACACCTCAGCCTCGACCTGCTGGGCTCCGGCGATCCTTCCCCTCAGCCTTCCAAGTAGCTGGAACTACAGTCGTGCGCTACCAACGCCTGGCTAATTTTTTGGTTTATTGTAGAGATGAGGTCTCGCCAAGTTGCCCAGGCGGGTCTCGAACCCGCAGGCTCAGGCAATCCACTCACCTCAGCCTCCCAAAGGCGCGGGATTACAGGCTGAGCCACCGTTCGCGACTGTTTGCCCATTTCATGATGGGTGATTTATGTGAACTACCTACCCTACCGCACTGAGTGTTCAGCAGGTTTTGACCAAAAACTGCATGACTCCTGTGCTCCACCCCGCCCCCATTCATTCAATCTTGCACCAGCTCCTTTTTTTTTTGTTTCCCCAGATGAAAAAAGTCCTTAAAAGGAAATGTTTTGCCAGTGTGGAAGAGGTGAAACAAAAACCGGCAGAAACACTAAAAGACATCAAAATTGACCAGTTCAAAAACTGTTTTGAGAGGTGGAAAAAGCATCTCGATAGGCTTATTGGATCAAACGGAGAATGCTTTGAAGGTGATTGAAATTTAAACACGTAAGGATGAATACACAATTTTTTAGTAAATAAATTCCGTTCTTTTGAGGTTCCCCCTCATATATCTCCATTAGTTACCTCTTTCTTAATTCCTCTCAGCAATATCTTACAGTTTTCAGTCTAGAGATTTTCCATGTCTTTTGTTAAATTTATTGCCTGGTATTTTAGGCTTTCTTATAATATTATAAATAAAATTACATTTTAAATGTCAGTTTCTAATTGCTTGCTGTAACTAATTTTTTATCAATCTTGTATCTGCGACTTTGTTAAAAATACTTATTATTTATAATAGTTTCTAAATTACTTTAAAATTTTTCTCTGCAAATGATCATGTCACCTGAATATTTATGTCTTTTATCTCTTGTTCTTGCTTTTCTGGAATGTGTAGACTCCAGTACAACAATGAATTAAGTGAGAGACTAGGCCTCCTTGACTTTTCCTGAAATTAGGGAAAAATATTCAGTCTTTCACTGTTGAGTATAATACCTGAAGGTTTTTTATAGATGCTTTTTATCAGATTAAGAAAGATCCCTTATATTGCTTGGTACTGAGAGTTTTAATGTAAATAACTTTTACATTTTTAAAAAAGTTTATTCAGCATTGGTTGAGATAAAGTAATTATGTCTCTTTTTTTTGGTCTGTTAACATGTTGGATTTCATCGATTATATTTCTAATGTTAAACTGGGATAACTTTATTCGGTCATGAAGTAGTATTTTTTTTTTTTTGAGTTGGAGTTCTCACTCTGTCGCCCAGACTAGAGTGCAGTGGCCGCTTCCGGCCACCGCAGCCTCGACCTGCTGGGCTCCGGCGATCCTTCCGCCTCAGCCTTCCAAGTAGCCGGAATTACAGGCATGTACTACCATGCCCGGCTGATTTTTTTTTTGATTTATTGTAGAGATGAGGTCTCGCCTGCCCAGGCGGGTCTCGAACCCGCGGGCTCAGGCAATCCACTCACCTCAGCCTCCCAAAGGCGCGGGATTACAGCCTGAGCCACTGAGCCCGGCGTAGTATATTTTTATATATTGCTGGATAGCATTTGCTAAAATGAGTAAGATTAGCAAGTAGCAATAGTAATTACTATTACTTATTAGCAAATTCGCAATTTGTAACAGAATCTGCATTACTAATAAACTAACTGTATTACTGATAAGCTAATTAGTAATAGTTTATCCATTACTTTACATGCATATATTATCGTTTATGCCTTACCAGGATAAATATTGGTAATATTAGAAAATATTAGCAAAACTAATAATAATTACTATTACTTATTAGCAAGTTAGTAATTTGTAATAGTAGCTACATTACTGGGATAAACTGTATTTATATAGTAAAGTAGTATCCTTTTTACATATTGTTAATAGTATTTACTAGTATTTTGTTAAGTATTTTTGCATCTATGTTTATAAGGGACATTGAACTGCAATATCCTTCCTTCCTTCCTTTCTGTTTTTGTCATGTCACTGATTGAAGATCTTTTTTCTTTTCCAATATAACTTCTAAGCTGTAATATTTTTCTCTAAATTCTGTTTTAGTTTAATTTTCTTACACAAATTTTCATGTATAGAATTTTTTATCATTCAGTTTTAAGCATTTTAAAATTGTCATTGTGATTTACTCTTTGACACATGGATTACTTAGAGGTGTGTTATTTGATGCCAAATATTTAATCTCCAATAATACTATTTGTCCCCATTGCCAATAATACTATTTTGAATTCTCTTATTCTTATGGATTTCTAAGTTAGTTCCATAGTGGTCAGAGAACATAATCTATATGGTCTAAAGACCTGTAAATTTATTTAGTTCAAGTTTATAACCTAGTATGTGATCTATCTTGATGAGTAAACTATATGAAATTAAAAAGAAAGCAGATTCTGCCATTTTAGATATATTGGTCTAAAAATACCAGTTAGATCAGAGTGGTGATAATGCCTTTCAGTTCACCCATATTTTTAGGTCTAGTTTTTGTAACTATTCCTGAGAGAGTGGTATTAACATTTTTAACTTTGTGAAATTGTCTAATTCTCTCTTCAATTCTGTTAATTTTGTTTCATGTATTTTGAAGCTGTTATCAGGCATGTGCTCACCTATAATTGCAATGTCTCCTAATAATTGGACTCTTTTGTCATTATGATGTTCCTGTCTTCAACTCCAGTGACACAATTTATCTGATATCAGTATAACCTTTCCAGTCTTCTTATGCTTCCTGATTGCATGGTATATATGTTACCATCCATTTATTCTCAAACGATCTGTGTCTTTATATATGTCTAACTCTTATTGACAGAATATAGTTGGGTTTTGCTCTTTTATCTATTATGACAGTATCTGTCTTTGACTTTTAGTATTTCTTATATCCACATTTAATGTTATAGGTGGATTTGGATCTACCTTTTTATTGTTTTGTGTTTGTTCCTCTGCTTTTATTTGTCTTCCATTGATTTTAAAAATTACTATTTAAGTATTTTTTAGAATTTCAATTTTTTCAATTTAGCTTTTGGCTTTCAGCTAAAGCTCTGCATTTTGGGGTGCTTGTCTTAGGGATTCCAGTGTACATTCCTAACCTTCACAGTTTACTTCCTATTAATATTGTGCTGTTTACTGAAAATGCAGAAACCGTGCAGCCATCTAGGTCCATTTACCATCCTCCTGTCTTTTGCATCATAGTTATCATATGTGTTACCTCTATACACATCACTTTGCAAGGCATTGCTGTAATTTTTGCTTTGACAGCTCTATATATTTTAAATAAATTAAGAGAAAAGAATTGTATTCTATATTTACCCAGAAATATATCATTTCTTTCTTTACTTTCCTAAAGATTCAATTTTCCATCAAGTACAATTTCTCTTCAGCCTGAAGAACCTTCCTAACAAATTATTGGGCAACAATTTTGCCAGCCATAAATTCCCTCAGTTTTCTCTTATCTTAAGCTGCCTTTATTCATCTTTATTCTTGAAAGATATTTTCACTGGATAAAAACTTCCGAGTTGACAATTTTTCCTTTCAAAGCTTTTAAATAACTTCTAGTCAGTGATAACTCAAATATTTCTTCCCCAGTATATAATGTGTGGGTTTTTCCTTGTTTTTGTTTTGGCTTTTTTAAAAGATCCTCTTTTTAACAGACTGCTTTTCAAAAGTTTGACTCTGATGTGCCCTGGCTTGGCTTTCTTTGTTGGAGCTAGTGAGCTTCTTCAATCCTTAAATTTATGTTTTTACCAAATTTAGAAATTTGGGGCTATTTATGATTTTGTAGAAAGCATTTAAATTTTAAAATTGTGGTAGAGTATACATAACATAAAATTTATCATTGTAACCATTTTCAAGTATACAGTTCTATAGTAAATACATTCGCATTGTTGTGCAACCAATCCCCAGAATTCTTTTCCTATTGCAAAATGAAAACTCGGTACCTGTTCAATAATAACACCTGATTTCCCCTTCCCTTAGTTCTTAGAAACCACCATTCTACTTGCAGTCTTTATAAGTTTGACTATTCTAGGTACCTCATACAGTATTTGTCCTTTAGTGACTGGTTTATTTCACTTAGCATAATGTCTTCAAGGCCCACTCACGTTTTAGCCTTCCTATTGAAGGCTGAATAATATTCCATTGGATGGATATATCACATTTTGTTCATCCACTCATGTGTCAATGGACACTTGTGTTTCTTCTGTCTTTGGGCTGTTGTGAATAATGCTGCTATGCACATGGGTATACAAATATCTCTTTGAGAACCTGCTTTCAATTGTTTTGGGTATATACTCAAAAGTGGAATTACTGGATCATATAGAAATTCTATTGTTAATTTTTTTGGAACCACCATTCTCTTTTTCACAGCAGCTATACCATTTTACATTCTTACCAACAGTGCACAAGTGTTCCGATTTTTGTCACATCTTTGCCAACTCCTGTTATTTTGTTTTTTCATAGTAGTATGCAAATGGGTATGAGGTGGTATCTTATTGTGATTGCAATTTGTGCTTCTCTAATGACTAGTGATGTTGAGCATCTCTTCTTGTGCTTGTTACCCGTTTGTATATGTTCTTTGGAAAAATTTTTATTCGACTTCCTTACTCTTTAAAAAATTTGTTTTAGAACTGTGGGGTATTTGTGAAGATTTGCTACATAAGTAAATTGCATGAAGGTGAGGTTGGACTTCTAGTGAGCCCATTTCCCTTTAGTAGTAGACATGGTCCTGAATACAAATATTTCTTTGAATGCCCCTTATCCCCCCTCCTCTGCTGCCTCCTTTAGCTGCACCCATCCTCTGTTGTTCCTGCCTTTGTGTTCACACTCCTGATGTTTAGGGCCCACTTATGAGTAAAATCATGTGGTGTTCAGTTTTTGTTTCTCTGATAGTTCACTCAGAATGATGGTCTATAGCTGCATCCATGTTGCTGCAAAGGACATGATTTTCTTATTTATGACTGAGTAGTATTCCATTGTGTATATGTACCACATTTCCTTTGTGTATACATGTGTATGTACCACATTTTCTTTATCCAGTCCACTTTTGATGGGCACCTGGGTTGGCTCCATGTTTTGGCTACTCATAGTCCCTTAAAATTCCATATAAATTTTAGAATGGATTTTTCAATTTCTGCCAAAAATGCCATTGGGATTTTGATAAGAATTGCATTAAATTTGTAGATCTCCCTGGATAGTACAGATATCAATACTACCCGATATATTAATCAATGAGCATAAAAGGTCTTTCCTTTATTAATGTCTTTTTAAATTTCAGCAACATTTTGTCAGAATACATGTCAGGATACATGTCTTTAACCTCCTGGGTTAAGTTTATTCCTGAGTATTTTATTCTTTTTTTTTCTGTTGTAAATGGAACTGCTTTTTAAATTTTCTTTTCAGATTGTTTATTGATTGTTCATAGTATGTAGAAATACACTGATTTTTGTGTGTTGATTTTGTGTTCTTCAACGTTGCTGAATTCATTTATTGGCTCCAATTTTTCGTGTGTGATATCTTTAGTGTTTTCTACCTATATGATCATGTTGTGTATAAACAGAGATAATTTTACTTCCTCCTTTCTAATTTGAATGTATTTTACTTCTTTATTTTTGCCTGATTGCTCTGGCTAGAACCTCCACTAATGTGGTTGAATAGAAGTGGCAAAAGTGGGCATCATTTTCTTATTTCTGATCTTAGAGGAAATGCTTTCAACTTTTCACCACTGAGTAGATGTTAGCTGAGGGCTTTTCACATATGGCATTTATGATGTTGAGGTAGTTTCCCTCTATCCCGAGTTTGTTAGTTTCTTTTTTACTTTAATCATGAAATGATGTTGAATTTTGTCAAATGCTTTTTCTGCATTAGTCGAGACAATCATGTGGGGTTTTTTGTTTTCCTCCATTCAATTAATGTGGTATATTACATTGATTGATTTTTTTGTGTGTATTGAACCATCTTGCAGTTTAGGAATAAATCCTACTTGGTTGTTGTGGTACATAATTCTTTCAACATGTTGTTGAATTCTGTTTGCTAGTATTTTGTTTAGCATTTTTGCATCAATATTCATCAAAGCTATTGGTTTGTATTTTTGTAGGTTTTTTTTTTTTTGTAGTGTCATTGTCTGGCTTTAGTATCAGGGTAATGCTGATCTCATAGAATGAGTTTGGAAGTGTTCCTGCTTTTAATTTTTTAGGAGACTTTGGGAGGATTAGTATTAGTATTATTATTTTTTAATGTTTGGTAGGATTCATCAGTGATGCCATCTGGTCCTGGACTTTCCATTATTGGGAGGTTTTTGGTTACTGATTCAATCTGTTTACTAGTATTAGGTCTGTTCAGATTTTCTGTTTCTACATGTTCAGTCTTAGTAGGCTGTATGTTTCTAGGAATATATCCATTGCATCTAGGTTATCCAATTTGTGACATATAGTTGTCCATGGTACTCTCTTATAATCCTTTTTATTTCTGTAAAATTAGTTGCAATGCTCCATTTTAAAATTTCTGATTTTAGTTGAGTCTTCCTTCTCTTTTTCTTAATCCAGCTGGAAGCTTATCAATTTTGTTGATCTTTTCAAAGAGCCAGCTCTTCATTTTGCTGATTTTCTCTATTGTTTTTCTTGTCTCTTTGTCAGTTCTCTCTGCTCCAATCTTTACCAGTTCCTTTCTTCTGCTAGCTTTGGGTTTAGTTTGTCTTAATTTCTAGGTTCTTGAGGTATAAAGTTAGGTTGTTGAGCTCAGATTCTTAAAAATCATTAGCTGTGCTGCTTTGAGCCTGCTCTGTGCTCTCACTGCTCAGGGGTCAGCGGGAAGTTTGAGTGGAGTTTCTATTCCAGATTCCATCTCCCCACCTGTGGGTCTCTCACGTCTGGAGCAGCTGTGGTTGCTCCAATTTTGTATTGTGGCTCTTGGGGACAGGAAGCTGCAGACTTCTACTAGAGAAAATGAGAAAGTCACTCAGTGTTAGATGTTCCCGGTAGCCTCCATCCCCTTCCAGAATCTCCTGCTTCTGTCTGCTTTCCAGTGCTTCAGACCTTGTTTTCTTTTCCCCATTGCTCAGAGTATCTGCAGGAGGGGCAGGTCCAATAGGAGCTTATCTGGCAGCACTGGGAATGAAAACCATTGTCTCTTTTATGAAGAGTAATTAAAAAACAAACAACAACAAACAACAACAAAAACTTTTCTTGAAGTCACCCAGTAGACTCTTCCTGAGAGTTGTTGGCCAGAATTTCACCCAGACCTTGCTTATGTGGTCTGGTAATGGAGACGTGGCCACGCGGTAATGGAGACGTGGCCACGTGGGCTGCTTCGATGAATCAGGACTTGTCTTTTTCTCTAACAATAGTTGAAGTTAACATGTGTATCTTCCCTTTGAAGACAAAAACAATGTACCATGCCTTGCATTTCCTTGGTAGATGTAGGGAAGGCATCAGGAGTTCGGTAAACCATCCTGACAATTGGATTATTGTTATTACTATCAATATAATCATCAAGATAATTCCTTCTGGATGGAGAGACATTTGGAGGAAGAATGAGTGTCAAAAAGTAGGTGTAGCCATCTGCAAGAGCTTAGCTTTCCCTCCCACACTCTTTCCTAAGACTATTCCAAGCACCAAGCATTTTCAAGCACTCGTGAAACATTCATCCGTATAGACTATATCTTGTGCCATAAAACAAAGCTCAACAAATTAAAAAGAATTGTAATCATACAGAGTATGTTCTCAGATCATAATGACATCAATAACTGAAAGGCAAAGAAAAAAATCACCACACAGAGAAATTAGACAACATACTTCTAAGTAATTCACAGGTCAAACAGGAAGTCTTAAAGGAAATTTGAAAAAATACATAGAACTATGGAGAACAAAATAGCAATGTATCATAGTTTGTGGGATACAGCTAAAGCTGAGAGGGAAATAGTGCAAAGTACTGTAATGTGGAAAAGTCTCAAACAATCACCCAAGTCCCTACCTCAAGAAGAGCAAAATATGGGGCAAGGGGGAGGAAATGAAGGGGGAAAAAAAGTATAAATCTATTTATTACCAATGAACTGCACATTTTAAAAAATGATATGTTTCGTAAATTTTATGTGTACCATTACATATGTTTGTTACATATACAAAATTATATACAAATTACATATAAAAATATTATGTTATTCAATTTTTTTAAAGTGAAAAAAAAAGCAAAATAAAATCAATCCAAAGCAAGCAGAAGGAAGGAAACTGTAAAGATAGCAAAACTGAAGAAATGGAAGACATAGAAAAGCAAGAGAGAGCAATAAAACAAAAACTGGTTTATTTAAAATCAAAATTAATAAACTTTCCGGAAGACTAACAAGAACAGAAAAGAGAGAAGACAGGCCAGACATGGTAGCCTGTAATCTCAGCACTTCAGGAAGCCAAGGTGGGAGGCTCAATTGAGCCTAGGAATTCGAGACCAACCTGGGCAACAAGATGAGACCCTGTCTCTAAAAAAAATTAACTTGGGTGGTGGTGCACGCCTGTAGCCCCAGCTGCTCAGAGGGCTGAGGCAGAAGGATTGCCTGAGCCCGGGAAGCCAAGGTTGCTATGAGTTACAAGTGTGCCACTGCACTTCAGCCTGGGTGACAGAGTGAGACCCTGACTCAAAAAAAAAAAAAAAAAGAGAGAGAGAGGACAGAAATAATGCCCCAGGAATGAAATATGGAAAATCACTACAGAACCTGCAGTCATGAATTAGATAATAAGAGAATGCTATGAAATTTATGCCAGAGTCAGCCCCCTGCTGCACCTTATCCCCTGACAAAAAGCCAACTGTGTCTTGTGCCAATATCTGAACCAACTGGTTCTAAACTGTGGGCAACCCATACTGCATATTCTTTTTTTTTTTTTTTTTGAGTTGGAGTCTCACTCGGTCGCTCAGACTGGAGTGCGGTGGCCTCGCCTGCTGGGCTCCGGCGATCCTTCCGCCTCAGCCTGCCGAGCAGCCGGAATTACAGGCATGTGCTACCACACCTGGCTGATTTTTTGATTTATTGTAGAGATGAGGTCTCGCCTGCCCAGGCGGGTCTCGAACCCTTGGGCTCAGGCAATCCACTCACCTCAGCCTCCCAAAGGTACGGGATTACAGGCTGAGCCACTGAACCTGGCTTGCATATTCTTAATCATTTTTAAGCGTACTGTTCAGGAGCAGGGGGACAGAAAGTGCATTCACACTGCTGTGCTGGTGTTTAGTGGGTACAGAATTTCCATCCGGGAAGAGGAAGAGTCTTGGAGATGGCTGGAGGTGCTGAGGAATCACAACCAACACGGTGTAGGAAAGCATCTCACCCAAGGTATCCAGGTGACGAGCGGGCGGTCTCAGTCCACTCTGCAGACCCCATGCTATTCCTGTGGCTTCCTCCTCTGGAGTCCGAGATGTGGGAGTGGGAGGCCATCTCCTTCCCTTCTCTGGGACCCCAAGCCTGCGAGGAGTAAGGGTGCAGAGCTGTGAGGGGACCGGCTGAGAGTCCTGGCTCCGGTCAGGGCGTGACCTGCTGAGGGCAGGTGTTTCTGGCCAACTGAAATCCCCTTGGGTGGGTAGGATCACAAGGAACAGAACCACAACAGGGCAAGAGGGCATGGGGGGGAGGTTGGGCAGAGTGTTGAGAAAGGCACAGTTCTGGAATCAGCCTGTTTCCATCCTGTCATGATGGCCGCCTGCCCTTCTAGGAATGGAGAGGCCTGTTGCACAGGCCTGTTGCAAAGATCCCTTGACTGAGCTCTGTGACTCTCCTGTGACTGGGCCTGGTGGGCAGGAGCCATTTGCCAAGTGGGGCCGTAATTCTCCCGGAGAGCCCCCTTTGCAGAAATTCCCTTCTGCCTCCATCAGTGGAGAGGACGGCTCCCTTTAACTCCCCTTCCCCTAGGGGGAGCTCCTCGAAGCATATACAGTAGGTGCTCAGTGCTTGCTGCAGAATCAGTGAATGGGTGGGCATCACAGCCGAGAGACCAGAGGTCAACAGAAAAGACAAAAGAGTTCACATTTCCAGGGGAAGCAGACATATTCACAGGCGACTCATTCTAGAACTCTCTCTGCAGCATCCGGGAACCAACTCAGAGGCCTCGGCTCAAAACTGCTGCATCTGTCACCCACGTTCTCCCAGGTCCTGCACATCTGCTGAGGGATGTTAGCTCAGGACTGCCCACAACATCAGGGCAGAGGAAGACACAGAAAGTCCTTGGAATAAGGACAGAGCCACAGTATAAGCACTGTCTCAGCCTGCTGCTTCTGCACCTGCATGCTGCACAGGACCCTGTGCTGTGTGGCAGGAGGAGACATGGAAATGAATCACATGGCTACCGCCTCCCTCCAGGAGTCCATACTCCAGATTTGGGGCTGGGGAAGGAGACAGAGCCCAGAATCAAGGTTTGTCAGTAGTTGCTGTTTCCCTCGCTGGGAGCGGTTTCTTTAGGTGATGATCAAACGGCATGGCCCCCTGGGCTATTCTGTTCAGTTGTGTGGTCATGTGGTGTCAAAGGGGCAAATCAGACCCAAAGCCCAGCCCATGCCCAGGGACCGCTGCTGCTCAGGGTAGAAAGCTCCTGTCATTCACACAAAGGCACGTCAAGCTTGAGGGCAGGGCTGAGCTTGCTTCCTCTGGCCCATCAGCCTGCAGGTGACCAAAGACGCCAGGTGTGCAGTGGCAGCCCCGCCTCAGGGTCCCAGAACTGCTGCCGAAGATGCAGCAGACGGTGGAGAGAGGGAGCCTTCCCTCCCTCTATTCCTCCCCCACCGCATCCCTGCCCTGGGGCACACTGTGGGGTTGGTGGGGCCTGGCAGGGACCGGCTTGAGATTCTCAGAAGGAGAAGCAGGAAAGGGAGTTTCCAGAGGCTGGCGGGGAATGTCCAGGGGAGATCCCTGGGAGTGAGTCCTTAGAATGTGGGAGCCTCCTCTGAGGAGTACAGGGTGGAATCCCAGGATGCCAAATGGGTGCAGGCAGGAGAGAACAAATTAAAGCAACCAAGAAGGTGCCTCATGGCTTTTCACCGTCTGCCCCAGGCGCATGCCATGCCTCCTATAGTCAACGCGCGGAGCTGGGTGTTGCTGCTCCCCCTTTACATGGGGGTAAACTGAGTCTCACCAAGGTGAGGCCACTTGACACAAACTACTCCACTAGTAGGCGGCAGGGCCGTATGTTAGACCCTGGCCTGCCCGGCTCCCCGTCAGCGCCTTGGCCTTGGCATGGACACCACCCCAGCCTGGTGTTCTGCTAGGGAGGCTGGAGCCCAGGCAGGTGCAGCTCTTATGTTCCCAGAGCAGCTGACCTCATCCCACCTGGATGTGTGGGGAAGGCAGCAGGTGTGGTGCTGGAAGGGACCCGAGCTCCTGTTCAGTGGGCCTGGAGAAATCAGTTACGACAACAGAAAGGGCACACGATTTCCCCATGGAGAGCAAAGCCGCAGGGGCTTTCTCTGGAAAAGTCACATTGAGAGCAGCATCGATTGCCCAATGAGGATTTAGCAACAGGATAGAGGGAAGCTGGTGGGCTGGCATCAGTAGCATGTTCAGATAACACGAGAAGAGCACTCAGGCCGCAGAGGAGTTGGCGGCAGTTACCAGGTGCTGGCAATGCCCTACAGTGGTTCTGCAGCTTTGGCTGCAATTGGGAAGTTTAAAACATGCACGCAGGCCTGGGCCCATTCCCTGATTCTGCTCTAATTGGTCTGGGAAGACCCGGGCAGGGGTGCGGCTTTGAGATTAAAGACTCAGGGCCGGGCTCGGTGGCTTGTGCCTGTAATCCCAGTACTTTGGGAGGCTGGGGCAGGAAGCTTGCTTGAGTCCAGCATTTCATTGAGACCAGCCTGGGCAACATAGGGAGAGAGACTTCGTCTCTACAAAAAATAAAATTAGCTAGATGTGGTGGCATGCACAACTGCAGCTACTCAGGAGGCTGAGGCAGAAGGATTGCCTGAGCCCAGGAGGTCGAGGCTGCGGTAAGCCATGGCCGTGCCACTGCACTCCAGTGTGGGCGACAGAGTGAGACCCTGACTCAAAAAAATAAGACAGAAAGAGCAGCTAGGATTGAGAATCATCCCCTGTGGGATCACACCACCCACTCAAATCTGCTTCCCACCCTGTCTCCATGAAGGCTTCAGTGTTGGGGTGGCAGCAGGTCAGCAACGAGCTGTGAGAGTTCAGGAAGGCCACTTGCCACCTGCGACTTCTCAGGGAGCTGGGTCTTGAGAGGAAGCCTAGCCAGGTGACCTGTGAGGCTTCTCTCTGGGGTAAAACCCTCCAGAAGGGAGGGCTGGAGAAGACAAGGTGGCACCTGGGGACACACCCACTTCTCAGCCCTGAGGACTGAAGGAACTCTAGGTAGGGTCCCATGGTCCTCTTCACAGCACATCATTCTTAAGAGGGGACCAGCTTCTGGGAACACCAGGGAATAGCAAGGTTAGCCTCCCCATGGCATGGAGTGCTGTGTGAGGTCCTGAGGGTGTGGCCCCAGCCTGGGTGAGCAAGTAGGTTAGCTCCCTCTGGCCCTGGGCTGTCCATGATGGAGGTCCCAGCATGTCTTGCAGCCTGAGCCTGGCCCAGCTTCCCTTGCAGCCCCGCTGCAGAAGGGGCAGACCCTCCTGGAGGACACTGCCAATGCCTTCCCTGGAGCTCCTCCCTCTCCATTCGCCCATTCCTCCCTGGTTACATTTGGTGGAAACAGATGCTTTACAGGAAAGTTACAGTTCATTAGGGAGATGGACGGCAGTGATCCAAGGCTGCCCACAGCGACCTGAATGGAGAGGTGTTCCCAACAGGGTGACCACCAGGCTGGTGCAGGGCCTGGCCTGTCACCTCCAGGGAGGTCCAGTAGGCAGGGGCAGGAAGGACAGCGGGAGAGAGACAGCTGAGCAGAGTTAACCTTTTGTCTCTGGCCTAAGAGCTGCTTACTTTTACTTCTTCAGATAAATCATTTGGTAAACACTGTATTGATGTGTACATTGTGGGTTTCAGCAAACACAGAAACAGCCCCAGGAGTCCCTGAGAATGGCACAGCGGTGAATGAACACTCTGGGCAAGCTTCTCCCACAGGACAGAGGGGTCTTGCAGAGAAGGAAGGGCACTGTGGGTTTGCCCCCCCATTCCTTTTGCTTCCAGAGAGAGGCCTCTGGGAAGTAGGATGTCCTTGGGCATTGCCTCTTCAGCTGTTAAAATCTGACAGGGATTGGAGGAGCACACCTGGAGGAGAGGAAGGAGAAAGGAAGCCCAGGACAGGAACAAGGGGGAGAGGGCAGTACCAAGAGAGAAAGGCTGCCTGGCTTTTGGGCTCTGAACCCTTTCCTGACCTGTCATTACTGGCCTGCCCTCTCAAATGCCAAACTCACTGTCCACCCAAGAATCACTAGCTAAATGGGATTGATGGTCCCATGCTGACGCTGTCCACCTTTTAACTAAATTCAAGCAGTACCTCTTGCTTTTTGTAAGAACAGTCTCAAGGAGGTAAAAGTGACATATAACTGCTCCTGTGTTGGCCAGGGGCAGTGACTCATGCCTGTAATCTCAGCACTTTGGGAGGCCAAGGCGAGAGGATTGCTTGAGCTGAGGAATTTGAGACCAGCCTGGGCAACATAGCAAGACCTCATCTCTACAAAAACAAAACTAAAAAATTAGCTGGGTATAGTGGTGCATGCCTGTAGTCCTAGTTACTTGGGAGGGGGTCGAGACTGTGGTGAGATGTGATCGTATCACTGTGCTTCAGCCTGGGCGACAGAGTGAGACCCCACTCGAAAAACAGAAACAAAAATCCAAACAAACAAAAAAAACAAGTTGTGCTGATTTCAAGTGTACCATTTAGTAACTTTGAGAGAGTCCAACCCCTGTGCACCCCTCAAGATGGTGAGTCTGTTCATCGCCCCCTGAGGCTTCCTGAGGCCACCCACACTCCTCCCTCAGTACTTGCTTCTTGCTATTATTTATGTTTTTTAAACTAACATAATTTTCTTTAAATGGACTGGTATGAGCAGAAATCTGCAGGAAATGGAGACTGACTGAAGGGATGAGCTCTATTCTGTGGGGGGGGGAGGACCATTGGGAACATCACACACACCCATAGGGACTCCTGCAGACCACCCACTCTGGCTTTCGGGAACGCAAGAGAATATTCCAGAATACACAGAGTTCCTGAGGGCGGGGTCTGCCGCCTGCCAGATATGGGCACACTAGGGGCTGAGGAGATGGGCCCGGGTCACCCTCTTCCGAGGACTCTGCTAGGAAGTGAAGGGGCAGCTCTAAGGTGTGCGTATGAGATCCCAGTCAGGTCCCAAGTAAAATCTGAGGAAGATTCTTTTCCCTGGGCTCACTCCCATGACAGCTACCTTCTTCTCAGCACCTACCGACCAGCATAGGGCATCACAAACTCAGCACCCACAGGACCCCGGATGGAAGCACAACCGAGGCTGTCAGGACTGCCTCAGCTTGGTGGACAGCCCTTGATCAGTCCTGGCCTCTGTTGCTGGGACTGTCTTTTTTTGTGTGTGAGTTAGAGTCTCACTCTGTCGCCCAGACTGGAGTGCAGTGGCCGCTCCCGGCCACCGCAGCCTCGCCTGCTGGGCTCCGGCGATCCTTCCGCCTCAGCCTTCCGAGTAGCCGGGATTACAGGCATGCGCTACCACGCCCGGCTGATTTTTTGATTTGTTGTAGAGATGAGGTCTCACTGCCCAGGCAGGTCTCAAACCCACGGGCTTAGGCAATCCACTCACCTCAGCCTCCCAGAGGCGCGAGATTACAGGCTGAGCCACCGAGCCCGGCTCTCCTGATTCTTAAGGCCAGCAATTTAATGGCTTTTCAAACACCATGGGAGGTGGGTCTGAGGCCCCAGATGGCAGGTGCCCAGCTTGAAGGCTCCCCTACCAGAGATCCTCTCTCCATGTTTGCTCCTTCTTCCTAACCTGGAACCCTCTCTTCGCCGGCTCGCAGAGTCTCTTTTCATTTTCATTTCAATACGCTTTCTCTGAGCAAGCGTGGCCGTCATGTTCTGAGTTCTGGACTGGGGCAGATGCTGCAGAGGTGGGTGGCTCTGTCCCCCCTGTCCCTGGCCTCGGGAGACACACTGGCCGATGCACACTGCCCCGGACACGCATCTTGGTCCGTGGGCTTGTGGAAGAGGGGGCGATTGCCCTACGGGAGTGCTCCCAGAAGGAAGGGACACTGGAGCTTAGCCAAGAAAGGTGATGAAGATTCACAGGTAGGCAGCTGAGGAAGAAGAAAAGGGCCCCAGAGATGCAGGTGCAAGGTGTGTTCTGGGAACACGGGTAGTCTGTCCTGGGGCCAGACTGGGGACCCCAAGGATGCTGAGGAGGTTGAGAAGAGAATGCCTTGGGAACAAAAGGTATACCTTCTTACTTCTTGCCCTGTCTGAGGTCTCCTAAGGCAGCCCTCCAGGCCTCTAGAGGGGGTCTGTTGAATCCTAGAATGGAGAATGAGCACGAAGACAGCCTAATTAAACCCCATCTGGTGCAGGATGCCCCTCCCCCCACAGCACTGATTTTACCCACATCCCCTTCACACCCCTCCATAAAACAGGCTCGACCACCAGTGTCTCCCCTTCTTATGAGGATGCGGCTGGGTGACTCGAGTTTTCCCAGAGTCAGAATGAAAACACGAGCTGCCAAATCTGCCTGGAATCAGAACTCTGCACATGCCGGAGGCGGGAGAGAAGGATTGGATGCAGCGTGCTTCCTCTGGACAGCTGTGCCTACACTCTATAAAAAAGTGTCAGATTCAATCACCCAGGTTTGGGGGCTGTCGACGCCAAACATCTGGATCTTTGGCCGGGCCCCTCAGACGCCAGGATGTTGCACTTCCCACCCGGAAGTCTGCGTCATCTGAGTGCAGCCCCTAGTCGGGGAGAGGGCAGGCACCTGGCGGGGCCCAGCCCACTTCCTCCAGGGCCTCAGCAGCTCCCTGCAGACAGACAGGACACGCGTGCTCCCGTGCCTCCGAGGGGGTGGGGAGGAGGCAGGGCCTGTCTAGCCTGTTCTGGGCCTTTCTCGGTTCTGGAGCAGTCCTGTGCTCACAACCAGGAACAGGCAGCGGGTGGCTGCTCCCTAGGTTGTCTCAGGCAGGCTCCGGTAAGGGACAACAGGCAGGTTGGCCCTGCCCCTGGGCGTGGGAGCACAGCTGCTCAGGCTTTACTCTCTGGAGGAAGAAATCCACATTCATTCATTCTGACTCTCCTCTCGCCAAAAATAAAGCAAAAGGCTAATTCCAAGGGCCTGAATTTCCAGAGATGGGGTGTGTGTGTGTGTGTGTGTGTGTGTGTGTGTGTGTGTGTGTGTTGTCCGTGCGCACACATGTGTGTTTGTGTAGGATTACCGCTTCAAGAAGCAGCAAAGCGATACGGACTTCCCAAAGTACTTTTCAGTGATAAAGTGACCTTAATTAGAACCCCTCATTCCACTAATTTGCTAAGACAGTTGGTTCTGACTAAAGGAAGTGGCCAGGGAAAGCCAACCAACTTTTGTGAGAAGTAACACCCTCTCACTCCCTTGGCTGGCGACAGGGCACTGTTGAGGGGTGAGGGCACAGGTGTGAGTACAGGTGTTGGAGGGACATGTCTTCAGAATAATAAAGCTGTGTCCTAGTTCCTCAGTCGGTTAAACATGGAGTTCCCATGTCACCCAGCAATGCCACTCCTGGGGATAGATTCAAAAGAAGTGAGAACACACATGCACACAGAAGCTTATACATGAATGCCCGTGGCATCACTAGTCACAGCAGCTAAAAAGTAGAAACATCCCAAACAATCATCCACTGATGAATGAATAAAGCGTGGCAGATCCACACAACAGAATGTTATTTGGCAACAAAAAGGAATGAAGCAATGATACATACTACAACTTGGATGAGACTTAAAAACATCTTGACAATGAAAGACAATAGTCACAAAAGGATAAACGTGTGATTTCATTTGTATGAAATGTCCAGAATAGGCAGGTCCATAGAGATAAAAAGTAGATTGGTGGTTTCCTGGGTCTGGGGACGGGGAGGGATGGGGAGTGACTGCAAGTGGGAAAGTTCTAAACTTGACTTGGTGATGGATGTCCAACTCCATGAATACATTAAAAGCCACGGAATTATACACTTTAAGTGGGTGAGTTGTATGGCATGTGAATTTTATCACAATAAAACTGAAGAATTTTTTTTTTTAAAAGACAAGACAAAAATGTAGCAATCTCAGTATTTTCGGGATTCAGGTTTTCTCAATTCCTGGCCCATTCAATCAGCCTGCACAATGGAGGGGTTTTGATAGGATTAAATAATTGACTTATGTTTTGTGGCAAGACAAAATTGATCTCATCACCTTTTTCAAAGGAGACAATAATGCAATATGATGTTACTAGATATAAAAGTCTGAAATATGTCTTTATTATTTTCTAGAGGAAGCACTGAATATTTATTGCCCCTGAATTCAGCATTTGGATCCATGAAATGAAAAAAAAACCCAAGAAACTGTTAGTTTGTTTTGCTGTGTATCTGTGGGCAAATGACATAGCCTCTCTGGTTTGCAGATTCTTCATTTATAAAATAGAGAATATGATCACACTTACCTCTTAGGATTGCTGTGAGGATTAAATAGGTAAAATATTTAAGCCATTAAGAACAATGTCCAGCAAATTGCACAATGTATTTGATATTATTTGATCTTGGCTTTAGAGTTTTAGAACTTTGTTTCTACTCCTGATGTCTTCCACTTAAACTTTCAAATGGCTCACCACCTCCCTCTTACCAGGCCCCTGGTTATCTGTTACGAGGCACAATGCCTTGCTTGGCCTCCCTAGCCAAGAGGACCTCTCCCATCCCACTACCCTGCCTTGCTTTTCTTCATGGCATTTTTATTACTTGGAATTGCGATGTCTGTATTTGTTTGTGTGTTAACGATCTTGCTTCTCCAAAAATGTGTGCACTGTCATGTTCACACTGAACCTTGCCTGGGCCAGATGCATTTGATGAAGCAAAGACTGAGTCAGTGAATGGATCTCCCCTGGGCGTGGTATATGTCCCAGAGCCCTATGTCCCTGACCTTGGGGGAGGCCCATGCTGAGAACTTAGAGGATCCTTCAGCAATTGCATGTGTCCAGGGGGCTCTCAGTCTTAGAAGTCCTGGAAAAATAGAGGCCAGAAGTTAGAAGCCAGAAAAGCACTTTCCTTTTGGCCAGAGGCAGAAGCCAAGTTCATCTTGAGGGGGGAAAGACTCTTTCTGCTTTGGGAAATGCAACCATGGATAGTCATCAGGTGAAGGTGGGTCCTGCTCTGTGATGGAGCAGCTGACAAAGACAGAACCAAACACCTGCAGGCCCTCCTTGCGGGGGGGCGGGGGGGAGCCAGGAGGAGATGGTGGGTAAAGGGCTCTTCCGGCTGATCCCATCACCTTGTCTTGATCTGGACCACGTAGCCATTGAGCTGTGAGAGAGGCAGGAAAGATGAATATGTTTTTCCTGGACTTACTGATACCCCAATCAAAATTAGAATGGAATGAAGAAAAAAAAAAGAATAACTGCTGGCAATAGAGAAAACTAAAACAGCAATTGGATTGATTATGAATAGCAAGCACGTGTTGCTGAGGGTATAAAGGGGCCAGGTGCCTGTCACTGCTGGTACATGTAGGAACACCCAGGACATGTAGATACTTCCGTGCCATTAAACACATGTTCTATTGTTCTGGCACAGTGGTTCATACCTGTAATCCCAGCACTTTGGGAGACCAACCTGGGCAACATAGAGAAACCTTGTGACTACAAAAAAAAAAATCAGGCATGATGGCATGTGTCTGTAGTCCCAGCTACTCGGGATGCTGAGGTGGAAGGCTCATCAGAGCCCAGGAGGTCAAGGTTGTTGTGAATCATTATCATCGATCATGATCGTGCCACTGCACGCCAGCCGGAATGATAGAGTGAGACCCTGACTCAGAAAAAAAAATAGGGGGGGCATGTTTACAAAAACATCACTCTCTTGGGTTGTCTCATCATCTGAATGACCATTTTTCCTAAACCCCCTCGTGGCTGTTGATCAATTAACAAGGGGAAAGCTGGGTGACACACAGAGCTGTGGGTCTGCTCATAAAATCACCCAGCAACCCCAGTACGGAGGTGCTCAGAGGGGAAAGAAGACACCACTCATCCTCCCTTTAAAAGGCAAGCAAACAATATCCCCACCCTCATCATAAAATAAATGCCATATCTCTTCATCATGGAGCATTTGGAAAACTCAGAGAAGGATAAAAAAGAAAATAAAAGCCGCTATAATCCTGCCACTCACAAATGAACACAGTAAGCGTTTTAACATGCTTTCTTCCAGTCTCTCCCTCTAGCTTTTGGTTGCTTCTTTGGCTGTGGATTCTCCTCTGGAATTTATGGCTTGCCTTTTGCCCTGAGTGTGTACATCAGCCTTTTTTGTGTGTGCGGAAAGTGTTTGGAATCTCAAGAAGCCAGCTCAGGGGCTTAAACACAGAGAACAACCACCCCTCCATCCCTGGGCTTCCCTCTCAGGTGTGTGCCAGTGGTGACTTCCAGAGCTGGGTGCATAAGTTGTATGTTTCTTAAATTACACTGACTGAAGGGCCGCGTGGGACACACGTGGTTCTCCAAATGGGAATTTTATATGCCTTGTGTGGCCAAGAGAGCTCTGAGCCTGAGGGAGAGGAAGTGTGTGGAGATTGCTTCTCAGAGAGACCAGGCATCTTTAATGTGTGTGTGTGTGTTTAATTCAATTAGCCTGGGAAGGAGGGGTCACCAGCTGCACGGTTTGTGAGTCACTTGAATTTCAAGCTCTAAACTGCATATTTGAGGCAATGGACATCTTAAAGCTTGGGGTTTTTGCCATCATTTTTTTTTCCAATCTGTCTCTGGAACAAACCGGTACTCTCCTCTCCAGGTTTTAGCATTAGATACTGATCAGTGTAAATAAGGAGGTCATTTGAGATATCCGTGACCTAAATTTGGGGGATTAAAAGTGAAATTAAAGTACAAAGAAAGAGTGTCTGGTGCTGTGAGGCTAGAGAAGAGACAGGATGAAAGGTCTTCAAGCCATCCACTCATCTCGAAGTGGCCTCACTGAGGCTGATGTTGGCTTTGAAGCCTAGTTGGGTCCCACAGTCTGACCACAGAACAGAATATTTAAACTGAAACTGAACTGGAAGTTTGGAGAGCGTGACTGCCCTGAGTATTGACTGTGCTTTGCCTTGTTTAACCCATGCTGGCCGATTTCAGCTCCCTTCCTATGTGAGGCTGTGTGAGGAGTCAGACAGCGAACTGCACTTGGACCAGGAAGTCAGCAGGGCACTGGTAAGTGGTTGACAGCTGGTGTTGGGGAAGGGTTGGGGACGGCCCCAATTTGAAGTGTCTGCCAATTTCTGTGGTGTAAACGCCCTCAGCAACTTGATATCATTGGGAGTTAGGAGGAGGTATGCAGTATTATATGGTACATATGATGTGGTATTTCCACCACATAAACACCACACAGGTTGTAAATAAACATACATGAATTCAATACTAAAATAGAGTCAAATAATCAGGAAGCGATGAGTTTTGAGTATTACATTTTATTTATTATTATTATTTTGAGACAAAGTCTTGCTCTGTTGTCCAGATTGGAGTGCTGTGGTCCTATCATAGCTCACTGCAGCCTTCAACTCCTGGGTTTAAGCAATCCTCCTGCCTCAGCTTCTAAAGAAGCTGGCATTATAGGTACATGCCGCCACACCTAGCTTCTACCTTTGGTGTTTTTTGTTTGAGTTGGAGTCTCACTCTGTCGCCCAGACTGGAGTGCAGTGGCTGCTCCCGGCCACCGCAGCCTCGACCTGCTGGGGGCTCTGGCGATCCTTCCACCTCAGCCTTCCAAGTAGCTGGAACTACAGGTGTGCGCTACCACGCCCGGCTAATTTTTGATTTATTGTAGAGATGAGGTCTCGCTACGTTGCCCAGGCGGGTCTTGAACCCGCGGGCTCAGGCAATTCACTCACCTCAGCCTCCCAAAGGCGCGGGATTACAGGCTGAGCCACCGAGCCCGGCTACCTTTGTTTTTAATCCAATTGTTTTTTAATACATCTTCATTGTATGTTTACAATTTAGTTTTTCATAAAAGCTATGTTTAGCAAGGAGCTTGCAAAATTTCTGCAAATTTAGCATCATTCTCTCATGTTCAGCCCCCAGTACACTGCTATCTAAAGGGGCAAGGAGGGAGGGAATGAATAAACATGGCCATGTGCTGACAAGGTATAGGGAGGACCCTGCTGCCCTTGCCCTCCCAGCCACCATCAGCTCTGTGGCCAAGCTGTCTGGTTACTTGACTAATGGGGCCCAAGCTCACTTCCTGGTTCCCAAGTCTCACTCAAGCAGCCTGCTGGGCTGGAGCCCAGCTCTGAGCTTCAGACCTGCCTGACTCCCCTGACTTCTGGGATCACCTCTCTCCAGATGGCTCTGGGCATCCTCCGTGTAAAAGTGTGACAGAAAACCAAACACCGCATATGCGGGTGCTAAATGCTCACAAATATGAACAGTTAGGAAGAGATATGCAGTATTATTTGGTACATATGATGTGGTATTTCTACCATATAAACATGATACAGGTTGTAAATAAGCATAAGTAAATTCAATAGTTAAATAGCATCAAATAATTAGGAAGCAATGAATTTGATGAGTTTTGAGTATTACATTTTATTTTATTTTATTTTGAGATAAGGTCTTGGTCTGTTGTCCAAGCTGGAGTACCATAATTCTATCATAGCTCATTGCAGCCTTGAACTCCTGGGCATAAGTGATTTTCTTACCTCAGTCTCTCAAGAAGACACTGGGGACACAATAAGGAGGGAGGTGGGGAGGGAGCTTAGGTTTCAGAAATTACCTGTTGGGTGCAATGTTCATTATCATTGTATCATCTGAGACCCAATCCCCACCACTACACAATAAATCCATATAACAAGCAGCATGTTCCCCCTGAAACTAATATAAAATGGAAAAAAAAAAAAGTGTGACTAGGAAGGCCAGACCACCGCTCTATTTTGATCTGTGCATGTGTGCCTCTCTCCCTCCCCACTTGTCTGTCTCTATGTTTCTCTTACTAAATTCAGGACAATGAGCCAAGTCAGCCCACTGTGTGTCCTTCTTATAAGTCATTTGTGGAGTGGGCAGAGATGTCAGGGAGCCTGCCCAAGAGGGCAAGGACAAGGTTCCCAGCGTGGGAGGGGAAGACCCAGCAAAGACAAGTCCTGGAGGAGACATTCTCATTCTTAGAGACACCGGTCATGATGATCATGAATGTGTCATTAATTTAATTTTACAGGACAACATCCTGGGAAGTTGGCCAAATTGGGGGAAGAATGAAGGGGGAATTCGGAATTCTAGAATATTTTAAAAGCAGTTGCAGTTTGATTCCTTTTCGGGAACATATTTTAGGTTGATGCATACATTTGTAGCCTTTATTTTTGGCATGGCAACACTGTGGGTTTGGGAGTTTCTTTATTGCTTGTCATTTGGAGTGCCAATGTTGTGCTTTGAATACACCTTGCATTTTGCAGATTTGAAGAAAGTTAAGCGCTATTTTGGGGGTAAAAAAAATGGAGTGTCAAATAGAAGAAAATGAACACTTCCGACATACTCTTCCTTTTGAGTTTAACAGAGGAGTAGAGGTAGCGGAGATGACTCAGAACATTTCTGCCGCGTACGGGGAGAATGCCACTGGGGAAAGCATGGCGAGAAAATGGTTTTGTTGTTTCAAAGAGGGCCACTATGACCTGAGTGATTCTCCACATTCTGGAAGACCAGCGGACTTTGATGAAAACTGTTTAAACACTTTAATCCATGATGATCCATGTCAGTCCACCCGAGAAATGGCAGATGTGATGAACTGTAACCAGTCAACCATTGCGCCACATTTGCATTTCATGGGCGAGAAACACTATAAACTTATGCACCAGCCCGACAGTAACTTGAAGGATGCTCACCATGGGTTGCCAAGTAGCCTTACTTAAGGGATTACTTTTTTAAAAAATAGTTAAGAATAATGTGCTATTTGCATATTAAGTGCTCATGGGAAATTCTGCAGGCCAAAGTGCTCAGAGGGGCGGTGGGGTGGGAACTGGTGAGGGAGGTTCCAGAGGAAGCTGGCATGGTGGGTTCAGGACATCTTGAATCCACTGTCTCAACCCTGAGGGCTTTTGACTCTGTTTATGAATGTAAAACTATTAGTCAAAATTGTTTCAATATTGGCTGTTTTGGAGAAGAAAATATCTTCTAGAGTTAATTCTATCATCGTGATTTCATTTCATGATTATTTTTCCATGAAGCCATGTTGGGCCAAGATCCCTCTCTCATTGGTCTTTTTACTTTCCAGAAACCCCTTTTATCAGGCTTAATTTCTTCTTCTGTCCAGGACAACCAGGGCTAGGCTCTCCAGCCCACAAGATGTCCCCTCTCCCGAATGCCTGGCTTTTCTTGGACAGCCCTGCTCCTCGGGGCCCTGACCTGGCAGCTCTGGTCCCACTTTAACAGCCACCAATGGGGTGTTCCCTGTCCTTTCCCGGCCCAATCACCTTTGGTCAACGGGGAGCGGTGCAGTGATGTCCCCATCAGCCACAAAGGATGGGGCGGGATCAGTGAGCAGCGGCAAACCCTGCTCCAACCTGCAGAGTTTAGAATGTGGCTACTGTCTCGGGCACATGGAAAATAGCCACCTGTGACTGCTTTGGCTGCTTTTCTCGAATTCCAAATGATGGCAGCTCAATTGCAGGGACTTCTCCATGACTCAAGCACCGCATAGTCAGCATAGGAACCAGGAAGCCCATGTGTCACCAGAGAAGATCCAGCCCTGTGTGTGCTGGGCAGGCTGGCCCCGAACCAGGTGGCCTTGGGTCCTTCGTTCACAGAAGGTAGCCGAGTAGAAAGGGCTGTGAGTGGCTTGGGGTCTCCAGGCAGGCAAAGACTGTAGGAAAAGGCGGGGTGGTGGAGACTCTCCTGTTGTGGGGTGGCTTGTTTTGTTCAGTTGTGCTCCTCAGCCTACACCAGCCAGCTCACATGCAGATGCGAGGCGCCCCCACACTCTTATTCCAGCTCTGGGATGCCTGTGTCCAGGCAGGAACAATGACTGTGTCCTGTTAAGGCTTAGAACCCTGCCTGGGATTTCACGCCCATGACTGCAAGTGCCCAGAAACCTGCCTGGGGCACGTTTCTCACCTGCTGTGCGACTGTGGCATCTTCTGTAAAATGGAGATGCTGTTAGTGTCCACCTCGCCTTTGTGAGAAATAATGAAGCCCTGGAGCAAGTCCCCAGCATGAAATCAGGGTGCTGTGTAAGCACTCAGATTGTCACTGGCTCTCAAGAGCTGGCTGGGCACTCAGGCCCGTCTGCCTCCTTCCTCAGGGTTGGCCATGCATCGCTCCATCTTGGGAGTCTGGGTAACCTGCTGAAGGTCTGAGTCCCTCAGGCAGGGATGCCTCCTGCCCACAGTGGGGGAGGCCTCTGCACCTGGGGCTGAACTCTGACGACTGGGTGGGTCACTCTGGCAGCCCCTGATGGGCAGGACTTGAGGGGGCGGCCACTTGAGGAGGGCTGGGCCGCTGCTGGCCTTCCCAGGAGGGCAGTGCTGTAATGAACTTGGCTGGGCAGCCCAGGCTGAAGAGCTGATCTAATGACTCCATGCTGGACTTTTCTGGGCCATGAAAACTTACAGCAGCCATAATACCAAGGCAAAGGAGTCAAATCCCCTTACAGCCACCTTCCTGGCTTCTAGGGAGGATGCAGGAGGAAGGAAGTCTGGCCATGTGGAGAGTGAGGCCTGGAGGCAGGTCTCTGAGTCCCACCCGGGCACTTCCGGCTCCTGGACCACAGACTCTCAGACAGGGGCCTCCTCCTCCATGGCCTTCCTGTGGGTTGGAGCTTCCCAGGTGAGGAAGGGGCCGTCGGGAAAGTGGCATCTGGCATTGTCAAAGACAGGAGGGCTCCACAGGTCCTGCTGGCCCCTGGCGGGGAGAGGGCCTACTCATTCTCACAGTTGGGTGGCAGGTCCTGTCCCTGTGGCCCCTGAGGATTTGGAGGATGGCCTTTACCTGCCTCAGCCCTCAGGCATGTCCTTTCCCTGGTGAGGAACGAGGCTCAGGACCCGTACGGCCCACATGGCTGTGCCTCACTGTCCGCACTTCCAAGGTGGCTCTCATTATCCTCATTTTATCGAAAATCAGTGATCGGAGAAACCCAAAGAGCTGGTCCACGTGCACCCAGGGTTGAGATGCAGGTCATCTGGAGTTTAAGTCCTGCAGCAGAAGTCTAGAAAGCCCACCACCCTGGGACCAAAGCCTGCCCCTGTGGGCCTGGCCCCCCCTAAGCCTCAGCTTCAGATCCCAGGGAGAAAAAGAGAAGGAGGGGGAGAGGGAGAGAGAGGGGGAGGAGGAGAGCAAGTGGAGGGAGGGAGAGGGGGTGGGGAGAGGGAGGGGGTCTGATGGGCCCAGCCCAGGCCAGTGGGCTGGCCAGGGCCCCAGTGACCCTGGCGTGCAGGCCACAGAGGGCCTGGCACCCTCGCTGTTCCCAAGAGCCATTCAGTTGCTCCCTCAGCTCTGACCAGCTCAGGCTGCCCTGACATGGAAGAGCAGAGACTCACTCATGCCACCTCATGAAAGGGGGTTTGTCACCGTATTACGGGGTGCCCAGGGCTGGAGATGGCGCTGATTGACCGGTCAGAGCAGAAGGAGCCCAGGACGTTCCCTTCGCCTCCTTCTCCATGTCTGCCCTTCTCTTCTCGTCGCATCGGTCGACAAACGACTGTGGGAAACACAGATGAGCAAACGAGGAAAGACAGGAGAGGCGGAGGGAGGGGAGAGAAGGAAGGAGAGGGAAGAAGGAACAGAGCCAGCATGATAAGGAGGATGCAGGAGATGGATAGAGGGAGGATGAGTAGGAGGGAAGACCGGGACACACTTAGAGCCTCACTGCTTTGAGTGAGGATGGAAGAGAGGGAAGGAAGAAAGGCTGGAGGGAGAGGCAGGACAAACCTCCCTGGTTTCTGGTTTCCTGGTCCCTCCTCTCAGCAGCTGAGAGGCTTGGGCCAAGACCCTTGTCCCCCCCAATCTCAGTCTCCCTCATCTGTAAAATGGGGTCTCAAGGCCTTCCCTCATGGGCGCTCAGTGGGACAGGGAGCAGGCATCTCATTCCCCTCCTGATCCAGAGGACGGAGTAGGACCAGGCTCTTGCAGAACAGGGACAGGGGTGGGTTTGGGCCTCAGTGGCTTCGACAACCTTTCACATGGGCATTTCTTGGGTCTCCAGACAGGAAGCAGCAGCCTGCGCCGAGGGCTCTCAGAGGGTCGCGGATGCCTACCCGCCACACCGTCCCCAGCCAGGCTAAAGGCCATGGCCTTCAGCAGGGGAGATGGGCTTCCCCCTCCCGGGGGGTCTGGAAGCCAGTCGCTCATCCCCCAGCAGCACCCCCTTATCTGCAGATTAAGTGGTGATGCCTGAGTGCCCAGCCCTGTGCCCATTTCGGAGAACAGTGCCCAAGCTCAAATTCCTCTGGGTCCCTTTTAGGCGGGGAGAGTAGAGGTGGGAGCTGGTGCCAGTGCCTGGGGCCTCCCTGCCTGAAGCTGCCGGGGCTCCCAGGGCGTGGAAGACAGGCCAGCACCAGGTCAAGGCCTCCCAGACCACAAACGCCCAGCTCTTGTCTTGATCTCCTTAATTTCCATACCCCCCTTAATTCACTGACCACAAGTCCTCCTGAATCCATCAGGTTCTTGACTTCCCCATCTCTGTCTCACCCATGGGTCCCTCCCTGTCTGTCTCGCTTTCCTTTCTGTTTTCATTTGTGTCTCTGCATCGCCTTCTGCCCCCTCCAATATCTCTCTGGGCCTATCTCTCCCTCCCCACCCCCCTTCCTTCCTGCCTCACACTTTGGTCCCCACCCCCATCCAGGCAGCTCCCAGGGACAGCTGTGAAGAATTAGGAGCTCGACAGTCAGTATCAGCCCCGGGTGGCACGGGATGATTTATGTCTCTGTGGGAGATTGGGCAGGTTTTCTTAATTATTTCACCCCACAGCACATGTCCTGGGGCTCTTGGGGCTTTTCTTGGACTTTCTCTCAAAGTCTTGACTCTCACCTGAGTTAGACAGTTTTTTTAAAAAAATTTTGGAGCCGCTCCCAGGCCCCCCAGAGGCATTCCCGGCCCCCCACAGCCCCCCAAGTTTCGCGAGCCTGCTCCCGCCCCCACCCCTGGCTGGGACTGCCTCTCCTCCTAAAGTCCCCTTGCCCCATGCTGCCTCGAACCCCCAGATGAAGGGACTCAGAGCCAACCTCTGGATGGGGATGCGGCACCCACTCTTACCCTGAGGACCACCAGTGACAGCTGTTCCAGGCCCAGCCTTCTGATGGCGCTGTCCATCGCAGCCAACTCCCTTGGGTGCTGCGGTCACAGGCACCTGGATAGCTGCTGTCATTTTGGGCAAGCTGCCCGTGGAGCTGCTGCCTTCTTCTCCGTAAAAGAGGGGTGACCATGTATCCGCCTCACAGGATGGTGGCTACAGCTGACACAGTTCACTGAGCACCTCGTCCGTGCGTACTAAGCCAGGTCACACCTCTTCCTCACAGTGACCATGGCTGGAAGGATTTGTTTGTCCATCTTATGGATTGAGAGACTGAGGCTGAGAAATGTGAACGTATTTCCCCAGGGCCTGAAGAAGGGGGTGTCACAGAACCCCAACTCCCAGCAAAGTGGTTTTCCGTTACCACACACTCAGGACGCCCCTGCCGCCTTCCGCCATTTTCCACTGCCGGGAGTGTGTGCCTGCTGGGACTCCCACCACGCACGGGAGGCGGGAGCCCGGCTGCCCTGGCAGCTCTGCTTGTGGTTAAAGTCGGGGGAGCTCACATTTCAGTTCTTTCTGGCTTGGAAAAGACCACTGGAAAAAACCACCCTCCCCACCCCCCAGAGATGTGAGTTCACAGTTTGTCAGTCCTGGCAAGCCCGAACTCCCGGGAGGCAGTTGAGAAGCCGGGCAGTGGGCGGCCACCATGCTGCGGGGCTTTTAGAGTCCAGCTCCTCTTGCCACAAGGCCCTCGTTCTCAGGGTTCAGGGGCCTCTGTGTCTGAGACTGGGTGAGCACCAGGCCCGAAGTGTTGGCGGTATGTCCTACACACGAAGCGAGGCTGATAGGCATTGGTGGAACTGTAGAATAGCAAGCCAGGGACTGCAAAGAGGGATGAGAGTCTCTTCACCGGCTGGCCCCTCATTGAGGGTGGGAGGTGAGTGGAAGAGCTCCAAGCTGTGGAACAGCCTCAGGGAAGTGCCACTCTTTATACTGGTCAGGGGGAGAATGAAGAAAAGGAGGCCTGGTCAAGGATGCTAGATTAGCCAGAATGTATAAAGGTCAAGTAGTAGAAGCAGAAGTCAAACTGTCTTAAGCAAAAAATACATTAAAAAGTGTTAGGTGTAGCTTCAGGTATAGCTGGATCCAGGTGCCCTAATGTCATCAAGGAGGTGTCTATCACTCTCTTGCTCAGCTTCTGGCTTGACTTTGCTCTCAGATTCTTCCAAAGAGCTACCCTTAGGCAGTTCCATGGCGACATCATGGGCTGCAAACAAGCCTAGAGGTTGCTGCTTATTGGGTAAAGCAGGGCATGTGTTCATTCCTAACTAGTCCTATCAGTTGAGGTGAACTATGCTGATCATCTCTCAGTCGGGGTGAACTATGCTGATCATCTCAGCCTAGCTTACACTCGCCCTCGGGAGTGGAGGTAGTAGCACGGGGCTATAGAGCCAAGTGGTGGAGTGTGGTGGTGGCTGGGTCGGCCCCCAAGGGAAAAGTGGGAGCTGGTGTCTGGGGAGCCGAATAAACCCAGGGCTGGTCCATCCCTGGGACCCCATCTCCTCACCAGCAAGAAAAGGGGTAGGCCCTACATCTAAGCTCCCAGGACTGGTGATCTGGCATTTGCCGAGCACTCCCCTGGGCTAGGTGGGAGTCATGGGGAATTGGGGTGCTGGGAGACCTGAGCCAGGCCTGCAGACCCGCCCCTTGGCTTCAAGTTCAGTGAGCAAAATGGCCAAGGCCCACACAGTGAAGACCAAGGCTCTGTCGCCCGTCCCAGTCTCTCCCCACATGTCGACTGTCCTGCCTGGGCCCCACCGCCTGCTGTCAGCATTTCCTCTTGCCCGGGGCACTTCAGCCAGGCTGTTCCCCTGCCTGGATGACCTTCCACCTTGGCACCTCTGCCCACTGCCTGCCTTGTCGACCCTGCCTCTTCTGTAGACCCCGACGCAAAGCCCTTCCTCGGAGCTTCCACAGCACTCCAGGTGGGACGCAGCCTCTTAACCACATGGGAGAGAGGTTCTGTTCACGTTCTGTCCACTTGCCTGGGGAGCGGGGACCGTCCTCCACTCCTGGAGTCCCTCGCCAGAAAGGTGTGAAGGAGGGACTGCTGACTGAAGCGGAAGGCACTGACCCCAACCCTGCGCGCTCCCCTTCTCGGTCATTCTCTTTGCCTCACAACTCGTCCTCTCCTTGAGCCAGACTCGCGCCTGAGGCTGGCTTTCCCCCGGAAGGAAGGACCCAGAAGAGCCCAACAAGGCTCTTCTCAGAGGGGAAGCCTTGACCCATGTATTCCTGATTTGGCTGTCAGTGGCACGTGCAGGGACGGTGGCCGTGAGAGACAGCAGGCATTCAACTTGGCCCAGGGAAGACTCTGAGTATAGGATTTACCCCCCAGCAAGAGTGAAGAAGGTGGGATGGTGTGGCAAGGGGGAGTTCCCACTGGCTGGGAGACCCTGGAAACAGCCCCTGGACTGTGAGATGACTCACCCCACTTCCCAGGGGTCCGTGAGGGACACTCCACCATGGGCTGAGGATTGCCAAGGCAGGGGGGCTTGTGCCCCACCTTTCCTCTGGGACTTCCCTCTGGAGACTGGGCATGCCAGTCTCCTTCAGTGGCCTGTCTAGAGAGCCAAAGTGATGAGGAAGTTGGATCAGAGCTGCAGTGACATCTGCCCTCTGCAAAGCCTGAGTGGCCTGGGAGGGGCCCACAACTTTCCAGGGCTCCCAGGGGGTGGGTGGAGGTCAGAAGTGGAGGATGGAGGTGGCAGGCACAGTTCAGCGAGCGTGCACAGAGGGAGCCTGGCCTGGCACTCCGATGGCCCCCACTCCTTATCAGAGTGAGGTGGAAGTTGTTTCCAGCTGACTTCCCCAGGGATAAAGGGAGACAGAGAGAGAGCAGGGGCTTCGGGACTCTTCAGGTGCGCTCACATTTCCAAGCCAGGGAATCCCAAGTGCTGGGGCCTCTATTCGGGGCCATTGATCTGTGTGTCTGTTTCTCTGGCAATACCACGCTGTCTCGGTGACTGTGGCTTTATAGTAAGATTCTGTCCCAAGTAGGTGATTCCTCCCACTTCATTCTTCTTAGTCAAAAATTGTTTTCTATGGCCTTCCCCTTTCTATGTAAATTGTAAAACGAACTTGTCTGTGTCTATAAAAACCCTCTCTAGACTCTGACGGGCATTGCATTAAAACTCTCATCAGCTTGGGTAGAACTGACATCGTCAACAATCTGTGAACACTGTTGTCTTTCCTTCCTTTAGATCTCCTTCGATTTCTTTGATCAGCAGTTGGTCATTTTCATCGTACAGACTCATATTATTTATTTTAATCCAAAAGAAGATTCACATGGAGCTTCCCAGGGTCACCATGGCTTTCTCTCTTTGTCCTTGTTCTTGCTTTCTTGCTAAAGTCAGCAGTCCATCCCACCAAGGACATCTCGCCGAGCTCTGGGTCAAGGCAATCAGTGCCAAGTTGTCACCATGCACAGACTGTAACTACCTCGGGTGGTGGGGAACGCATCCTGCTGAGGCAGCCCATCCTCTGACTGCACACCAGGAAGTTATTACATCAAGAAAGTTCCTGTGCCCAGGGGCCTGGCTCTTCCCACAGGGCCACCCACCCACAATTCTAATTCCTGATCATTCCTCTGCTTTGGCAATCCTTCCTCCTCTTCTCTAAGCCTTAAGTCGGAGTGCTCTGCGGAATATCCCTCAAAATTAGCCCATCCCCACCTGGTACCCATCAGCTCCCGACACTGTTTGTCTGTCTGTCCCAGAAACACACACACACACTTCTTTCTTCATCCCACCCCGCCACAACTCTCTCTCTCTCTCTCTCTCTCTCTCTCTCTCTCTCTCTCTCTCTCTCTCTCCCTCCCTCCCCCTCTCTCAGAGCCAGCCCCATGTCCTTGGCTGCCTGCTTATGGGTGACAGCTGGGGTCTGACCTACACTTAGCCAGGGACAAAGTACCTTATAACTGCCCCCAGGTGTCCCCAATGAATCCTGAGACGAATGGCAACAAACTCCAACGGCTCTTCTCTTTCAGACTATTGTGACAAACGTAGGGATGAGGATTGGAATGAACAGGGATGAGCAGGGGAACTTCCACACTTAGCGATCTAAACTCAGTCTAACTTTACCTTTGCAGGCTATAGCAATGAGGCTGGGCTCTAGGGAACAACAGGGCCACCAAGGTGACCATGACAGTGGATTCGGTCAATGTTTTGGACCCTGTAGATGACACCATGACTTGTGTCCAGTAAGCGGGACCTGGAAGATGCAGCAGGAGCTAAGGAGGCTCTGCCAGCTTCTCTGTCTGGGTCGTGAGACCCTGAGCAAGACACTTGCCTGAGTCCCTGTGTCCTCCTACAAGACCGGGCGCTAGACCTACCTCCCATGGAACCAGTGTGCCTTGTGGAAGTCAGAGACAGTGCAGAGCACCACGCCTGCAACGTCGCCATGTCTGTGACCACGATCATCATTAGCGTCTTGGAGGAAGGCCACCCAGCCTTGCGGCTCCCGGCCTCTCTGAACTTGCTCACTCATGCAGCTCCCTGAGAATGGTCTGTGGTGTAGCCTTCACCGGAGGAGAACAGTACCAGGTCTGGGGTTTCTGCTTGCCTTCTGTCTCGCGGAAGTGCTGACGTCCTCAATCAAGCACACCCAGGCCCTGGCGCTGACCCAGGAAGAGTGATGGGGGGAGATGGTGGTACAGGGGTGGACAGGAGCATCCACACTGCCCTTGGGCACAGCTATCCTCCAACTCCTGACACCCATCTGCACTTCTGGTCCTTTGGAGCCCCAAGACTTGACTGCTGACCCTCAGCCCAGAGAGAGGAGTCAAGTGATCACTAGCAAGACCTCAGAGCTGCACTGCCTGATGGGGGAGCCACTGGCCGTCGGAGGCAACAGAACACCTGAAATGTGGCCAGTCCAGATTGACATGTGCTGAAAGTGTAAAATTCACACTAGATTTCAAGGACTTTATACTCCAAAAAGAATATTTTAAAATCTTATTAATATTTATCTTGGATTATATATTGAATGTTGATACGTTGGGTATACTGAGTCAATTAATTATATCCTTAAAATTAATGTGAACAGTTTCCTTTCGCTTTTTAAAAGGTAGCTTGCATTTCTTGCTCATATTGTACTTCTATGGGGCAACGCCTCTCTAGACGGTCTGCCCAATATGCTATGACTGGCTTTAGGGGCATAGTCCTGGGAGGCCAGAGTCCTTCTCTTTCCTTGCTCCCAGAAGCTCCTGCAGGATTCTCGTCATCTTAGCCCTCTGCTCTGGTACACATACAACAAAATCCAGAGTCATGGAAGTCTTCTACGTCCCATGCATCTTAGATCCCCACCATCCAACACCAGGTACACAATACCTCAAGCTCATACAGCATTTTTGTGCATCTCAGGAAAATGAATTCCTCATTCAATGTACTTAACCAGTGTCCTCCAGAAAATCAGCTCAGTCAGCATAGTTTATGATCCATCTCCCATGAAAATGACACCCTTTGGATATAGCGTCCCTGTGCGTTGTGCAACCTGCTCAGCCACATGTGATGGCCCTGCCGTACCTGGCTGCTCAATAAGTATCAGTTGGAGGGATAACTGAGGAGGAAAGAAGGGTCCCCACCCCTGGGATGTTTCTGGGCTGTTGCCAAGCCTCTTCCCCAATGAAAAAAGACTGTTTCTTTCAAGCAAGAGGCCGCTTCTCAGGACTGTGGCCTCAGCCTCACTGCCCACCACATGAAAACCACATCAGGGTCATACCACAACCCCAACGTCCATCCTGAAAGTTCAGAGCTATGAGTAAGGGTAAACGCCAACTGATGCTTCAAGCCCAGCCTAAGGGTCTCCTCTGTGAAGAATCTCCCCCTCAGAGCTGTTGATGTCACAGAAAGGCTCCAGGAAAGGGGCGCTTTGTGAGTCTAGCCTGGACTTGTTGTCACCTTGGTTGAGAGATCATTGCTTTGTCAAGGGACGGGTGCCGGTACAGACTGGTGCAGGGTGCTGGCACGCTTTTATCAAAGAGTGTGGATACACATCTGCTTAGAATAATTAAAGTTTCTAGTCTCATCTGACTCATAGGGCAGCATCCACAGAAGAGCGGGGGATGAGATAAGCGGGAGGGCTGGGAGTGTCCGACTCATGATTTTCACAGCTCCGTCTTCACCCCCAAATGTCCTGTTCGCTCTCGATGAGCTTTGTCGATTGGTCATATAAACACATGGATATTTATTCATCTGTGTCAGGGTGAGTTTTAACCCTATACTTCCCTCGTTTTTCACACTTACTAAGTACAGCTTTTATTTATGTTTTATGAATGTCTAACATCGATGATTTCCCTCATTTGACACTTTTCTGTGACAGGGACATTCCTCTTGTTTTGTTTGTTAATTCGTTGTTTTCCTCTTTGAAAGACTTTTCCTATCTTTCCACATCTGAGTTTGATCGCTTCTAGGAGCAATAGGAAGTGAGTGAGGGGCCAAGCCAAGAGCATCAAAACCATCCTCAGCCCAGTTTTGTACAGTTCCTTGTGGTTCCTTTGACCAAATGGAGGTTTTGTGCACGGTTAGATTATTTTGCACAGTAAACAATTTTTTTTCTCTTCCTTTTAGCCACTTAATGTGGTATCATGAAAGGAAGATCAATTTCTTAATGGAAAAAAGCTGAGATGGGAGAGGAAGGCTACACATCAGGAGTACTTCCAGGCTGACATAAGTAACATTCCTGCTGCATAAACATCTTGGCAAATCCGGAGACTAAATCCCCATCCCACACTGCTGGCCTGAACCAAGTACTGTATAATATTATAAAAAAAAGAAAAATCCCGTTGATGGTAACATTTTTCTGTCCAGAAACAAGTCATTAGTTTGGACAAAGGAATCCAAATGCATCTGCTGAGTTCCCCAAAGTTCTAGTGGAAAATATTATCTGGAGAAAAAGCAAATGGGGAGTAAGACTGGAGGATTGTAACTTCTTAAGAGTGAAGCAGAGTCAAATGGCACTTAAACTCCATGAAGTTTCTTTTGGTACAAAATTGCAAGCCCCAAACTGAAGGAAGCCATCTTAATTTGGCAAATGCCAACTAGAGAGTCCGAAAATAATTATAATAACTTTAATTAATTATTAAATCTACTGAAGATTTTTAGCTAAAATTGAACCTTGACATTTTCATCTAACTCCTGAAATGATATGAAATTAAAAAATGTAATTGGTGGGCTTGGAAGACCCAGGTCTTTTGTGATATGTATACACAAAAAAATTTATATTAATTTCTGTTCCCAAGGAAAGATGGAACTTAGAAAACACTATCTGTCTCGTAACATATTAATGACATTCTAATTCCAAGAAGTGGTAACACTAAGTTCTGAAGAAGAACAATTTCTTCTAAGTGTTTGAGGCATAAAAACAAAGTCATATACCAATAAAACCAGTTTCCATGGTTCCTGAGCTACAAAGAATATTTACATTTCTTTCTTCAATTCCCAGAAGTAACAACTGTTTAGAAGTGGCCTCTCTAAAGTCTTTTCTCTAGAAAGTCTGAACAGACCAATTATCATTAAAGTAATAAAGTAGTTAGAGCTCCCCCAGTACTCCCAAAGGCCATCAAACCAAAATGGTTTCTCAGTGCTTCTTAAACTATTCCACAGCATAGAAAAAAGAAGAAGACTTCCAATTATTTACAAAGCCAAGCATATAATTTATTTTAAAATCTGACAAAAATTTAACAAGAAGCTAAACTACAGAAAATCTCACTAACATTGATATGAACACATCAGAGAAAATCTAAGCAAATAGAATCCAACAACATATTAAAAAATAATACATTTTGGGAAATGGTATTTATTCCAGGAATACAAATGTGGTTCAATATAGAAAATCTAAAGCTAAAGATAATATGATCATTTCCAAAGATTCAGAAAAGACACTTGAGAAATGCAGCACTGATTCATGCTAAAAATACTTTCCCAGTGAAATCAGAACCAAGGCAAAAATGCCCTCTATCATCATTACTTAATAAAGATGTGTTGAAAGTATTAGTTAAAGCAATAAAAAGGAAAATAATTAGAAGCAGAAGAATTTGAAAAGAAATAATTATGAAAAGACTTATTAGGAAATCCCCTAAAGAATCAGTGGAAAAAGTAATACAAACAATAAGATAATTAAGTAAAGTATCAGACTGTAAAATCAATAAACAAGATCAGTAGTCTTTATATATATCTAGAAGAAATAATGAAGGAGAAAATCTCATTCATGATAGGGAGAAAAGGAATACTTTAGTGTAAACGTAATGAAAAATGTCCAAACCTATTCAAGGAAAATAGAAAACTTTTATGAAAGATACAAAAGTATAAGTGAAAAAAGGAGAGATGTACCATGTTCATGGGTAGGAAGACTGGACATCAAAAAGATATCAATCTATTCTCAAATAGTTTATGAATTTAATAAATATCCATTTTTTCTGGAGTTAAACGGGTTGATTCAAAAGTTTAGCCGAAGTACAAATCAACAGAAATAGCCAGGAAAATCTTGAAAAAGCAACATGGAGAAATTAGCTTTTCCAAATATAAAAACATACTAGAAATCTTTATCATTTACAAATAGTGTAATATTAGTACATGGAGAGACAGACTGGCAGGACAGAATAGAGAATCCAGAAATAGACTCAAACACTTATGAAAATTTAGTATATACTAAAGAATGCATCTTAAATCAGTGGAGAGAAGATAGTCTTTTAAAATAAGTGTGACTGGAATACATGCATAGCCATAGGGGGAAAAAAAAAAAAACACTAAATTTGTTTCTCACCTGTATCCCAAGATAATGTCCAAGTGGCTCAAAGATTAAATAAAATATTTAATAATGTGGAAGAATAAGGAAATAAATCACAAAAAAATCTAGAAAAATTATGGGTAAATTACTGAGAATTTAGGGAAGAAGGAAAATATTCCTAAACTAGGCCTCAAAACTCAAAAGCAATAAAGGAAAAAGATAAATTTGACAGCTTATAAATATAAGAAATATTTTGCATGACAAAAACAAAACAAACAAGAACACCATAAATAAAGGGAAAAGGGCAAATAAACTGTGGGAGATTTTTAAGAGAGAAAAAAAAAGGCTACCGATCTCACGGGAAAATGGGAACGACCTATGAACAGATAGGAAAGAAAAGAATTGCAAATGGTCCTCACACATGTGCGTTGATTAACCTTCTTCACAATAAGAGAAATGTAAATGAAAACTATACTGAGTATCATTTTTGTCTATGGGGGTAAAAATCCAAATCTTTGATGAAAACCATATTACTAGTGGGTGTAAAAAATGCTACAACTCTATGAAAGAAAATGGGAGTATCTAGCAAAATTACACAAGTATTTGATTTAGAAATCGCTCCTCTAGAAATGTGTTCTAAATGTGTATTATTTACCACTGCACTCCAGCCTGGGCGACTGAGTGAGACTCTGACTCAAAAAGCAAAACAAAACAAAAAAACACAGGTCTATTGCTATCAAAGGACAAAGGAAACAACTCAAATGTCCATCAACAGGATTATATCAAGGAATTGCTTAAACTATAGTACTCTCATTTAGTGGAGAATTTTGCAGGCGTTAAAAGGTTAGGAATATCTCTATGCATTGCTAGAGACGGCCTCCAGAATATATTATGAGAACACAAACAAATGAAGAATAAATTTTTAAAACTCAAAAATCAATATGGTTACCTATATTGATAGGTACATGATGGAATAGACAGGCATGGAAACTAGACTTCCCTGAATTTACTTTGTCTTGCAGGTTTAACTTTGGTACAAATGTAAAGATTTTATATTCATTTGCAATAAAATATAAGAAATACTTATATAGTAATTTTTGAAAATAAAAAGAAGCAAACTGATTCAAATAACTTGGTGTCCAATCATACAGGAAGATATAATTGAATGGTTTTAAACATAGTAATTTGAACATTTCTAGTGGAATATACCCCAAGGACAAAAAGTAACTGCAAGAAACTCTTACTTGTTTCTAATCATGCTGTTAGAAATAATTTGGTATTGATATTCTGAAGCTAACACATATGCTAGTAGGAAGTAAATAAGTCATTACACTAATGTTGTTAGGAATCAAGATTTTTAAGTTTAAGACAAAAGACACAATGTAAAATCTTTGGAATCCTAAATTTGAATCTGACAGTGTCAGATTAAACTCATAATGTGTTTCCTTTTAAAAATGTATTTCCTTGTTCTGTTCATTCACAAGGGCTTAGAAACAATGACCAACCAGGAGCAATGGACCCTCTGAATGCCTAGATTTTGGTCTTCAAATTATATTTTCCACCAAAAGAAACCAGGCTCCTTAAAGAAATGGCTGCATTCTGGTCTGGTGAAAAAAATGTGCAAGAGAAGCGTGGAACATCTTGTCAAACCTGAGAACAAGGAAGCAACCATGGACTGCTAGGATTAGGTCAGAAGAACTCAGAAGCCAAGTTGAGAAGGTTTCTACTGGCCAAAGGCAGCACAATCTGAGCATCAAGAAAAACAGTGGCTACAATGGATCGAAGCATACCAAGCATGTTTAATCCATGAGCTCATGGTGATAAGCAAATAAACAAAGTGAGACAAAACCACAAACTTACGTTTACCTTTGTAGGCTAATCAATTGCCAATTCATTATTCTGAAATTGGTGAACAAAACAAAATAATCAAACATTTATTCTGCTTTTCCTGTATAAAACTGTGCCTCAGGTAACCAAGTTTTTGAAGTGTTTCAGTACTTCAGTATGTGAAGAAGGAATAACAGAACTAGACCACCGTTTTAAAACCTCTAATGATTATCAGTCTTAGAAAAACCACATTACTTCAGTATATAAAGAAGGAATAATAGAATTAGACCACTGTCTTAGAACCTCTAATGATTATCAGTGTCTTATAAAAACCATTAGTTAAAAGTTTATGGGGAACTTTGATAATGGATGGATCAGGCTAACAACATTTGAAACAAGTTACCCTTCCAAATGGCACAGAAAGAGAGAGAACCAGGCATTATGTGTCTCCTGATACACACCACTACCCATGAAGTATTCTTGCAAAAAAATCCAACCTATTTGTAATCAAGTCACAGATCTGCCATTTTACAAGAAGCACTGCAGATGGAAGATCAGATTAAGACACTGTGGTGATGCAACAAGACCCAGAATGTGACAAATTCTATAGGATGAACGAGTTAGAGCTTCAACAGGAAAATTAAGGAGAAGGAAAAAGAGGCTTAAGAGACTCACCAGCCAGTACAATGTATGAACATTATTTGGATTCTGATTCCAACAAGCCAAATGTAAAAAACAATTATGAGATAAGTGAGAAAACAGGAATATTAAGACTTTATTGTTTACATTTTTCGGTTTGATAACAGTAGTGTAGCTATTTGTTTTTCAAAGTGCTGTCTTTTAGATATACATGCCAAAGTATTTACAGACTAAAATACCTGCTGTCTGCGTAATGCTTCAAAAGAATCCACTCAGGGAAAGGAAAGAGAGTGGACAAGGTAGAGATGACACAGATTGGCTATGAGCTGATGATGGCTGACGTGCCATGATGGTTGCTTATCAGACTTTATATGTACATTCGAGTATGTTCAAAATTTTCTTTAAAGATGTTAACAAAACCAAATAAAGCTGTTCTTGGTGTCTCAGCATCTCCCAGGTGTCTGGTGAGAAGTCATAGACTCTTTAGCTGTTGATAGCACTCAAAGCTCTGGTTACCTGCCCTCCATTCTCCATACTGGACTCTTATGGTTGGTACTTCCAGAAATAGAGGGAGTATCTATGTGGTTTACAAAGAAGGGGGATGTTATAGTTGCAGGGGGTGGGGGGTGCAAATAACTACAGCCCCATGTAAGATGGGAGGGGAAATTTAATTGTATAATGGGAGATAACTACAATATTTTTGATAACAGATGGATAATTTTTTATGTAGCTCTCAATCTGAAAGTCATTATTTTTCTCCTAAAAGTCAGAATGCACGCACATGCGTGCATACACACACACACACACACACACACACACACACACACACACACTAAATGTATTACCCATCTATAAAGCCCATTGTTGTACCTGAAGATGAGTGAAAAATCATCCATAAGATGTTGTATCAAGCATCTCTTTCAGACCACTATCATTGAACAGATCTGTGCAGCGTTTTACATATTAGGGAAGTTAGAGCGACAGAATTAATATTGATAAAGATGTGACTGAAAGTATGAACTTTGAAAAAGGCACAAAATTAAAGACCTGAAAGATAGAGTGAGTTCAATAAGTATTTGTTTGCATATTAGAAAATCAACACTGATGTCTACTTTATTAATTTCGGAAATAGAAGTAACGCAAATCAAATACAAGTCACAAAAGTAGATGCTCAATAAATAGTAATAGTAAGGGAAAGACTAGCTGTGGGGCATAGGAGATAGTCATGACCAAGAACCACCAGCCATAGAGAACTAAACAGGTTTTTGGCTAAAGGGCCCACTAATATCCTAATGAAGGGTCCTAATAGGAGCTAGATATGTAGCAGTATGCAATTGTAGGTTGTCGTGCATATCTATCAATTGTGTAGCTCATTCCATAGAGTATGATCAATGTCTTTATTAAATACCAAGAAAGAAAGCACAACAGGAATTGTTCCAGAGATGAACTTGAACTGGAGAACCAATAGATCCTGGAAGTCAATGTTCTGGTACCCAAAGTGACCAGAATGGATGAGCAGAACCCTTACAGTGGGGTGCCTGATATACTCCTGCTTTTATTTGTGTACATGCTGATATTAAATTAAGCCGAACGAGCCAGGCTGGGTGGCTCAGCCTGTAATCCCGCGCCTTTGGGAGGCTGAGGTGAGTAGATTGCCTGAGCCCGTGGGTTCGAGACCCACTTGGGCAACTTGGTGAGACCTCATCTCTACAATAAATAAAAAATGAGCCGGGCATGGTAGCGCGTGCCTGTAGTTCCAGCTACTTGGAAGGCCGAGGCGGAAGGATCGCCAGAGCCCAGCAGGTCGAGGCTGCAGTGCTGGGAGGCACTCCAGTCTGGATGACAGAGTGAGACTCCAACTCAAAAAAAAAAAAAAAAAAAAAAGAATTAAGCCGAATGAAATGACTGTTATACAACCACTGTTGATCATAGAAACTGCAATATCACAGGATTCAACGAATACGTATGCGCCTTGAACGTGCTGAAGAGAGGGGGAGGTAGGTCAGACTGAAGTTTCTCAAAGGTGGTTATTCTCAACCCTACCAGACAAACATTCTCTTTATAACTAATGCTTTATAATGTCCCAGTTATTATCCTGAGATAAAAGTCAGGCAGCATAACCCAACCATATGTATTTTTTTAAGGTATAGAATTTATTTTCTTTTTTCTTTTTTTAATTCTTTTTTTAATTCTAAAGATGTGGGGTACAATTCAGGGTTAGTTATACAAACATTGGTTATGCAGGTACCCTTGTTGATGAGGTGTACCCCTCCTTCCTGTAGCAGTTTCCCTCAACTGCCAATCCCACCACTCCTGACAGTTTCCCACTACTGCCAATCTCTTTCTCACAGTATTATAATAATTGTTCAAGGTCCGCTTATGAGTGAAAACATATGGTACTCTGTTCTTTGTTTCTGTGATAGATCACTGAGTATGATAGACTCTAAATCCATCCAAGTCTATATATTTGTCCTTCTTTATGGCTGCATAATATTCCATTGTGTATATGTACGTCATTTTTTTAATCCAGTACAGCTTCGATGGGCAGTGGGGTTGGTTCCATGTTTTTACTATTGTGAATAGATCTGCAACAAACATGTGTGTGCAGGTATCTTTTTTGTAGAATGATTTGAGTTCCTCCGGGTATATTCCCAATAGGGGGATCGCTGGATCATACGGAAGGTCAATTTCTAGTTCTTTCAGAAATCACCACACTGTCTTCCAGAGAGGTTGCACTAGTTTGCATTCCACCAGCAATGTAGAAGTGTTCCTTTTTCTCTGCCTCCTCGCCAGCATCTGTTGTTGATTGTTTTATTAATGATGGCCATTCTTACTGGGGTTAGGTGGTATCTCAATGTGGTTTTGATTTGCATATCTTTGATGATGAGTGAGGCTGAGCACTTTTTCATGTGTCTGTTGGCTGCCTGTATATCTTCTTTTGAGAAGTGTCTATTCGTGTCTTTTGCCCACTTTTTAATGGGGCTGTTTTTTTTTTTTTTTTTCCTTTCAGCTCATTTGAATTCCTTGTAGATCCTAGGTGTTAGGCCTTTGTCAGATATATAGTTGGAAAATATTTTTTCCCTTTCTGTGGGCTGTCTCCCTGTTCTCTTGATGGTTTCTTTTGCATTGTAGAAGCCCGTTAGTTTAATGAGGTCTCACTTGTCTATCTTATTTTTTAAGGTATGGGCATTTAGGGTTCTGAATAGGAATTGGTTGCCAGTTCCAATTTCCATAAGAGTGTCTCCTGCATTTTCTAAGATTATTATAGTTTGAGATTTTACATTTAGTTCTGTGATCCATTTAGAGTTAATTTTTGTGTATGGTGATAGGTAGGCGTCCTGTTTCAATCTTTTACATGTGATCAGCTAGTTTTCCCAGCACCATTTACTGAATAGGTTCTCCTCTCTCCAGTGGTTGTTGTTGGAGACTCTGTCAAAGATGAGTTGGTTGAGAAATTGAGGCTTTGCTTCCAGAATCTCTATCCTGTTCCATTGGTCCGTATGCCTGTTTTTGTACCAATACCAGGCTGTGTTGATTACTGTAGTCTTATAGTAAAGTTTGAAGTCTCCAACCATATGTATTTTTAAAAATCGATATTATTTCTTAACTTCACTATAAATTAGGAGAAATGACTTTTTAAAAAAAATAGTATGTGTGGTATTTGTATGTGTCGAATTGGCTAGGCTGAGGTATCCATATATTTGGTCAAACACCAACCTAGATGTGACTGTATAGATATTTTTAAAAGATAAGATTAACATTTAAATAAGTAGTCTTTTAGTAAACTAGACTAACTCTGCATAATGTGACTGGGCCTCATCTTGTCAGTTGAAGGCCTTAAGAGCAAGGACCGAGGTCCTAAAAGAAAGGGAATTTTGTCTCCAGGCTGCCTTTGGACTCAAGCAACAGCAACACTTCCCTGGGTCTACATCCTTCTAGCCCGCCCTGTAGATTTTGGACATTTCAGCCCTCACAATTGTGTGAGTCAATTCTTTAAAATCTCTTTCTCTCTCTCCCCCCCTTCTCTTGGGTTTGTGCATCTATATGTATACACATACACTCATACATACACATAATATTGGTGCTATTTGGAAAATCCTGACCAATGCAATACATCTTAAAAATAAATTTAGAGAACTTCTGCTTCTGAGAAAATGGAGTAGACATACTTTTCCCTATTTCTCCCATTGAGTTCAAATACTACTCCGGATATTATATATAAAACAAACATAAGAAGACTCTGAAAAGTGATGAGGAGAAAGTAGATTGGCTAAGCATCTAGAGATTCAAGGAATGATGTAGCACTAAGTCCCTTATATATCCTAAACTTAGAGCTGAAAAAATTGACAAGCTGGAAATGCCAGTTGATACAAACAAGCAATAAGAAAAGCCTAGTATCTCTAACCAAAGGACTAGGAAAGGGGCAGCTTAGGAAGAGAAAAAAACGTTTACACAGTAACTGTTGTATTTCAACCAAACACTGCAGAAAACGTTGCCCACACCAGCATAGATCAAGTAGGGAGCCCAGACTTCTGCCTTTCTGAGACTTTAACAAGGTGTCCCATGTCAGAGGAAGCTGACTAGGTACCTGGGATTTCCACCCCCCACTGGCTAGTAATGAAATCTGTCCCCCCCCACCCACTGTAGGGTCAGTGGAACCACTTGAGGTTCTAAAACCCACACCCAGCAACAACAAGGACAACTCAGGTGTCATTAGAGGCTGGGTGGTGAAGCTATCTCCACCTGGCAGTAGTGAGGTAGCATTTCTTTTCCTCCCTTGCAGAACTATGTCAGAGAAAGACAGCTAAAACCAAAGATTTAGTAAGATCCAGAGTTACAAATAACTTATCATGTCAAGAACCAGGAAGATCTCAAATGGAATGAAAAAGACCATCAATAGATGCCCACACTAAGATGACAGAAATGTAAGAATTACTTGAAAAGTATTTTAAGGAAATCATGGCAAAGAATGTTTTAATAAGCAATTAAGATCATGCTTGAAACAAAAAAATTTTAATGCTTCAGCAGACAAGTAGAAGATACAAAGAAGAGCCAAATGGAAATATTAGAACTGAAAAATACGGTAACTGAAATAAACAGCTTAATTGAATGGCTTCCAAAGCAGAATGGAGGGAACAGAGGGAAAAATTAGTAAACTTGAAGACAGAAAAATATAAATAATATGAAATAGAAATAAGAATATGCCAATATGAACAACAGAGAGAAAACAGACTGGTAAAAAATGAGCCTTGAGGATCTATAGGACTGTGACAAAAGGTCTAAGATTTGTGTAATAAAAGTTCTGGAAGAAAGAGGGCAGGACTGAAAAAGTACTTGAAGAAATATTGAGTGAAAACTTACCAAATTTGGCAAGATACTTAAGTCTATAAATTTAAGAAGTAGAACAAATGCCAAATGACATAAACTCAAAGACAAGCATGCTAAGACACCTCAAGAGAAAACTGAAAAGCTTTGAAAAGACCAACGGAAAAAAAAAATTAAAAGTGGCCAGAGAAAAAAAGCATCTTACCTTTAGGGGGAAAATTATTTAGATGACAGCAAGTTTATCTTTAAAAAACCCATAGAAGCCAGAAGAAAGTGGCATAACCTCTTTCAAGGACAAAAAGAAATAGTCAACCTAGAATTCTATATCCAGTGAATATATTCTTTGAGTTAAAGGGGAAATCAAGACACTTTCAGAGGAAGGAAAACTAAGAGAACTGTCACCCGTAGATTTATCCTAAAATTATGGTTAAAGGAAATTCTCCAAATAGAGGTGAAATAATAAAAGAAGGAATCTTAGAACACGTGAAAGGAATAAAAAACATGGGAAGAGCAAAATTTCTGGGATAAGAAATAAAAGATTTTCCATCTCCTCTTGAGTTATCTAAATTTTGTTTGATGGTGGAGGCAAAAATTTTAACTGTCAGATGTGGTTGTAAATGCACGTAGAGAAAAACTTAATACAATTATATTATAAATGAGAAGGTAAAGGGATATATGAAGAGAGGCAAGATTTCAATACTTGACCTAATTGTTAAAGTGACAACACCAGTTGACTTTGGTAAGTTATTATCACTAAAAACTAAAAAGATACACTCAAAACACCATAGATAAATCAAATTGAAATTCTAAAAAATGTCCAAGTAACCCACAAGAAGGAAGGAAAATAATAAAGCAGGGGGAAAAAACGGAGAAAACAAACAGAAAATTAAAAATAAAATGTCAGGCAATTCTTAACATATTACAAATTCAATTAGTTCAACTAAATGTAAATAATCCAAATATACCAATTATAAGACAGAGATTGGCAAAGTCTATTAGAAATCATCCAGAAGACTGGAAAGTCACCATGTCAGTAAAAATCTGAACAGACTAAAAAATCAACTCTTCTAGGATTCATAAGAAAAGTGAGGACACTGGGCAAATTGCTGCCCTCAAGATTGGAGACATAGACAGGTGAGTGTGTGAGCAAAAGCCACCTTGAGAATGAATTCTGGGACAGGAAAACCTGAACTGTAATTGACAAATTGCTGGAGGCTCCATGTGGAAGAGTCTGAAAGTGAAAATTTCGGAGGGACCCAGTCATGGTGGATGGTGATGGGGTCTGGTGTAGGCTCATAACATTAAGAGATTTACATCCAGGAGCTCCCCCAGTTTCTCATAGTACACATCAGAGAAATATCCCCTCATGCTTCTCAAAGAGGGGAGAGGAAGAGGAGCCACTTTGAAATCAGCTAAAGCATGCTGTTCTTAACAGGGCCTATGCTCAGGAAAAACTAGTTAACCAGAGACTAGTCTGCTGAAGTATTACAAGAGCATAACCAACCTCAGGGGAAGGGAAATACTCAATTCCGGTCAGCACTAGCCTTCCACGTGGGAGAAGGGAAATACCCAACCCTGGCCCACTCTAGCCTTCCATGTAAGAGAAAGGAAATAACCTGCTCCAGTCCACTCAAGTCATCCTCTTCTACTTAAGGGGAGAAAGAAAGAAAATCCTGAGAAACACTTGTGAAGTCCAAAGTACAGAAGTAAAGTATAAGCTCACTGAAAAATAAGACCTAATCATAGGACTATAGAATGCTTTCCCTACCTCCACACCTCATCAGCACATTACTGAAGACCCATTTACAGCATTTCCTTTTACTTGGTACATCATGTCTGGCTATTAAAAAAATAAGTTACAAGATGTACCAAAAGGCATCTCTCTCTTTCTTCTCTCTCTCTCTCTCTCTCTCTCTCTCACACACACACACACACACACACACACACACACACACTGAAGAGACAAAGAAAGCGTCAGACCCCAGGCATGGCGTGGATGTTGGAATTATCAGACCAAGAATTTCAAACAACTATGATTAATATGTTAAAGATGCTAAGGGTTATAGGGGACAAAATAGACCACATGTAAGAACAGATGGACAATGTAAGCTGAGAGATGAAAATCCTGAGAAAGAACCAAAAATAAATGCTAGAGATAAAAAGGCCTTCAAAAGAAATTTTTTAAATGCCTCTGATGGGCTTATTTGATAACCTATCAAAAGAAGGAGAAGAGGAAAAGGAGCACAATAAATATTTGAAACAATATTCCCCCAAATTAACGTCACACACCAAACCACGGATCCAGGAATCTCTGAAAACACTAAGCAGGATAAATGCCAAAAACACTGTACCTAGGCATATTATTTTCAAACTACAAAAAAAAAAAAAAAAAATCAAAGATAAGGGAAAAATCCTGAAATGATTCAGAGGAAATCTAACTTATCTTCAGAAACCATGCAAGCAAAAAGAGAACACAGCTAAGTTTAAAGCATTAAGAAAAAACCCACCAATCAAAAATTCCATACCCTGAAAAATTGTCCTTCAAAAATGAAGGCAAAATAAAGACTTTCTCAGACAATAATTGGGGGAATTTGTTGCCAGTGAACCTGCCTTGCAAAAAATATTAGAAGAAAATCTTTAGAGAGAAGGAAAATAGTTCAGAAACTCAGATCTACATAAAGAAAGTAGGAACATCAAAAAAGGGATAGATGAAGGTAGAATAAAAACTTTTATTTTTATTCTTTTTTTTTTTTTTGAGTTGGAGTCTTACTTGGTCACCCAGACTGGAGTGCAGTGGCCGCTCCGGACCACTGCAGCCTCGACCTGCTGGGCTCCGGCGATCCTTCCGCCTCAGCCTTCCCAGTAGCCGGAATTACAGGTGCGCGCTACCACACTCGGCTGATTTTGTGATTTATTGTAGAGATGAGGTCTCGCTGCCCAGGCGGGTCTTGAACCCACAGGCTCAGGCAATCCACTCACCTCAGCCTCCCAAAGGCGCAGGATTACAGGCTGAGCCACCGAGCCCGGCTATTTTTATTCTTAACTGATCTAACAGATAACAGTTTGTTCAAAATAATAGTAACAATATGTTAAACTATATATGTACATATATACGCATATGTAAGTGAAATGAATAACAATGATACAAAGAACAGAAAGGAGGAATTGAGATTATTTTGTTATTATAAGATAGTCACACTACTGTAAAGTGGTATAGGATTATTGGGAAGTGGACTTGAATTAGTTGTAAATGCACATAGCAAACTCAAGGGTAACTACCAAAAAAAGTAAAAAAAAAAAAAGTATAACTGACATACTAAGAGAGAAAATGGAATTCTATAAAATGCTTAATTAAAACAACAAAAGATAGAAAAAAGAGTAAAAGACAAAAGTTAAAACAAAGAAAAAGACAACAAATAGAAAACAGTAAAAAATACAGTAGATATTAATCATCTACATGTAATGATCATTTTGAATGTCAACAGTATGAATGTACCAATTAAAAGACAGGTTGTCAGAGTGGATCAACAAACAAGACTCAACTCTATGTTGTCTACAAGAAGCCTACTTTTAGCACAAAGATATAGATAGATCAAAAGAAAATGATTAGAACAAAATATACCACACTAACACTAATCAAAAGAAAGCAAGAATAGCTATATTAATTTTAGAAAGATCAGACATCAAAGCAAATAACATTATCATGGATAAGTAAGGACAGTAGATAATGATAAATGGACCAATTGTCCAAAAAGACATAATGATCCTTAATGTATATCCACCTGATAACAGAGCATCAAACTATGTGAGGTAAAAACAGATAAAACTGCAAGGAGACATAAGTGAATCCACTATTATAGCGGATTTAAAACTCTCAATCAGAAATGAACAGATCCTGAAGGCAGAAAGTCAGCAAGGATATAGGTGAACTCAACAATATCATCCATTAACTGGATATAATCGATATCTATAGACTACTTCATCCAACAACAGGAAAATACCTATTCTTCTCAAGCTCACATAGGACATCCACCAAGATAGACCACATTCTGGGCTATAAAACATACCTTAACAAGCTTAAAAAAAAAAAGAATGAAAATCAGTCAGATGAGGTGGCTCACACCTATAATTCTAGCACTTTGGGAGATTGAGGGGAGAGGATTGTGTGAGCCTAAGACTTCGAGACCAGCATATACAACATAGCCTGACCTCATCGCTACAAAAAATAAAAAATAAAAAAATTAACCAGGCGTGATGGCACATGCCTATAGATGCAGCTATTCAGGAAGCTGAGGTGGAAGGATCACCTGAGCCCAGGAGGTCCAGGCTGCAGTGAGCTGTGATTGTGCTACTGCATTCCAGCTGGGTGACAGAGTGAGACTCCAGTTAAAAAAGAAAAAAGAAAAAAAATTACTCAATGTCTGCTCTCAGACCACAGTTAAACTAGGAATAAATAACAAAAAGATAACTGGAAAATCCCCAAATACATGGAGATTAACCAACACACATCTAAATAACACATGGTCAAAAAAAATATCTCAAGGGAAATTTTAAAATATTTTGAGCTAAATAAATGAAAATAAAAACACAACTTATCAAAAATTGTGAGATGCAGTGAAAGTAATGCTTAGAGATAAATTTATAGCATTGAATGTATATACTAGACAATAAGAAATACTATCAATAATCTAAATTTTTATATTAAGAAACTAGAAAAAGAAAAGCAAATTATATTCAAGCAGAAGAAACAAATTCATAAGAATTAGAGCAAAAATCAGTTAAATTGAAAACAAGAAATCAATAGAGAAAAATCAATAAAACCAAAAACTGGTTCTTTGAAAAGACCAATAAAATTGATAAACCTTTAGCCAGGCTAAGGAAAAAAGACTAAAGAAAAAAAAAGGATACAAATTAAGAATATCAGAAATGAAAGAAGGGACATCACTACAGAGCCCATGGACATTAAAAGGATAAAAAATAAATAATATGAACAACTTTATGCCAAAACATTTGATAATCTAGATAAAATGGACCAATACCCTGAACAACACATGCTTCCAAAACTCACACAAGAAGAAATATGCAATATTAATAAGTCTATATCTATTAAAGAAGTTTATTAATAGTTAATTACCTTTAAAACAGAAAGCATCAGGCCCAGGTGGGGTCACTGGAGATTTCTACCAAACATTTAAGGAAGAAAGTATACCAATCCTATACAATCAACTTCAGAAGATAGAAATGGAAGTAATACTTCCTAGCTCATTACCTGAGGCCATCATTACCCAAATACCAAAAACAAATGAAGACATTACAGGAAAAGTGAGACACAGACCAATGTTTCTCATAAATATAGATATAAAAATCCTCAACAAAAATTAGCAAATCAAGTCCACAATGTATAAGAAGAATTATATACCACAATAATGTGGGACCTATGCCAAGGCTGGTTAAAACTTTTAAAAAACAGTTAATGTAATCCATTACATCAACAAGCTAAAGAAGAAAAAAATCACATGATTATATTAATAGATAGAGAAAAAGAATTGAGCAAAAATCTAACATCCATTCATGACACAAAATTTCAGCAAACTAGGAGTAGAGAAGAATTTCCCCAACTTAATAAAGAATATTCATCGAAAAACTACAAATAAGATACGACTTGCAGATGAGAAAGTCTTGAAATTTTCGCACTAAGATCAAGTACAAGGCAATGATGTCACCTGTCACCACTTCTTTTGAATATAATACTGAAAGTCTTTGCTAATACAGTAAGACATGACAAGAAAAGAAAAGTTTATAGTTTGGAAAGAAGAAATAAAACTATCTTTGTTCACAGATGACACTATTGTCTGTGTTAAAAATTCCTAAAAATTTGACCCCCCCAAGAAACCCCTCCTGGAACTAATACATGATTATAGCAAGATTGCAAGATACAGGTTAATATACATAAGTCAATAGATATTCTTCATATCAGCAATGAATAAGTGAAATTTGAAATTAAAACAATATCATTTATATTAGGACATCCAAAATAAAATACTTAGCTATAAATCTAACAAAATATGTACAAGATCTTTATGAGAAAAACTACAAACCTCAGTTGAAAATCATCAAAGAAGAAGTAAACCAATAGACAGGTATTCCATATTCATGGATAGGAAGACCCAATATTGTCAGTAAGTCAGTTTTCCCCAACTTGATCTATAGACTCCATGAAAACCCAACAAAAAAATCAGCAAGCTATTTTACAAATATTGACCAACTGATTTTAAAATCTATATATAGCGGCAAAAGACCCAGAATAGCCAACTCAACATTGAAGGAGAACAAAGTCAGAGGACTGACACTATCCAACTTCAAGACTTACTATAAAGCAACATAATCAAGACAGTGTGGTATTGCTAAAAGAATAAACAAGCAGATCAATGAAACAGAATTTGGAGCCCAGAAAAAGATTTACGTAAGTATAGTCAACTGATCTTCGACAAAGGAGCAAAGGCAAGACAATGGAACTTTATGCACACGAACTTTAAGATTGTGTTTTCAATAAATGGTACTAGAATAACTAGCAGCCACAGGCAAAACAAACAAACAAAAAAGAATTTAGACAGACTTTACACCCTTCACATACACACACACAAAAAAACCTCAAAATAGATCATATACCTAAATGTAAAATACAAACTCTTAGATGATAACATGGGAGAAAACTAGATGACCTTGGATATGGCGGCAATTTTATAGACAAAACACCAAAGACACAATCCATGAAAGAAATAATCAACAAGCTGGGATTTATTTAAATTTCGAACTTTTGTTCTGCAAAAGAGAATGTCAAGAGATGATAAGTCACAGAATGAGAGAAAGCATTTGCAAAAAAAGAAATCTGTTAAAGGGTTCTTACCAATAATACACAAAGAACTCTCAAAACAACAATAAAAAATTAACAATTCAGTTAAAAATGGGCCAAAGACCTTAACAGATACCGCACCAAAAAGAATATCCAGATGACAAATAAGCATATGAAAAGATAATTCACATCACATGTCATCAGAGAAATGCAAATTAAAACAACGAGATAGCACTACACACCTAATAGAATGGCCAAAATCCAAAACACCGACAACACCAGAGTTTGTGAGAATGTGAAACAGCAGACACTCTTATTCATCATTGGTGAGAATGCAAATGGTACAACCACTTTGGAAGACAGTTGGGCAATTTCTTACAAAACTAAACTTACTTCTACCATGCTATTCAGAAATCACATACCTTGGTATTTACCCAAAGGATATGAAAATGTATGTCCACACAAAGATCTTCACACAAATGTTGATAGCAGCTTTATTCATAACTACCAAAATTTGGAAGCAACTAATATGTTTTTCAGTAGGTGAATGGATAAGTGAACTGTGGTATATCCAGAGAATGAAATATTATTCAGCACTAAAAAAAAAAAAAGAGTTATCAAGCCATGAAAAGACATAGAGAAAGCTTGAATGCATATTGCTAAGTGAAAGAAACCAATCTGAAAAGGCTACTTCCTGCATGATTCCAGATATATGCCATTCTAGAAAAGGCAACATCATGGAGACAGTTAAAAGATCAATGGCTGCCAGGGTATAAGGGGGACAAGAGGGACTAACAGGTGGAGCACAGAGGACTTTTAGAGCAGTGAAAATACTCTGCATGATACTAGAACAATGGATACTTGTTGTTCAGACCCACAGAATGTACAACACTCAGAATGAATCCTGAGGTTATGACTTTGGGTGATCATGATGTGTCAATGCAAGTTCACAAATTGTAGCAAAGGTACCATCTGGTAAGGAGCGTTGATTGCAGTGAGGTTATGCTTGTTTGGGTGCAAGGAGCAAACGAGAAATCTCTGTATCTTCCTCTCAATTTTGCTGTGAACTTAAAACTGCTTGGAAAAAATTAAGTCATAAAAATTGAAAAACAAAAAAAATTCAACCATATGCTTCCTAAAATAAATTTACTTGCAATATAAAAATATAGGCAGGTTGAAAGTAAAACGATGAAAAAAGATATATCATCATGCAAACATTCATCAAAGGAAAGCAGGAATGACTATAAAAATATAAGGCGAAGCCGGGCTCAGTGGCTCAGCCTGTAATCCCACGGCTTTGGGAGGCTGAGGTGAGTGGATTGCCTGAGCCTGTGGGTTTGAGACCCACCTGGGCAATTTGGTGAGACATCATCTCTACAATAAGTCAAAAATTAGCCGGGCGTGGTAGCGCGCGCCTGTAGTTCCGGCTACTCGGAAGGCTGAGGTGGAAGGATCGCCGGAGCCCAGTAGGTCAAGGCTGTGGTGGCCGGAAGCGGCCACTGCACTCCAGTCTGGGCGACAGAGTGAAACTCCAACTCAAAAGAAAAAAAAAAAAAAAAAAAAATATATATATATATATATATGTATAAGGCGAAATAGACATCAAAACAAAGAGAATTATCAGAGTATGACATTGTATAATAATAAAAGGGTCAATCCACAAAGAAGGCACAGTAATCCTAAATGTGTATGCACCTAATAAGAAAGCTTAGAGACATGTGAACAAAAAAACCTGATAGGAAAAATAGACAACTCCACAAACAGTTGGCAGTTTCAACGCACCTCTCTCAACAAATATGAAGTCAAGAATATTAACCAACAATATCTAAATGACATTCACAGGACACTTCACCGAACAACATCAGAATATATATTCTTTTTAAGTGTCCACAAAACATGTACTAAGATAGAACATATGTTGGGCTATAAAAAAATTAACAAATTTAGAAGAATTGGACTCATACAGAATGGGTTCCCTAACCACAATGGAATCCAACAAGAAATCAAAAGCAGAAAATTAACAAAATCTTCAGACACTCAAAAATGAAACAACACATATCTTAAATAATCCATGAGTCATAAATGAAGTCTGAAGAAAAAAATTTAAAATATGTCGAAAAGAATGAAAGTTAAATTACAATATATCTGACTTTTAGGAACACAATTAGCACAAGAGCTGAGAGGGAAATTTATAATGCTAAATTTACACATTTGAAAAGAGAAAAAGCCTCGAATCATTAATTTAGCCTCAAATCCAGAGGAAGAAGAGCAAAGTAAACACACAGCAAGCAGAAAGAAGGAAATAGTATAAATACAATCAGAAATTAATGGAATTGAAAAAATAAATTTAGAGAAAAATCAGCAAAACAAAGAGCTGGTTCTTTTAAAGTATCAGCAAAATTAAGCCGGGTGCAGTGGCTTATGCCGCCTAAGCCCAGGGGTTTGAGATCAGCCTGGGCAAATTGGTGAAACTTTGTCTCTACAATAAATACATTTTTAAAAGTCGCCTAGGTGTGGTGGCCCACACTTGTGATCTCAGCTACTTGGAAGGCTGAGATGGGAGAATTGCCTGAACCCAACAGGTCAAAGCTGAAGTAACCGTGAGTATGCCACTACAGTCCAGCCTGGACAATGTAGTGAAATTCTGACTAAAAAAAAAAAAAAAAAAAATCAACAAAATTGACAAACCTCTAGGAAGACTCAAAAAGGAGAGATAGAGGACATCCAAAGTATGAATATCAGGCATGAAACAGGAAATATCACTACAGAATCTGCAGACATAATACAGATCATAAGAAAATAATAGGAAGAATTCAACATGCATAAATTTGACAATTTAGATAAAAATTGACCACATTCTTTAAAAACATGAACTATCACAGTTCATCCAATGTGAAATAGCTAATTTGAATAGCCTTATAACTCAAGAAAATTTAATTTATAATTTAACAATTCCCATAAAACAAATCTCCTGAACATCTAGATGGATGCACTGGATAATTTGCTAAACTCCTACAGAAGAATTAACACCAATTATGCACAATCTCTTCCAGAAAACAGAAGAAGTGAGAATCCTTTCCAATTCATCTTATGAATCTAGTATTATCCTAATACCACACCTAGCTAGATGCCGTGTGGAGCTTATTCCTGATATGGAAGACTTGTCCAATATTAGAAAACTAACCAATGTACTCTGCTATATTAACTGTCTAAAGAAGAAAACCATGTGTTCCTATCATCAATGCAGGAAAACCATTTGACAAAATTCAAACACTTGTTAAAAATTCTCAGATAAATAGAAATAGAGAAGTTGTTCAACTTATAAAGAGATCTACAAAGAATCTGTAGCACACACTATACTTACCGTGAAAGACAATTCTTTCTCCCTAAAAGTAGGAACAAGGCAGGGCCACCCCATCCTCACCACTTTAATACAGCACAGATGGAAGTTCTAGCCATGCAACAGGCAAGAAAAGGAATAAAAAGAATAAATAAAACTATCCTTATTTGCAGATGTTCATATAGAAGATCCCAAGAAATATACAAATAAACTCTTAGAACTTACAAGTTGGTTTAGCAAGGTTGAAGGATGCAAGATAAACATACAAAATCAATTGTATTTCTATATAGTAGCAATGAACATATGAAGATTGAAATAAAAAATATAATCTAGTTTTGAAACTGCACTAGATTAAAAAAATTGGCAAATGTGCACAATGGAATACTACACAGCCATAAAGAAGGACACAATTATGGACTTCACAGCAACTTGGTTGAATTTAGAGCCTATCATACTCAGTAATCTATCACAGAAACAAAGAACTGAGTACTACATGTTCTCACGCATAAGTGGACCCTTAATATTTATCATAATACTATAAAAAATGGATTGGCAATAGCAGGATACTGCCAGGGGTGGGGGAGCACACAGCATCAAATCAGTCAAAGTTGGGACCAAAGGGAGGCCCAAACCTTACCTTCATGATGACCACTTATATACCTAATCCTGAATTGTACCCCACATCTTTAAAATAATAAATAAATAAGAAATTTAAAATACAATACCATTTATAATCACCTAATGGAAAATAAAACAAGTGTGAATCTAGCAAACCGTATGCAGGAATTGTATGTTGAAAACTACACAACACTGATGCAAGAAATCAAAGAAGATCTAAATAAATAGGAAGCACATCATATTCATGGATTGGAAGTCTCAGCAAAGTAAAGATGTCAATTCCCCCTAAAACATTTTTTTTTTTTGAGTCAGAGTTCCACTCTGTTGTCCTATCTGGGATGCAGTGGCATGATCGTGGCTCACCACAGCCCCAACCTGAGCTCAAGTGATCCTTCTGCCTCAGCCTCCTGAGTAGCTGGGACTTCAGGTGCAAGCCACCATACCTTGTTAGTTTTTTTACTTTGTGTAGTCATGAGGTCTCGCTATGTTGCCCAGGCTGATCTCAAACTCTTGGACTTGAGAGATCCTTCCACCTTGGCCTCCTAAAGGGCTGGGATTACAGGTGTGAGTCACTGCACCTGGCCTCAATTCTCCTTAAATGAATACAGTTCCTGTCAAAATTCCAGTAATTTTTAAAATAAATTCTCAAATTTATATGGAAAAGAAAAGGCCCTGGAATAAGTAAAACAAAGTTTTATGAGAGAATAAAGGGGGAGAAATGAGTCTACTCAATTTTGAGACTTACTATTTTATAGATACAGCTATCAAGACTGTGTGGTATTGGCAGAGGGATAGACATAGACCAACAGAACAGAACAGAGAGTCCAGAAATAGACGTATGCAAATATGGCCTACTGATTTTTGACAAAGCAGCCAAAGCAACTTAGTGGCATAAAGATAGCCTTTACAACAAATGGTACTAGAGTAATTGAACATACATAGGCCAAGACAAAAATGAACCAAAAATGAAATGTAACACTATTAAACTTGTAGGAAAAAAGCATAGAATAAAGTATTCAGGACTAGAGCTAGGAAAAAGCTCTTGGACTTGACACCAAAAACATGACTCATAAAAGGAAAAACTGACAAATTAAATCTCATCAAAATTAAATACTTTTGTTCTGTGAAAGATCCTGTTAAGAAGATGAAAAGAAGCTACACAGTGGGAGAAAATATTTGCAAACCATATATCTCATTAAAGAGTAGTATCTAGAGTATATATATGTAAACACATAGATATTTAAACTCCCATAACTAAACAGTAAGAAAGTAAGCAACCCTTAGAAATTGAACCAAAGACATAAACAGACATTTCACCAAAGAGGATAGGCACATGAAAAAATATTTGACTTGATTAGCCCTTAGGGAAATGCAAATTAAAGGCACAACTAAAGCTGTCACCTCACACCTACCAGATGACTAAAATAAAAATTAGTGACAAGACCAAATCTTGTGAGAATGTGGAGAAATCTCATCACAAATCGCTGGTGGAAATTTAAAATGGTATATTCTGGAAAACCATTTGGAGGTTTTGTATAAAATGAAACATGCCACTGGCATTGCACTCCTGGACAATTATCCCAGAAAAGTGAAGACTGAGGCTCATGCCAAAACCTGTCCATGGATGTTCATGGCAGTTTTATTCTCAATTGCCCCAAATTGGAAATGACCCAGATGTCCTTCAGTAGGTGAATAATGAGATAAACTGTGGTATGTTCCTACCATGGAATAATTCTGGGCAACCACACTCAGAGTGATTCTCCACAGAATTATGTTGAGCAAAAGAGCCACCCCCAAAATGTTACATGTGGTATGAGTCCATTCATTATACACCACTCTTTCTGTTTTTTTTCTAGAGACAGGGTCTCGCTGTGTCACTTGGGCTGGAGTGCAGAGGTGCAATCACAGCTTGCTGTAATCTCATATATCCTCCTGCCTCAGCCTCCTGGATAACTAGGACAGCACTCACATGACACCACACCCAACTAATTTCATTAATTTATTTTTAGAGATGAGGATTCGGTATGTTGACCAGACTAGTCTTGAAATCCTGGGCTCAAGCTATCCTCCCAACTCAGCTTCCTGAGTAGCTCGGATTATAGGCAGGAACCACTATGCTTACTTATATACCATTCTTTAAATAAAAAAATTGAGCCGGGCTCGGTGGCTCAGCCTATAATCCTGTGCATTTGGGAGGCTGAGGTGAGTGGATTGCCTGAGCCCATGGGTTCGAGACCCGCCTGGGCAGCGAGACCTCATCTCTACAGTAAATCAAAAAATCAGCCGGGCGTGGTAGCGCATGCCTGTAATTCTGGCTACTCGGAAGGCTGAGGCGGAAGGATCGCCGGAGCCCAGCAGGTCAAGGCAGCTACCGCACTCCAGTCTGGGCGACAGAGTAAGACTCCAACTCAAAAAAAAAAAAAAAAATTAAAAAAATTTAAAAATTATAGAAATAGAGAACATACTAATGTTCTTCAAGGGTTAAGGAGGGGGCAAGGAGCTGGAGGGGAGTAGGCGTGGCTGTGGAAGGGCAACAGGAAGGATCTTTGTGGGAACGGAGATGTTTTGCCTCTTGACCACATCCATGTCAATATCCTGGGTGTACCATTGTCCTACAGTTTTGTGAGAAGTTACCAACCAGGAAGTAGGTAAAGGAATCTTTTTGTATGATTGCTTACAACTGCATGTGAATTTATAACTTTCTGAATTTAGTTTTCTCAAAAAAAAAGCTTAGGTAGAAAAATAATAAATGCAGAAACCACATATATAATATTAATAGCAAACAAGACGCTGGCATCTATGGTAAGGCCAGGTTGACAACAACAGTCTCAAGTGCAGGCTGATACAGGAGTTTGTGTTGATAACTCAAATACCAAGAACACCGTTGCCATTGGCCATGTGTTTTCTGAAAGGATTAAAAATTTCCAGTAAAATTCAGAACCGAACAAAAATCAGCTAATATGGTATTTGCATTCTCGGAAAATACTGAGTATATTAAATGTGTTAGTAGAGCCCCCAAATAAAACGATAGCCAAAAATGCCCCCCAAGGGGAAGTACATTTTTCCCACATTAATACCCATTGCTCTACCGCAGTGGTTTACAAAGTGTTATCTGGGCACCCCTGGTGGTTCCCACTAGGTCTGAACTATTTTGATAATAGCATTAAAATGTTATTTCTCTTTTTCACCATATTTTCTCCAAAGGCTTTCTGACGTGACCCATTATGACACACTGAATGAAGAAGCAGATATTTTAATCCAGCTTTCTTCCATTAAGCTAGACGCTAAAAAGATTTGTGAAGTCTTTCTACATTTGCAAAAATTGTAAAACAATATTACTCTTCTTAGTAATGTTTTCTGTTTTGGATAATGGTGGTAGAGAGTAATGAGGTTCAGAAATCAAACAGCTTGAGAATCCCAGCTCTTGGGAAAGATCCTATCTTCCCACCTTGACATCACCAGCATCCAGTAAAGTGCCTAGGCGTGACAGGTGCTTAATAAACACTTTGTTGAGCTGAACAAGCAGACCAGTTAAAAGGCCAGGAAATCTCAGTTAACCAGAACGCCACATGTTCCCCTGGGCATCCTGGGTTCAATGAGCAGAACCTAGGCTCCCCACGACCAGGGACATTTCTTGAATGATTGTGCCCTGGGTGGTGCCTTACATAGAGCTCCCACATCACAGACGAAGTCATTGAGACCCAGCCTGCGTCCAGAAACTGCCCAGGTCATGGCTGGTGAGAGAAGGGCCCAGGGCTTTTGCCTCCAACATGCCCGCTTTTCTGCCACCCTTTGCTGACTCTAGCTGTGACACTGCCACCCTCTTCTCCCTTGGCTGTGGGAATAGACAAGAGCTTGTAAGAGCTGTGACTGGTGAATTATGGGATTCTTTCTCACATAGGACACTGCCTGGGTTGAGTGGAACTTTCCAGAGAAAAGACTGGGAAAGTTCGGCTTTTGCTTCTCATCAGATGAGGAGACAGCCCCTCTTGGGGGAAAGACTGCACATTGGTCATTTCTAGAGAGGAGAGGTTCATCTTTGGTCTCCACCATCCCTCAGGCATGACACCTGAGCCCTGGGGTTTTTACGAGGTCACCAGGCTGCACTAAGTCATACAATAAGAACACGTTCCCATAACGCATGCTCAAAGGCCTGGGCAATGGGGCCTTTGTGGTGAACCAAGTGTAATTTCTCCTGCACCCCATGTACCTGTCCACAGCAGACTCTGCCTGTCTAAACCCACAGGTGGGGACCAGTCCAATTCCACTGAGGTCCAAGGGGCATGGGGTTTGTAAAATGCTGGCTAAGGGTGTCTGAACCAGACAGAAGGTAGCTTACACCAGGGTCATTTGTGAGCAAACTTTCACTGTCACTGTGCCCACTAGGCAACCAAGAGGAACTCCCTCTGTAGACAGTGTTAGGTGGTGCCCTAACTCCCACCTCCCTGCCACCCTTTCAGCGGCTGGCTCTCTGGGACCAGGTGCATTGGACAAACACGTTCTCGTTCACCCGGCATCTCTCATCAGCTGTGCTAAGTAAGCATCGAACAGTGAAAAAGACAGGGTATGTGAGTGATTTTGGATGGGGCCCTGGAAACCCAGCAGGGAGATGGTAGAGGTTCTGAAGTCAGGCTGCCAAGTGTGCCCCGCTGGTTGCTCTTCAAGGCATGGTGCCCCTCCAGGCCTCACCTGTCTATGCAGGGGGTCAGATGCCCGTTGTGCCCGGCATCCCAAAGCTGTCCTGCTCTCTGCCTTCTCATTCCCTTCCCAGAGCCCCATGCCCACATATGAGACTGCTGCTCTCCTCTGGCCGTCCTACTCCCTCTGGCCCGCAGAACTTGACCTAGTTTGGAGGGTGAGGAAAACGGCCCTGACCCACCACCCATTCGTATATGTCATTTAGGCCAGAACCTCAGCTGTCATGTTCAAAGGTAATACTTGACTTCTTTGTTCTCAGTGATCTTGGATACTTCCCCTGAGGTGACAGAGGCCAGAAAATAGTGTCAGTAAGGGACAGTTCGGAGGAAACAGCACTGAAGATAAGACACAACAAAATGCTAGTTAATGCTAAGTATTACACAGTCATGCTAAAGTCACAAGATGGCAGGTGACTGTTTTAAGGCAAGGTTAAGGGTGCTACTGGACCACATCTTAACAGATGCAAGCCCTAATAGCACATTAGCAACCCAGGGAGGAACCTGGAGGGTGGACATGTGCCTTTAGGCCGAGAGGACCAGCACTCTGGACGTTCTCAGCTAGGGAGCTGCTCTGGCAAATGTGTTGTCACCTCTAAGCCTCGATCGCTTCTTCCTAGCAAACAACTTGTACCCCCTCAACATTTCTGCTTCAGGAGTCAACTCACAGTCAGGACTCCAAGTCTTGCCCACAGCCTGGTTTGCCCAGTGGTTGTGATGTGACTGTCCCATGTGCTGCTTGGGGGTTGTCACATCACCAGTGGGCTTTTCAGCAAGATGTACTGGACATGCGGCAGAACACTGCACACAGACCCCATCCAGGTGTGGGATCTGGGCATTGCAGCTTGAGAGACTGGAACTGTCAAGGGTAAGGTTGAGGGCCCTCCTCTCAGGATCTCTCGGGACTTGGCAGAACTTTCCCCCTCCCCTGACCAGCAGGCACCATCCCCACTCACTCAAGGTCTCTTTAGAGACCATTCCCCAAACATCATCCACATAATGTCTGGGATGGTCATGTTTTGTGTCAATTAGGCTGGGCCATGGTACCCAGATATCTGGCCAGGCATTATTCGAAATGTTTCTGTGAAGATATTTTTTAGATGAGATTAACATTTAAATTGGTAGACTTTGAGTAAAGCAGATTACCCTCCATAGTGTGGGTGGGCCTCATCCAACCAGCTGAATGTGCTCCTGCACCTGCACCTCAGGTGGCCCTGCCAATCAATTGAAGGCTTAAGAGAAAAAAGATTAACCTCCAAGGAAGAGGAAATTTTGTCAGCAGATGGCTGTTGGACTCAAGCTCAGTTCCTTCATGGGTCACAGTCTGCTGGCCTACCCTGCAGATTTTGAGTTTGCCAACTCCCACAATTGAGGGAGCCAATTCCTTAAGATATCTCAGTGTCTATCTGTCTGTCCATCTGTCTATCTGCCCATCCATCCACCTACCCATCTGTCTATCCTATCTGTCTATCCAACCACCATCTCTCTCTATCTCTCATCTATCTGTCATCTATCTCATCCATCCATCCATCCACCCATCCATCCATCCATCCATCCATCCATCCACCCATCCACCCATCCATCCATCCATCCAATCTTTCCATCCATCCATCCATCCATCCATCCATCCATCCATCCATCCATCCACCCACCCACCCATCCATCCAATCTTTCCATCCATCCAGCCACATCATATTGGTTCTGCCTCTTTGCCATCCCCTGACTAATGCAATGCCCTTTGGTGATACTTGCTGGAATGTGTCCTTTGAATGTGTCACAATGACTGTCCTCCCACCAGGTCTGTGAGTCAAGCACATGTTTTCTCCAAGTCTCACACCCTCCAACTCAGTAGGGCCACCTGAGACACAGGCGAAGGAGTGTTGGTCAACATCTCAAATGGTCACACGGTTTTTTCATGTTTAAGAACATGTTTTACTGCTCTCCACAGACAACCCTTTACAGTATTGAGGGATAAAATGTCTGAAATATATCTGCTCCCAAGACCCTGCATCCCTTTGGCTGTTGCCCCCAATGGGAAAAGCTATTCCTCTGGACAGAGTAGCAATGGTGTGAGCACCTGTATCCCACTACAGTTTAATCATTGACAAGTTTAAGGATGCAAGTTTCCCTCTGTTTCTTCACCTGAACAGTCACTGTTAAGCCTTCATCTCCAAGCATAGGAGCATCTTACATTTGGCTACTATGACCTTTCAAAGCGCAGAGAAGCAGGACATCCTGAAAGTAAAATGAGCTAAGGCTAAAAATCTCCTAGAATAGAAGCATTTTCAGTTAAGCTGTTTTATATGAGGGAGGACCCCCAAAACACGGAATTATTTTTTGGAAGGTGGGCCTCTTGTAGTACAGGCTTCCCCCGCTAGGTAAGTGTACCTCCATCAGCATCAGTGTACTAGCTAGTGTTATTCTGAGAGGCTATGATTGACTTCAGTGAATTTTTTTTTGAGATTCTTTCAACCTGTTTGCCCATTTCATGATGGGTGATTTATGAACGCACTTTGCCCACACCATGCTGAGGATTCAGCTGTTTTTTGACCCAAAACAGCATGACCTCCATGTCCCACTCTCCCTATTCACCCAATCTCACCCGGGCAACTTTTCTGTTTGTTTGTTGCCCTGGATGAAAAAGTCCTCAGTGGGAAATGTTTTGCCTGTGTGGAAGAGATGAAATAAGAAATGGCAGACGCTCTAAAAGGCATCAATATTGATGAGTTCAAAACTATTTGAGCAGTGGGAAAAGCGACGCAACAGGTGTATTGCATCCAGTGGAGAGTCCTTTGAAGGTGACTTAAGTTTAAACATGTAAGAATAAATTCACAATTTTTAACAAATAAATTCCATTTATAAATAAATTCCATTGGGGGGATTCCCCCCTGTATAAAGGGTCTGATGGTTGATTTCTATGCAGCCAGTCTGACAGGTCTCAAGGTTCATTCATCTCAGGCAAAAAGATGTTCTGATGTCACGTTGGCTGGTGTGAGAATGGTGGGGACAGGGAGGCGGCCCCAAATAGTCCTATTTTGTGTGTTTTCTTCCCTAGGGTAATCATTCCACAGAAAGTAAAGCTCAAACACCCAAAAAGTCCCAGATTCACTCAGAGCTATTGCTTATTTTGCTGTTGTTCTGCAGCAGAACCAGAGAAGCGGGTACGGAGAGGCAGAGAAGTCTGGAAGAGGCAGGGCCCGCCTCCGTTCCCTGGCCTGGGACCTGTCCTCTGATGCCAGGCACGTGATGAAGGTGCAGACTGCTCTGCCATCCCTGACCTGGGGATGGAGACGCTTTTACCCTGATTTGCATTTGGACCCTCTCCTGTCCTCTGAGCCTGAAAGCTGAGCCACCTGCCAGCCATTTCTTCGGGACTATTGTTACTGCAGAGGCCTCTGGGCCTCCCACTTGGCAGAGCTCCCCTGGCCTCTAGCTAAGCCCAACCCAGGGTCCCCGCAGTGGTTCACTCCACCGTTTAATTAGATGTGGTTTGAGAAGTCTGTGATATTCCTCTTAAAATAGGAGGCCTTTTGGTCTTCCCCTCAGGACAGCAGAACAGAGGCCCATAAGACAGGCCCACCAGTCTTCCTTTGTTATGTAAGCAGCAAAGGACCAGGGTGACACAAAGGTGCCAAAGAGGCTCCCAGCTCCTGGGGCGCATGTGGCTGGCAACAGTCAGGGGTCCAAAGGCACAGACATCGTGAGGAGGTGAGAGGTTCCCACCCCCGGGCACGACACAAACACACAGCTCTCAGGGTAAAAGGTTCTGAGTTCAGTCCAGCGCGCGGAGATTTAGCTCCTAACAGTTTTGATTTTTTAGACATTTAGTTTCAAATATTTGACGCTGGGAATAAATTTTACATTAAAATCTATGCTTCTGGCTGCTCTTGAAAAATTAGGAGACTTGGCAGCTCCAGGCTGCATTCTCTGAGGCAACTGAGGCCGGAGCTGAGGAATCAGCACCCCCTTCAGGCAGGGCAGGGGCCCTCCAGGGGCGTCTCCCCCGCAGCTGCCCACCACCTGGACATGGTTGGACACATGGGCTCTGAAGCAATTGAACTTACAGAAGTAGAGGCTGGAATGGTGGCTACCAGAGACTGAGGGTGGGGAATGGGGACGCGTTGACCAAGAGGTACACAGCTAGACAGGAGGAATGCATTTTCGAGATCTGTTGCATAACGTGGTGACCATAGTCAACAATAATGTATTGTGCATTTCAAAATTGCTGAAAGAATAGAGTTTAATGTTCTCACTACAAAAAATAAGTATGTGACGTGTTTGATATGATAACTAGCTTGATATAATCATTCCACAGTGTATATACATCACACTGTACCCTGTAAGTATATATAATTGCTGGTCAATTAAAAATTAAACTTAGCTGGGCTTGGTGGCTCAAGCCTGTAATTCCAGCACTTTGGGAGGCCGAAGTGAGGGGATTGCCTGAGCCTACAGTTTCGAGAATAGCCTGGGCAACTCGGCGAGACCTCATCTCTACAATAAATGAAAAAATTAGCCATGCATGGTAGCACGCACCTGTAGTTCCGGCTACTGGGAAGGCTGAGGCGGAAGAATTGCCCGAGCCCAGCAGCTCGAGGCTGCAGTGGTCGTGAGCGTGCCACTACACTCTAGCCTGGGTGACAGAGTCAGACTCCAACTCAAAAAAACAAGTTAAATTTAAATTTAAAAAAAAAGAATGCATGTTTTTAAATCCAGACCTACTGCCTCAGAAGCTCTGGGGGAAGAGCCTCCAGCATTCTGTGTTCTGACAAACCTTCCAGATATTCTGATGCTAGAGTCTGAGGATCACTGAGGTGGAGCCTGGGTGCTCCATTTCCCACAGTCTCCACCATGCCCTGATGTCTCTTCCCAACCTGCATCTACACCACATGCTGATGCTACCAGTTTCTGTGTTTGTGACCTCTGGCTTCACACTGCTTTTGCATTTTTGGGTCGCTCTTGGCAGACTTTCAGTCCACTCAGCCCAAACAGTTAGTAGCAAGATGTCTTGGGGGCTCTGGTGGACCTACAGGACAGTCTCGAAAGCTGAGCATCACACAAGCACCTGAGGCTCAGAGCCTGAAGACCCAAGAGGACCTGGAAAGAGTGGAGGTTGCAGATGAGGACCCTGAGTCATCAACACCTGGAGCTGGTCACTTTAATCCCCTGGGCACCTTCTCGCCCACATAGACGTGGCTCAGTGCAGCTGTAAGTGGCTATGTGTATATTTGTGTGTCTGACATGTGGCTCAGTTCGTGTGTTTTTCTGGATGCTTGCCCCTTCTCCACATCAGACACCCCCTGGGCGGGGGTGGGACCCTTGGCTCATCTAAGCCCAGGAAAGTGCAGGGCACACACTCAGGGTCACCACAAAGAGGGGGCAGAACTGATGCAGCCAGTCTGTCAGCAAGAGGCACAGAAGACAGTGGGCAGAAGCCAGGAGAGCAGCCCTGACAGCTGTGGCATCACTCCTGGGCTGCCCGCACCATGGCTGCCTCCGGGAGTCTGGCAAAGTGTCTGCCAAGGGGTTGGAGGAGGGAGCGGAGCAGGCTGGGAACTCTCCCTGCTTAGAGATAAGCTGCCAAGGTCCAGGACATGAGGGATTTGCCCGAGTGCCTCAGCCTGGGCGTGGTGTTTGACACACAGCAGACACAGTGTAAGTGATGCTGGAAAAAACATAAACTGGGCCGCACTGAACCATGCACATTTGATCACTCACTCGTTCCTTCATTCACTCATTGACTGCATGTGGCACTTAGGTACCAGGCCCAGCTCCAGGGCACAGCGGGGGCGGGGTTTCAGTAGCATCTGGTTTAGTGGAGGAAGTAAAGCCCCCCCCCATCGTCCACACCTGGGTGGCCTGCAGGTGTGAGGAGGGCTCCAGGGTGCCAGGCTCCCTCATTCTTTCACTCCAGCAGCCTCCCCTTCCTCCGCTGACCTGGGTTCTTTCAGCATCTCACCAATCCCTGTGTGATCTGGGTCTCTGCCACTTTAGGAAAGAGGAAGACAGGAGGACCAATCTGGCCCACGTGGTTCTAGGGGACTTCGATTCTTATTGCTTGGGGGGTGGGGTGGGAGAGGCTTATTTGTATTAGAAATATGATCATTATAATGAATGTTATTACAATGGGCAGTAGCAGTAATAGTAATGGCTGCTTTTTTTTTCCCCTCGAGTTCTCACTAGGACCTAGGCCCTTGGGTCAGGTATATTTTCTGCACTTTGTCATTTATGCATCACAACGATCATAAGGAGATATCTTAGCCTTGTTTTATACATGAAGAAACTTGGCATTAGGGAGTTTGGGCAGCAGGCATCTTTTCAAATCCAGTGAGGTACATTCAAAGAGCCGACCTTATACAAGAGATGGCAAAGGAAAATGAAATCAGAGGCCAAGAACCTGAGTCTGAATCTCATCTGGCTCTGTTAATTATCAGCTGCGGACAGGGCCACCGCATATGGCTGACTGGGCTGTGCGCTGCACCGCAATGCCAGGAGCCACCATTCACTGAAACTACAGTGTGAGTGTTCCCTCGGGTTGTGCAATGTGGTGGTCCTTTAAGTTCCACAAGCATCTAACCTATTAGGGTATGGTGAGGGTTCGGACAGGTGTCCACACAAAGTCTTTGTAAGCAGAGCAGAGAAATGCTACGCAGATGCCTGTGGTTCTAAGGATTCTGTCCATGCCTTTCCACAGGATGTCCCCCTGATGGGGACTCTGCTGCAAGTTGCTGGGATCCGCCATGCCTTGCTGGCAGAAGCAAACCATCTCAGGATGGCAGTATCCTGCCTGCTATGGAACGTACTGGCCCGGGGACAAGCAGGAACCTGGCCGAGGACCCATGTCTCTGCAGTGTCATCTCCTCATTGGTAAGCGCTCTCAGGCGCTTACCACAGGCCAACAGAGAAGCCACCAACAGATGGTTCTGCTTTGCAGCATGACGGAAACATATGCCAGCACCCTCCTCTTTGAGAGTGTGGCTGACACCAGCCATCCTTGGGACGAAACGATGCCCAAGAAAGTCAATGGCCAAGACTATTCAACGGAGAGCTGCCAGCCTCCTCCCAGTGGGATCTGGGATCAGGGCACTGAACTGGTCTGAAACCAGTGCAAAACCCTCACAGGATTCAGCAGCACTGGGCTTGGGAGGGCAGAGGAGGCTTCTGAATAGACAAAAGTAAACGGCAGCCAGTTGTTCTTCTTAGGAAATCATGTGACAAGTTCTCATGGAAAGAAAGCAACATGGCCACAAACGACTTGGCCCAGGTATGAATGCTGTCAATCGGCCCTGAGAGCCTAACTTAGCCAAGGGCTGAGGAGCCACCATATAAGAAGGCTTCCAGGACCAGCAGGGTCCCTCCTGCAGAGCCGCGTGGCGGAATTCCTCCCCAAGCCAACGTGTGGCTCCTGTAGCATCCTCTCGATATTCCCACGTGTGTGGTCCTCACAGGCTTGTCTTTTTGCCGAGGCCTCCAGCAAGGTTTATCCTCTCCCAGAAAAGCAGTGCGGATGCTCAGATTGCTCCTGGTCAGAGGACACCCCTGCTGGGAGGGGCCAGCTCGGCATGCTGGGGCTGAGCTGGGAACCTTCTCGCAACTGGGTGGTCTGAGGATGAAGCTAGGCCTGGGGACTTGGGGTTGGGACTTGGAGATGTCTGGCAGTCTCTGTCGCTCACTTAAGGACACGTCAGCAGGGCAGTTCAAGGTCAGTCACCTTCTCTCGCCGGCCCAACCGTGGACCTGCCCAGAGAGCCATGGGGGAAGAGGGCCTAGAAGGAAACAGGGGAGGGCCCTGCCCAGGCTCTCCCTGGCTCTCCTGCTCCTGGGTCCAGGTCTTCCTGAGTCCTGTCATTCCTTTAGGCTTCCTGTGTCCTTAAAATAAACGCACCCCATCTTTGTGCAGGTTGCTGTACTTGGCTGCTGAAAGAGCCGTGACTGAGGGAGATGTCAGCTTGTCCCCATGCCAACCATCAGCAGTCAGGAGAGAAGGATGTGGAAGCCCCAGCTCCAGACATTGTTTCCCAATTTGGGGTTGCAAAGAGGTGGCAACTCGCATGAATGCTCAGCGACAGTCAGGACATGAGTGCTCCTTATCTCACTTCATCCTTGTACTATCCCTCTGAGGTGGTTATTGGTCCCAGTTTGCAAGTAAGAACATTGAGGCTCAGAGAGGTTAAGCAACTTGCCTGCAGTCACACAGCTTCTGCTAATTCAGTGTTTATCTCAACTCACTCGATCCATTCTTTAGTACGAGAGCCCCTAGTCAGAAGGGCTCACAGAATGAACAAACCTTAGTCAGAGTAGGACTCTGAGAAGTTTATTAGTCTCACTAAGGCCCTGGCACTTGTTTTGAATTTCATTTTCTCAAGCCCTGGGAAAGACTTGTGAAAGCAGCCCAGTGGACAGCAGCTGTGGACACAGATCCTTCCTGAGAACCTCCCTCAGTGGCTCTCCTTGTCAGATGAATCCTCTGTGCCGCTGTGGCTGCTGCCTGGAAAGGAGGAGACAGCTCTGCTTTGTGCCACCCCACCCCAGGCCACAAGCACCCAGGCACTTGCCACAGCTCTCTGGGTCCCCCCAAGATGGGGGAGTCATGCCCTCCTAATGTCCATCCTGGGATCTGATGGTTTAAAAGTGGGTGCAGAGAACCTTATGGGCCCCTGAGCATCAGACCTGAATCACCGCTTTGGGGATGTTGAAGCCCATGTGTCCCCGAGAGAGCTGAAAATCCTCCTTGAGGGCGGCCCCCAAGGGCTCTGCCTACATTCCTTTCCTCTCGTTAGAACTTTTGGTTTCCACTGGAGCCATGTTGCATGGGCCCGGGAGTGCTTGGGAAGGCAGATGCGGGTGCTGCCGTTCCAGGCCTGCGAGAGGTCAGCCTGGGAGGTTCTGGAACTGTGCTGTCCTCCCGGCTGAGAGAACAAAGCCCATCTGCTGAGCCACATGAGGATGCAGCCTGGAGTTGGAAAGAACACTCTATGCCGGCCAAACAAAATGTGTCTGTGGACTGGATGTGACCCAGGGGCTGCCAGCTTGTGGCCTCTGCTGTCAGCATTGTCTAAGAGGCAATGGCTCTTCCAGGAGAGCATACTGGCCCTGGCAGACACAAACCTCTGGCAGACAGTCTCTCACAGCCTGTAGCTACAGGCCTGCATGACACCAGGGACGCAAAGGCTGGGGTGGCAGGCGTGGAAGGCTCAGTCGTGGCTGGGCCCGAGTGGGCCTGGAGAGTGTGCTTGGTTAAGTGTCTCAGTTTATTCTTCAGCAACGACTTACTAGCTGCTGTGTCCCAGACCCTGGGATATGGGGTATACTCATTTCCTGAGACTACTGTAACCCAAGATCACAGACCTGGTGGCATAAAACAGCAGAAATGTATTCTCTCACGGTTCTGGAGGCTGGAAGCCAGAAACCAGGGTCATTGAGTCAAACTTAAGGCAGGGCCACACTCTCTGGAGGCTCCAGGGAGACCCCGATTGGCCTTCACCTCTTCTGGCTCCTGGTGGCTGCCACATGCCTTGGCTTGTGGCCGCATCACTCCATTCTCTGCCTCCATGGTCACGTGGCCTCCTCCTGCTCTGTGTGTCCAGTTGAGGGCCCCCAAATCTCCCCGTCTCAAAAGTTTTAATTGCATCTGCAAGACTCTTTTTCCTTATAAGGTAACATTTATAGGTTCCAGGGATTAGGACCTGATCTCTGAGGGGGCCGGGGCGGCTATTCGACTCACCACAGGTGACAAAGAGCAGATAAAGCACCTCCCCCTTCTAGACCTTACTTTCTGGGGCAGGGGTGGGGTGGGGGGTGGGGTGGGGGAGGGGCAGAAAAAAGCAGCAAGCCAATAAGTACATAATAAAATGTCATGTTATGGAAGTGCTGGGGAGAACCGCCAAGGTGCTTTGAGCACTGCCCCAGGCCTCAGGGATGCCCCACCGACCTGAGGGGAGCCTGTGGCCTCCATCGGCCCCAGCACGCAGAGCCCAGACTGCCTGCTAACTGCATCCCTGTGCTCCTGTTCACACCTGCTTCAAATGCTTGCTGCAGTCTCCAGACAGGGAGAATGAGAACGGCATCTGGTGGGGATTGGGAGCACCACAGGAAGGGGAGACTTGCAGGAGATTCCATCTAGCCTCCTGCTGTGGGATGGGGCTTCTGGATGTCAGCCTGGTTGCAGCGGAGGAGGGGCAGGCTCCTGGGAGCTCACCTGAGGGTCTTGGCCCACAGGCCAGGCTTCTTGGAGGGCGCTTGCCTTCTCAGCTCCAAACCCCTCTGGGGAGACTTTCCTAGCCCACACAGGGCTTGTGTCAGGGATTCCACGCCTGCCTGTGACTGGATAGGCACCGGGGACGCCCGGCTCCTCTCCTTGTGGGAGGACCTGGCAAGCCACAGAGTAAAGTCCCTAAAAAAGTAGGTGGGCAGAAGACTCACTTCCAGCTCTTGGTCTCAGACCTGGGAGCCCAGTCTCAGAACTCCATCCCAGCAAGGCTGCTGGAAAGGGTCTAGAATGTGGGGGAAGGGACTGAAAATGTCACAGTCACACAGTTCATTTGTTGGGGCTCAGGACACACCACTCCAAAATATGACTGTAGGAGACCAGAATGTGCTGCTTAATATATTTCAAGCTGGTTATTCTGAGAAACTGCAGACACAGGAGTGGCTGTGAAAAGCTGTTCTTTTGTAAAATACGTTTACACCTATAAAGGAAATCTATGTTAGTAAAGTATCTGTATCAGGAAGAAGGCTGCTCCCAGATAACCAGATAACTTTTATTACCAGGGAGACTTTTTTTTTTTTTAAGAGACAGCTTCTTGCTTTTTTACTCAGGCTGGAGTGCAGTGATGTGATCATTGCTCACTGCAGCCTCAAACTCCTGGGCCTCAAGTGATCCTCCTGCCTCAGCCTCCTGAGTAGCTAGGCCTATAAGCATATGCCACCATGCCTGACCAATTTTAAAACTTTTTTTAAAGACAGGGTCTCACTCTCTTGCCCAGGCAAACCTCTAACGACTGGCTTCAAGTGATCCTTTTCATCTGCATAACAAGACATGTATTCACCATATATTTCCTTCCCCTTCCCCCCCATTTGTGTAGTCACGACTCCCCAGGAATCCTAAGACCCTTTCTTTCTGTAACTCTGAATGCTGTATAAGTTTCAGTCATCTGACTCTTCTTGTAGTCTCATATTTTTTGGGACTTCCGTGTGTACATAAGTAATTAAAATGGCTTTTCTCTTGCTAATCTGCTTTATGTCATCTGAATTTGTGACCCAACGGAAGAATCTAGGAGTGTGGAGGGAAGCCATCCTTCCCTTCCCAACACATTTCAGCATTTAAGTGTTTCTCCATCCCCCTTTGCCTCCTCTGCCAGGCACCTGCTCCATTATTCCTAAGTTCCGGAGGTTATTATCGCTTTATGATCGTAAGAGGAGACTGAAGCCCAGGGAGAAATTTAACTCATCCCAATTCCTTTAGATCCCAGCAGGCCAGCTTTAAATGCTCTGACCACTGGCGTCTGAATTTAAATGCAATTTGTAAACAAAACCACCCAATCTCACCCGCACCCACCCCTCTCTGATGTCTTGGGATGTTGGAAAACTCTGAAAGGACTCTGGTCTTCCCGGAGCCCCAGGAGCTGGGACTCCCTCTCCAGGAGCAGGAGCGTGGGAGGGCAGGGCAAGTCAAGCGCCTGGTATCTCCATTGTGAAACGACAGGCAATCAGGCCCGGTTCCTCACCTTCCTTCCGAGGGGAGAGTTGTCTGGGCAGGTCCACAGAAGCCAGGGAGGAGCTTTGAACCCTGCAACAGATGGTCCTGGGGGGAGACGAGGGAGTCCCTCACAGGCCGTGGAGCAGGTAGGGTTTGCAGACATGGGGACCCTTGACACAGCAGAGAAGCAGGCTTGGCACATTTAGCACCTGCCACAGAGCCTGGAAGCAGCTGGGTATGGTGGCTGCAGACAGTGGGGACTGAGTTATCCCGGGGTCATACCACCTACCAGCTGTGTGACCTTGACCAAGAACCCCATGGAGACTCACTGTCCCCATTCAGAAAATTTAAAAAACACCTCCTTTCTCACAGGGTTGTTAAAAAACTTAGATTTCTGCATAGTCCCTAACACATAATAGGCACTAAATTTTTTTTTATAATCAATATTTTTTATTATGATATTGTGGGGTACAGTTAAGGGTTAGGTATACAAATATGCTTCGTTCAGGCACCCTTATTGATAAGAGGTATTCCCCGTCCCCAGACAGATATTTACTACCGTTCATCCCATCTCCCTTCCCCTCCCCCACCATAGTTTCCCACCACTGTCAGTCATTTTCTTATAATATTACGTTGGATGTTCAAGGTCCACTATCTGAGTGAGAACATGTGATACTCAGATCTTTGTTTCTGTGAGAGGTCACTCAGTATTATAGACTCTAGTTATAGGCACTAAATAAATGGAAGAGTATTATTGCTATTGTTTTGACAGCATGAGCTTGGGAAAGTCATTTCATCTCTCCACATTGGGTTTCTTCAGTTGTCAAATGAAGCATCCTGGAGTGTTTCAGTTTTCTTGCCTGTAAGATGGGAATAGTCACAGTGCATTCCTTATTGGATTTGGCGAGGGGGCTGCAAGTCAGTGTCTGTGGAACAGAGCTAGTTCGTGTTGAATGCTCCATCCACGTGTGAGGATATCAGGGCTAGTCTACAGCGCTGGAGGGCACCATCATTCCAGGCCTTCCAAGGAGGAAGGGAACAGGGTAAGGATGGCATCAGGGTAATGGGAATGATTGGAAGGAAGCCCAGCACGGCCCCAGCCCTCCTCAGCATTCCAAGCTACAGGCCCAAACCCGGGGCTCCCGAGTGCTAGGGCAAGCCTGGTGTTCTTTGGATTCGCGAGGCAGGGCGTTTTCACTGTGTACAAGTAACATATTCCTGCCCCCGTTTCACGGACAAACTGAGGCCCAAGGGAGATTCAGCAAATTGTCTGCACCCCATGGTGAGTAAGTGCTAGATGAGAGATTCAGAGCCCAGGTATCCTAAGGCTCCTGCATCCCCTGTAAGGAAGTCAGTGTCTGGAAACACCTAGAAAGAGAGTATCACCTTTCACTCCCCAGCCCCTGAAAACACTCCCTAGGCTTGAGGTTCCCAGGAGGCCTGGCTGAGGAGCCACAGCCCCTAGATAGAACCAGGAGTGGGCTATTTTTTCCTCCTATGTTTAAAGAAATCTATGGGCCGGGCTCAGTGGTTCAGTCTGTAATCCCAGCACTTTGGGAGGCTGAAGCGAGTGGATTGCCTGAGCCCGCGAGTTCGAGACCAGCCTGGGCAACTTGGCGAGACCTCGTCTCTATAATAAATAAATAAATAATTAGCCGGGTGTGGTGGCATGCACCTGTAGTTCTGGCTACTTGGAAGGCTGAGGCGGAAGGATTGCCGGAGCCTAGCAGGTCGCCTCTGGGAAGGCTGTGAGCATGCCACTGCACTCCAGTCTGGGTGACAGAGTGAGACTCTGACTCAAAAAAAAAAAAAGAAAGAAAGTATTCTGTGGCCTTTGATCCATTCTGGGCTGAGCTGGCATAGGGGGCTATATTTCATCTCCTTGTTAAAGTATCCAACCTACAGAAAGCACCAACTGGAAGTTCAGGCTGCTTGTGGCCCCTCCTGGCTCATCTCCTTCTCCAAGCATCCCCAGCAAGAGCTGGTGGAAACAGCTTGCTTGGCCTATGTATTCCCTGGGGCAGCCGCTATGCAAGGGTGCTTCCACAGGGGCTCTGCTTGCCCCCATTAGCCACTGCTCTTGCCCCATCCCACCTCCCTAACCCAAACTTAGAGAGTGCTGGGTCACTCAGTCCCAAGGGGCCATTCCTGTGTCACTGGAGAGTCTCCCAGCCCACTCTTGGCCCTGGCCTCTGTGGCTGTGTCCCCATGGTGTGACAGAAGAATATGGAAAATTCTAGAGGCCACTGTGTCATCACAAGCACCGCAGTGATGGCCTTGAGGATCTAGGCCCTAGAATAGGCCGTGGGGTCCCCAGGGCTCAGGCCCATATGGTTAATGCTCAGCTTCTGCCATTGTTGCAAATCCCTCTAAGCTAGTCTAGCTCCAATCTAGTGCCTTCCAAATCGGATAGAGTTTGGAATATGTGTGAACTGCTCTTGTTATTTGATGAGTGAACACACTTTCGGGTCACCCTGGGCATGCCACTGGACTCTCATCTTCCTATCTCTCGGGCAACTTGCAGTGGCTGACTTCAAGCCCATGAAATGTGGGGAAATGAAGGCGCCACCTCCAGGCCACCCAGGAAAGCCTCCTCCCACAAGATCTTCCTTGCCCTCTCTGCCTCCGCCTGCTGAATAAACATGACCCTAAGGACTAGAGAGGGCCAGGTGTACAATACAAGAATATGGATCCCCCTGAGCCCAGAAGGTCAAAACTGTGGTACGCGGTGATCATGCCACTGCACTCTAGCCTGGGTGACAGAGTGAAACTCTGACTCAAAAAAAAAAAATAGAAGAAGAAGGATTTGGATCCCTGTTTGCCCCCTGAGAAGAGCCACCTGGGAGAGCCTTCCAGCCAGAAACCCCCATGTGGGATCATTGCATCCATGAAGAGAAACTTGCAGTGCTTTAAGCCAGAGTCAGCCACCTGCTGCCTGTCTTTGTACGACCTTTTGTATGTGCGCTCAAAATGGTTTCTACATTAAAAAAAGATTTAAAGAATAATATTTTGTGACAAAGATTACATGAAATTCAAACTTCGATGTCCATATATAAAGTTTAATTGGAGGACAGCCCCACCCATGCATTCACATCCTGTCACAGAATGGCGGCACAGACGAGAGCCTTGAGAGACTGGATGAACAGCAGAGCCTAAACCTTCCCAGTCCGGTGCATACTGATAGTCGGCCAACTCTGCTTTCTGTAACTAGGATTTGGGGCCTGCTGTAAAAGGTAGCTTCCCCTGAACAACACAGTTTCGGGACTTTTCTAAAGGGATATTTGGAAGACTTTGTGGGGTAAGGCAAAATTCCTTTCAGAGGATCATGTTGACTTACACTCCCACCAAGACTTATGAGCAGGGTCATTCCCACCCCTTGCCAATCCTGGGTATGTGGCAACCTCATCTGGAAAGAAAGGATAATAATTCTCTCTTCCTAGGGCTGTGGAGGAGCTGGAATAAAACACCATGTGACATATAGATGCTCACTAGGTGCTAGGATTGACCTTTGGGTGCTGAGGGATCCGTTTCATGGCTCTTCAGATCATAATACATGGATGTTTTTGATGCACGAGGCCAGCTTCCAAAGGCAGAGTCACAGGTGGAAATTCTATCAAACAACATCCATCATGCTCCCAGGAAAGTAAAAGGAGAAAAAGGGCTGGATGCGGTGGCTCATACCTACAACCCCAGCACTTTGAGAAGCCAAGGCAGAAGGATCGCTTGAAGCCAGGTGTTCAAGATCTTCCTGCGCAACATAGTGAGAGTCCATCTCAAAAAAAAAAAAAAGTTAAATGCACGTGCCTGTAGTCCCAGCTACTTGTTAGGCTAAGGCAGAAGGAACTCTTGAGCCTAGGAGTTCAAGGCTGCAGTGAGCTATGATCTTGCCACTGAACTCCAGCCTGGGTGACAGGACGAGACTCTGTCTCTCTAAAGAGAGAGAGAGAGAGAGAGAGAGAGAGAGAGAGAGAGAGAGAGAGAGAGAGAGAGAGAAAGGGGGTATACAGCTGATACCAGCTCGTACTTTCCCAATGGCTAGTTATTAAATATTTATGAACCTTGTGAGTCTGTTGCTAACTGTCGGTAACTTCAAATCAGCCGTGGTAAAAGTATTTACACCACAGAAATTGGCACAAGCCACAGATCAGGGTTTTGTGATTTCTTTTTCAGAGATGCAATTTATCAACGCATTCCTGGATACATGGATGAGAGGAGGAGAAGAGAGTCTGTTTACAATGAAGGCAAAATTCCAGCAGGAGAGGAATTCTGTTCCTCAACTCAGAGGAATTCTGTTCCTTAACTCAGAGGATCAGAAGTAGCAACAACTTTGTGGGGCAAATCCCTTAAGGAAATTTTTCAGATGCGGCCCAAACGGGTTAGATGACTTGCCCAAAGTCACACAACTAATAAGTGCCAGAGCTGTGTGATAATTTATCCCCCCCACTCTCTTAATACCTGATTAATGAATTAATGAAAGAGAGCTACCTGTTTGAACGTGTCATTAGGGTCAGTTCTGTAAGCTGCCTAAAAAATTCTGAATCCATGGGTTAGAATCACACCTTGCTTTTGGCTTGGTCACCCATGGCTTCATTTTCACAAACGAAATACACTCTCAAAGGACCCACATGTGCTATTGTTAAGGGGTTTCTGTGTGACTAATAATGCATGTATAAGTCTGGAAGCCAGTTCTAAAGATTAGTGTTAAGAAAGCTTTGGCACTGTCTCCCGGGTGATGACTAACTTCTCAAAGAGGCCAACTTTAAAAAGCAACACTCATCTAGAGGCCGAATTCTGGGTACAGTCACCGGATCCAGGGACAAAGTGGTGAGTCTGAAGAGGATGCCTGCCGTTGGGAGTCTACGTCCTGCTGGCTCTCTTGTCACATTTCTTGAAAGATCCTCTGGCAGGTGTCAGGGGGTCTGGGGGAGGGAAGCAGGGGAGCGGGCGCCTCCTCCAGCTGCTTGTTTGCTTTTCTTCTGCCAGGGCTAGCCACTTGTGTGGACAAGTATTATGAAGGTGACCTGCCTTGATTTAGCTAGTTGGGATAAATACAAAAGTCTTCTCGGCTTTCATAAATTCTCTTGAATTTTACAGTAATGACTCAGCGCTTCATTTGCAATCAAGACTCAGACACCAAGAAGTGGTGATTCATTCCAACAGCACATTGGCTGGTTTTGCAATAGACTATAGATCTCTGTCCATGTACTACTCATTTTGTTTCCCTTTCAGAATTCAGTCATCAGGGCAACTTAGTCCCGAATGCCTGCCTGTTCTGGTCAGTGTCCATGGATTTGTGCTCACCATTTTGTTCATGTTGACTTGAGGAGCGGGAAGTCCTTGTCATGAGCACTGCCAGCTTGTTCTCTTCGTGGGTGGATGCCTCTGCCAGCTTGACTCTTGGCCGCAAGTGGTTCTCCCACTTTGGGCAGGGCCTGTGTTCTGCAAGGCTTATTAGGGCCAATTAGCTCCTCAGAAGGGTATTGCAAAAATATCCAAAAAGTGAACTCAAGAGCTACCTCCCTTCCAATGGACACGGCTCTACCAACAAGCTACACCACATCCAGTGGTGTTACCTTCTCAGTCTTCCGAATGCAACCTGCTGTCCGCCCCCGACTTTTCCCCAGCAGCACCTGGGAGCATCCTGTGGGGGGCCTGGTCATGGGGGGCTGGGAGACTTGGCTAATGTGAAAAGGAGAGACCTGGCTTGAAATTACCCACTTGTTGTATCTAATCCTACCTGGATAACAGTGGTAAATCGTATTCAACAATACTATTTACATATTGAAACTGTCTCAATAATTTGTAGATACTCATCTCTTCTGGAACGTTCATGAGTAATTTGTCTCGGTATCTCTATGTAACTTAGACAGAAAGCTTGGCTCTACCCCATGAAAGAATTAGTCACTTGTATAAATAAGGATACAAACGGCTTGAGGAAATAGATTCTGTGAGACTCAAAAAACGGGATTACCAACAACTGAAATGTACACTTGTGAGGCATACCATGCCATGTACACAAGACCCAGCATCATTTCACCCACCCACCTCCCGCTCCCACCTAGCGCATCAACAATGAACAATGGTGAGGAATGTGCACAGCATGACGCCACCTAGTTTCCTCTTTCCAGCTAACCAGTGGGGCATCACTGGGATCTATTCACCTGCAGCTCATTCATTCATTCCTTAATCTGACCAGACTCCCTGTTCCCTCCCCACCCCAAACCCTTCACCAGGCTCTCTGGAACGCCCCTATTCTCTCAACCTCTTCTCCGATTCTTCCCTTAGCTGAGACCTGGCTGACTCCTGTCCCAAGGACCTCACTTCCCCTACAGCCTCTTGGGGGAAGGGGGGGAACCTGGCATGACATAAAAGAAATTTGGGGGTGGTTAGAAGGCAGGAGCACCTACAGCTGTGTCCGTCTTTCTTCCTCCTGCCCCACCGGCTTCCTGTCCTTGGAGACTTGTCCATCAACCCTCACTTCAGGAAAGACTTGAGCACCTGCTCACTGGCTGTGTCTCCTAGTCACCAAGTGAATAACCGGCTCTCTCAATGACCAATCAAGTCCTGACCTCCCAGCCACCCATGACCTCTTCCCTTCCTCTGCCTCCTCTGACACACCCATGGTCTCACCCTGCTATTGCTGGTAACTGTCCCACATCTGAGGTCTCCAGCTCCAGTGTCGCTGCTGTGGCTGTCACACTTGGTCCTCCCAGCTCACAGCTCACTGTGTCCTCATGGCTGTCATTCACCCTCTCCCCAGCCCTCCCATGCCTAGCCTTAGCTCTTTCTCCTCCCACCCTGTTCATGCCCTTGTGCCATCACTGCAATCCTAATTCCCTGCCTACCCCTGGTACAGTGGGTATGATACCCCTCAGGTGAACCCCAGCCTTGAATGGACCTGTTTGCCTTCTCCTCAACTATCATTGCCAGAGAAAATCTCCCAACCAGGCCGACTGGTTTCGTCTCTATCCATTAGAACAAGACTCGGGCTCTCAGTGCTGCTCAGTATCCAAACTCGCTTCCCTAGAGTTGATCTTTCTGCTCTCCAAGGCCGACTCGTGCTCTCCCACCCCATAGCCACTCTCAGCGATGCCTCGACTTCCAGTTCATACGTGAAACACTGAAGCTGTGTGAAGGGCTTGCCCTCCTCTGCTCCCCGTCATGTGGAAATGTGTCCCTGCGTGTACCATCCTCCCTGTCTTCTCCAAGTCCTGCTCTTGGTCCTCACCCCTTACCCCCGTTGAGTATCCTACTGCCTCATCTTCTGACCCTCCCCCTCCCCTCACTGTGGCCTTCTACCTGGCCACTGGGTTGATCGTTCCACAGCACGCAGACAGACTCAAGCCTGAAGAAACCACATCCTTCGACCTCATTTATTCTGTCTCACTCTCTGTCCTTATCACAGCAGAACATCCCCAAATGATGGCTTACACCCATTTCCTCCTTTTCCATACCTCCACAAGGCACATCTCTTCAACTCTCTCCAACCTGACCGTGTTCCCTCACTCCACTGACACTGCCCTTATTAGGGTCACTATGTCTCCCTGTGAACGCTGGTCACAGTCATTGACTCTGTCCTAAGTTAGACATCCTCCCTCTTGGCTTTCTGGGTCTCTCATCTACTCAGTTTTCTCTACTCACATTTCCCACCCAAGCCTCAACTCCACTTTCTGAACAAACGCTCTGGGCTCTCTCTTTCACACTTGGTGACATGGTTTGAAATCTCTTCTGTATGCTCAGGACATCAAGAGGATGTCTCCAGGCCTTGTCCCTCACCCCTATTTTCTTATTCTAGCTGCCTCCTTGGGGTCCCCCACTTGGGTATCTTGGAAGCATCCTAATGGAAGAGGACCAAAATGGAGCTGGGACTCCATGCCTCCTTCCCTCTGGGAAAAGCTAAACAAAACACACGCATTTACTCTCCAGCCTTCTACAGTCCCTCTCTCAGGCCTGCTGCCAAGAAGACACGCAGGGGTGAGCTAGACTGGTCTCAAGCCCTTTGGCCTTATGGAGAGAGGCTGACAGGAAAGTCCTTGTGGCCCTGTTAAGGTACCATGCCGAGCTCTAACCCCATCCAAGCCTCCCTTGCATTGCAGACCTGACATCCATGCTTGCCTACGATGCCTCCATGCCTCTCTGTCAACGGTGCCCTGTTTCCCCGTGGAGAACTCACCTGTCCTCCATTCTAGGTGTACCAATCTTAGCTCAGGATGACCCTACACTTGGCTGCTTGACAGCGAGCAGGTGACTCAAGCATGGCCAACCAATCTATGCCATTTCCTTGGGAACGTGACCCACCCCAGGCCCAAAAGACCAAATTTCAGGACTTTGGAGTCACTGGAAATGTGAAGCCCTCCAGCTGTGAGAGAGAAAGAGAGAGAGAGAGAGAGTCCTGGTTATATTATTTGAGCCCCCAGATGCAGCTGGGCCTCCTTTATTTCTATATCTTTCACATATGGGGCCAATAACTCTCCCCACCTTTATTTTTACTTAAACCAGTTTGAATTGGAATTATTTTGATCACAACCCAGAGAGCTCTGATTAATGCATCAATTAATATATTCACTTACTTTTCTCCTACTACGTGCTGGGCACTAATCCATCTACTAATGAGCTGCCTAATCCCCATTTTGCTCATGTCACTGAAACCAAAAGTGCTCCCCCAACCCCGCCCATCGAGTCCTGGCATTTATAATCCTAGAACCGGGCTCCATCTGATATTTCTCAAGACTTTCTTGCATGAGTCCCCTGTACCAAGGAAGCCAATTCCTTTCCAGTCCTCTTCAAATATGATGTTAATTCCGCCTTCAACTCTTTTTTACACACTCCCCATTTGATCCATCCCCAAGGTCCAGATCCTCATTCGTGGCCCCTGGCCCACGCACCATCCATCCTTCTGCCACCCCTCTGGTCACCACCTCTGTTGGGTCCAGGCTCCCTGGTCTGAGTGTATCTGTGTCTTGCTTCCACAAGGGCAACATGAAGACGGGGCTTGGGTCTCAAGCTCCTTTTGTGCCCCTGAGTGTTTGGGACAGAACTAAATGTGCTCTCAGATGATGTGAACAGATACTTGAACAGAGCTTACTGTTGGTCAGGCCTGGCTTTGTGTTAATTCAGGTAACTCTCAGGACAACCAGCAACTGAGAAACTGAAGCACACAGGAACTCACCTAAGATCACAGGGCTAGTTGGTATGGGGTCAGAATAGGATTCCAGAACTGTCTCAGGACACACTAGGGTTGTATGGACAGGAGATTGGCACCCCTTCAGGGAGGGAAGGACAGAAGAAACCTTCAAGGAGAATGCATTTCTGAAGCTACCTCTTCTAACACAGCATCTGTCCTGCCATCTTCAGTGAAGAACCTTCTTGAACTGACTTTTGCCCTAGGGTTCAGGAAGTCGAACAGGGGATCTATGGATCCCCTGTTGGATGTCATGTCTGTATAAAATTGCCTCAAACATCTCACTCGGTGTCTATTCTTGCAGCCTCCCAGTTTGGCAGCCAACAGTGGACCAGCAGGGGTCTGTAGCCATGAATTTAGTAGCAGATCCAGTCTGCTGCTTTCCTGGGGAGTATGGCGCCTTTCTCTTCAGTCAACCCTGTGCTGGGTAGGCAGCCACATCTGATCCCAGAGTCCAAACGAATGGAGAAATGAGCTGGGAAGCAGGGAGTCAGCCATAGAGACACTCAACTGACCGGAAACGATGGGAAAGCAGCCCTGGCTGCTCACCACCTCCCCCAAACCCCTACCCTGCTCTCAGGACCACTGGCCAGATCGACCCTATCATTGACCGCCAAGGAACCACGGATTCAGCGCCAAGGGCCATTGGGTCTCCTCAGATGGACTGACTGGGCCTCCACTTGAAGACAGGAGGTCAGACTGATGGGCCTTGAGCCGGGGGTTAATGGCCTCTGTTCAGTAAACACTCCAAGTTTCATTAATTCTTTCAACAAACATGGATTGATTGCCAGGCCCTGTGCCAGTGTGTGGGATAGAATCAGGCCTTTTGTTTCCTGGGCTGGTTGCAGAATGGACGCCTCAAGAAGAGCTCACACTGATCGTCGGGGAGGGTGGATAAGGAAGAAGAGGGGAGACAGAGCCACCTGTCTGGCCGTGGCTTCTCCCCCATGTTTCTGATGTGGAGGTGGGGGAGGTATCCCTGACTTGTCCAGCCCATTTCTGTGTCAGGGGACTTGACCCCTCCACATGTCTCTGGGTTAACAAGAAAAGAAAAAACTGGAGCCCTTCTCTAGGTCAGGGGGCAGCACGAGCACGGGAGCCCACTCCCCACTACATCCCGCTCCTCCTCTGACCCCTTTTCCATCTGACGTTCACTCTCGTCAGCCAAAATCTGAAGTCCTGAGCTGGGACTCCTTGCGTTTTCAGCAGAAGTCGGGAGGACATTAGAAAGACAGTGCTCCTTGTCACCCCCAGAGGCAGCATGACAGGATTGGGAACATGGTCTTTGACCTCAGAAAGATCTGGGTTCAAATCCCAGCTCGGCCACTTGGTGAGGATGACGCGGAGGGCTGAGAGTTTAGACTGAGCCAGACCGCCTGGGGCCAAATTCCAGCTCTGCCACCTCCTAGCTGTGTCATGGTGTATCACCTAACGTTTCTGTGCCTCCATTTCCTCCCTGTCAAGTGAAGGTCACTGACGTGACTGCCGCAGGGTTATTAAGGGGACTAAGCGAGTGAATTCGTGCAAAGTGTTTAAAACCAGGCTCCCTTGCCATAAGCACCTGGCTATTGTCAGTTATTGTTGGCGATGGTTATTCTACCTACTGGCAGGGACACTGAAGGATTTCAATGGCCTAATCACTTAAAAATGTTGAGTAGGTGCCTGACAAATATTGGTGTCCTTTCTTTCACATTTTTCTGATAAGACAAAGAACACGTGGAAGGCAGAACCTGCCGTGTGCACCATCCCCAGTGGCCCAGGCCTGCAGAGAGGGGTCTGTCGGAGGGGCTGGTCCTGCAGTTCCCTGGATGGTTATTTCTAGATTTCATCTTTACAGCATCCCTCCAAGCCCTCTAAAGGGGTGTCTGAAGTTCTTGAGATAACATCAATTTAAACTCACCTTAATGTTTAAACATGACTTTTTAAAGAAGCAGGAAGGCAGAGAAGTGGAAGAAGCCAAACAACCGCGGCTGCGGGAGCCTGGCCAGCCATAGCCATAGCCACTGAGGGGTGTCAAGGTGGCTCAGAGGATGCTCCCTGGCCCTGACGGTGGGAGCAGATGCCAGAGGGCCATCTCCCTGGGACAGACTCTTTGTCTTGTGCTGGGAGGAAGCTGAGTGCTGCTCGGAAAAGACAGGGTTAAAAATACTTGTTCCTTCCAAATACCTGCTTCCTCCTTCTTACTGGGCAGGGACTTTTCTTGCTGCCTTTTCCAGAGCAATTTAGGGGAGGAAGGAGGAAAACCACTGAGGGCCACTGAGCTGAAGCCTTGAGTCTGGAAGTGACGGTGAGAAGGTGAGTGGGAAAGGGGAGGACCCCAGACACAATCTCCCACCTGCAATGGCTGCCCCACAGCCTGACCAAGTGGTTCTCACATGAGATCTTTGGAGAGCCCACCCCTCTGTGGCCATGACAGCGTCCAGTCCTTGCCCGCTGTGCGGAGGGGAAACCTCTCTGAGGGCCTTTCTCTGCACAGCCTGCAAGAGACTGGGGGGTGAGGGGTGGTGGCCACCAAGAACCCAGGGTCAGCCACATGTGCTCCCAGGAGGGTTCAGTGTCCCTGGCCCCAAATTCCTCTCCCTGACCTTTGAGCAGTGCCCTGTAGGCTGTCTAGACAGTCCAGGTGGATTCGTAGACCAGGAAAAGTGCCTCAGACGTAATTTCATTTCAAGTTCACATCAACTTCCCCTGAACCGACTGCTGTGGCTTGGGCTGATGTGTCCCCCCAAGTGGTGACCTAGTCCCTGACCTAGGCCTTAATTTGAGGCTTGGTTCCCTTCGCCCTCTTTGGCTTCTGTCTGCATCTCCAACTGGCAGAGTCTTGCTGCACCTGGGCTGAGGGCACCGATAGGCACCCCTGGGCTGCACCGGCAGGCAACCCTGGAGGAAACAGGCATTTGGGAGGAACAAGTTGAGGTGATGGCCAGGCCACCAGGTGAGACCAGGCCAAGACATTGGCAGGTGAGAGAGGCAGCATGTGGACGAGGTCTCCTGGGGAGAGGAGCATGGTGAGTGAGTCAGCCTGGAGGAATCCTCTTGGGTTATAAATAGGTCTCGCTGGCAGAGATGGGAGGAAGAATGAGAATGATAAAAGACCATTGTAGGAGCATCATCCTGGTAGACGACTATTAAACCATGAATGAGCCTTCCAAGGGAATTCCAGTCAACAGACAACTCCGGAGCCCCCTCCATGCCAGGCACCATGTTGTGAAGCACACTGGGTGTCCAGAGCCTAAGGGGCCGTACCTGTGTGATGGCAACCTCCCTGATTTGGAAATGGGTACACAGGCAGAGAGAGGCTCCCTGCCCCGGCTCCCAGCTCTCCACAGCCAGGCCAGGGCAAGAACCCAGCTTATCTGACAGCAAGGTCTCTGCAACTTCAGCCAGACCTTGGGGCTTCTGGTCTAGAACCCCAAAATGACTAAGCCACAGACCCTAACATCTAGGGCTTCCTAACATAGTTCAGTCAACAAACACTGCTCTGAGATTCAGTACAAGGATGACTATGGGTGATGCTATCCCAGGAGTGAAGGAGTTGGAAATCCATTTAAGTAAGAATGAGTCTATTAAAACCTTTTTATCTTCATTTTCCTTTACAAAATTAAATAAAGGCCAGAGCTGGGAGAGACTTCCAACAGGAACCAAGCAAAGGGCCTGGTCTTAGCCACAAGGTCATCTTGCCTCCATGTTTCCTGAGGGTCAGGCCTCTGTCCATGCAAGAGCTCTGGAGACCATTCCAGAAATTCCCTGGCCCACACAGCCACGCCCACTCCAGCTCCTCCCGCCTGCCTTTCAGATGGAGCAAGGCTGGGCCTGGCTGGTGGGCACCAGTGGCCTCAGGGGAGACCAGGATGTGGTATGATTAGGACCCCACCCAGTTCCCTGGGCCTCAGGCCCAACATGTAGGATTGCGCACATTCCCCAGCTGCCTCAGACCTGGACATCGGGGGCGAGTGACGTCAGCGCCTGGAGGGCCTCCCTCCGATCTGGCCTGGACTCTGGGGTGTGGCGGGATGGAGTCTGGCAAAGTTTCGCCTGCTCTTTCGAGCACAGCAGGCACAGAGCCCGAGGAGGCCAAACCCCATCACCAGCAAGCTTAGAAAGACACAGGCCGTGTGCTCCTGCACACTGGGGATTTCTGTTTGCTTGTTTTCTACATAAGCACCAAACAACTGTCTTTCTCTCACTTCGACAATCAGCAGCTACGTTGCGAAAGCTGTCGGTGGGGGTGCGTGTCAGGCAGGAAGGAAAAGGATCTGACCTGCCTGGGTGTCTGCCCATCTGGAGAGGAGACTTCGGAATGTGATGTCCGGAGAAAGTCCTTCCTCTCGTGGAGATCCTGAATGGAGGTGGTTGCAGCCTAGGCACACTAGCTCCCTCCATAGGCACCATTTGAAGCTCTTATCTTTTCCTGGTACTGCAAGATGACCCAAGTCCCAAGCCCTCTGAAGCCTGGATGACACACACACAAGTAGAGCCAAGAACAACTGCTGTACACTAAAATGGACTTTGCCCTCGACAAGCAAAACCTCAATGCCGTGGCTGAAACGTCTGTGTGCCTGCCAGCATGTTTCCTATGATGGCTCTGAGTGCAAGAGCCCAGACTCACAAGCCACATGCAAACCCAGAAGCACAGGATACCCACCCCCAGCCTTCCCACCTGATGGTGGAACGTGGGCGCTTCATTCATCAAAGTTCAAAGAGGCTGAATAAGCACCAGACACCCTGCTGCAGCCTGGGGCTTTTGGCTCTGTTAGAGTTGCCAAGTCATTAGTCCAACAACCCAAGATGGCAGAGCTACTAACACATGCTGAGGGCAGTTCAGCCCAAAGGGCTTTGAGGAAGGAATCGGTGTGATGTGAATGCAGGCCCAGTTGACATGGAAGAAACACACTTATCTGCATGCGGGGCCAAGCCCAGCCCACTTAACCTGCCAGCCCGAGTCCAGCTACAGGAACAGAGATGCAGGGCCTGCTGCTCTGGGCACACATACCCTTCCCCACCAACAGGCTGCTTATGAGCAACTTGGAAAAAAGCATGAACCTGACCCCTTAGGTCCATGACAACAGGGCGGGGCACAGCAGGTCTACCCTGGTTCAGATGGAGATGGGTTGGCAGCCCCTCCTGCAAAAGTATGACCCAACTGGATCTTATGCTTGGGAAGTTTCTGGTAGACATAACACTTATGAGACACAGCTGCCCCTTCCTATTGGAACTTAAAGAGGAGCCCAGGACCTGGGCCTGGACATCAACCAGTCCCTTTGTCTTTCCTTCTGCTTGCTTTGCTTGAGGTTCCATCCATTTCTGCAACTGTTGACTCCCAAATCTGTGCCTTCGACCCAGAGTTGTCTCCTGAGCCTCAGGTCCTACATGGCTGTTCTTCAGGACATCCTGTGCCTGCTCTGCGGGTGCTCCAAACTCAGTACGTCCAGAATGAGCTATTTCCCAACATTCCATTCCATCCAAAAACCTACTCTCCTACATCCTCTATGCTGATGAATCCATCCAGAGACAGGTCAGAAATTTCCTGTACAAGGGGGGACACCCAAAAGACTTAAATAGTCATTTGGAGGGCAGGTCCCTTGTAGTGCAGACTTCTCCCGCTAGGTAAGTGTTCCAGGAACCCATTGGCGTCAGTGTACCAGCTAGTGTTGTGAGGAGCCGCTTTCGGCTTCAGTGAATTTTTTTTTGGAGACTCTTTCAACGCTTTTGCGCATTTCATGATGGATGATTTATGAGCATACTTGCCTACGCCGCGCTGTATGTTCAGTACTTTTTGACCAAATAAATGGCATGTTTCCTAAGCTCCACCCACCCCACTCACCCAATCTCGCCCCAAGCAACTTTTTGGTTGTTTTTGTTTCCCCGATTAAAAAAAGCCCTTAAAGGGTAACATTTTGCTGACGTAAAAGAGGTGAAACAAAAAACATTAGAAGCACTAAAAGTCATAAAGAGAGACAAATTAGAAAACTGTTTTGAGTAGTGGAAAAAACGTCTCAATTGGTGTATTGCATCAAACAGAAAGTAAAAATAAATACACAATACTTTTATAAATGAATCCCGGTTTTGTAGGGTCTCCCTGCCATCACCATCACCATCACCGCCTCCTCCACCATCTTCACCATCACAGGCTTCACCACTACCACCATCTCCTCCTCCGTCTCCAGCGCCACCTCCACCAACCCCACCACCATCACCTCCAATTCCACCACCCCCTCCTCTGTCACCTTCACCACCACCTCTGCCACCATCACCTTCACTTCCATCTCTACCACCACAACCACCACGATCACCACCTTCACCTTCACCACCACTACTACCAGCATGACCACCATCATCACCTCCATCTCTGCCAACCTCATCTTTACCTCCACCTTCACTTCTCTGCCATCACCACTGCTATCACCTCTGCCTCACCTTCTCCGCCACTACCACATTCACCTCCACTTCCACCACTACAAAAACTACCATCATCGCTTCCACTTCTACCACCAACTTTTCCTTCACCTTGACATTCAACACTACCTTTACCATTATCCCCACTTTCGCCACACACACACACACACACACACACACACACACACACACACACACACAAGGGGGTGGATCATCCATTTCTAGTGATTCTTCTACATTTCTTGGGAGTCTGCCCCTGTCTCCCCAAACAATAGTCTACAAGGTCTGACAATTAAGTTAGCAAACCCACCACCGTGTGCTTATGTTGGCAGCACTGCACAAACAACTTGGTAAGGCTTCATAACCTTGGTATATCAGTGTTTCACAGCTGTGCTCGTGTCAATGTGTGGCAGTGTTTTGCTGAGTGGCATTCATTATCATTGCATGTTTTGTGTCCTGTCATGAGAATGTCAGCTTGAATTAGAGCAATGAACAAACATTAAATTTCTTGTTAAACTTGACAAGCATGGAAGTGAAATCAGGGACACGTTAGTCCAAGTTTTGGGGGATAATGCCATGGAGAAAACAGCAGTGTACAAATGGATTAAACATTTTTCTGAGGGGAGAGAAAGCATTACTGATAAAGAGAGGTCAGAATGGCCACTAACGAGCAGAACTGACAAAAAATTGCAAAAATTCATCAAATTATGCATCAAAATTATCAACTGGCTGTAAGAAGCATAGCAGACCAAACAAAAATCAACAGAGAAACAGGAAAATCTTAACTGAAAATCTTGGCATCAGAAAGGTGTGTGCAAAAATGGTCCTGAAGGAGTTCTTGCATCATGACAGTGTCACACAGCAGGGTCTGTGAGGGAGTTTTGAGCCAGTAAACAAATAACTGTATTGGAACACCCTACCTACTCATCTGATCTGGCCCCTAGTGACTTTTTTCTTTACCTGAAGATAAAAGAAATATTGAAAGGGAGACATTTTGATGACATTTAGGACATCAAGGGTAATATGATGACAGCTCTGATGGCCATTCCAGAAAAAGAGTCCTAAAATTGCTTTGATGGGTGGACTAGATGCTAGTGTCAGTGCATAGCTTCCCAAGGGGAGCACTTCGAAGGCGACTGTGGTGATATTCAGCAATGAGATATGTAGCACTTTTCCCAGGATGGTTCACGAACTTAATTGTCAGAACTTGTACATCCATCAACCACAAACGACTTTGCATTCTCCATCTCTTTCCCCTCCCATTTGGTGTAGGCACAGCTGTAAGAATGACCTTTCTAGAATGCTTCACGCCCTGCAGTGACTCCTTCCCACTTGCTCCCAGACTTTCCCAAATGCACTCTTCAAAGAGTCTTGATCATTTGGAAATGCTTGGTTAAAAATGTAAATGTTTTTGGTTATTGCAAAATGTGTCACAACATTTAATATAAGTAAATGAGCACTGAGACATGTCAAGGGGAAGACAGCACAGTTTCTTACAACTTCTCCTCTAGGAAGAAGGGTCCCTGGGGTACTCCTTTGATTCTTGCTTCCCCTTCTCTGCCTCAAAAAACCCTTACTCCGCTGCTGAGTCTTGAACCAAAGCTCCTTCTCCTTTCCTTACTCTCTTTCCAAGGTTGACATGATCTCACCTTCCCTCCACGCCTGTCTTATTCCCTCTCTAATATTATAATCATCTGTCTCCATTTGAGATTTCCGCCACTGGTCTAGAAGCTCCCTGAGGCGGGGAATAATGGCGATCTCCTGGGCCAACACCAAACTGAGACATGCTGGCTGCCCCATCCGTGTTTGTGGAACAACTGTCGAAGGTCTACTGATCCAGGCAAGAAAAGTTGAAGCAAAACCACTTAGGGAGCTTCTAGGCTGCATCTCAGTCCCTTCCCTCCCTCCAGGTCCTCAGCCCATTGCCCCTGGACCCTGCCTTCATCCCCTCCGCCAACATAGCTCTTATTAATGTCACCAATGACCCAAACCACAAAGTCACCCTGGCATGTTTCAGTTTTCAACTGCCTCAACCTCTCGGCAGAATTCTACACAGTCCACCCTCTGGTCTCTCTGAAATTCTCAGCACAGCCCTGCCATTTTTCCTCCCACCCCTTTGACTACTCTGTCCTGGTCTCTGTCCCGGGTCTCTCTACTCTTCTGGTCAATGCTGGAGTCCCCTCAGGGTTGGCCCTGGATCTCCCCTCCCCTGCTCTGGGCTCTATCCTTTGGAGATTTCCCAACCCTTCTCAGCTGCTCCCGTGACACTGGCCAGCCCCGTCCTCTGCTAACGTCCTCACCGAGGTGCCTGCCCCAGACCTCTCCTCTGACCTTCCTGTGTGATTTCACCAACTGCCCACTTGACTCATGCCCTCCAATATCTCACTGATGTCTCAGACTCAGTGGAGACAAAATGTTAACCCTTGATCCTCACCTTCAAACCGAATCTGCCTCCAGCATTTTCCCAAGATGGCACCTCCATCTGCCCGCTCACTTACCTCCATGGCTTGGTCAACTGTTAGTCCCTCTACACAGATCTTTCTTTTAAAATGCTGTTTACTGCAATAAGAATAATTAACATGTGATCACGCTCTTAAAATTCTGCGTGTATAATACAGTACTGTTGGTTCTAAGGACAGTGTTGGACAACAGATCTCTAGCAGGTATTCATCTTGCTTAACCGAAGCTTCATGCTGTTGGTTAGCAAGTCCCCATCCCACCCACCAGTCCCTGTAACCACCATCCTATTCTCTGCTTCTATGAGCTGCACTATTTTAGATATCTCAAAAGTGAAGTTACAAAGGATCTGTCCTTTTATGACTTGCTTGTTTCACTTAGCTTGCTTGTCTCACTTGCTTGTTTCACTATGTCTTCCAGATTCATCCATGCACGTAGCAAGATTGTTTTTACTTTCTAAAGGTGGAATAAAATTCTATTACTTGTGTAAACCACACTTCCTATCCATTCATCCTCTGATAGACAATTAGGTTGTCTCCACATCTTGGCTATGTGTACAGTGCCGCAAGGACATGGGAGTGCAGACATCACTTCAAGATCCTGATTTCAATTCTTGTGAATTAATACCCAGCAGTGGGATTACTGGATCACATGATAGTTCCATTTTTAATTGTTTGAGGATCTCCATACTGTTTTCCGTAGTGGATGCACTATTTTGCCTTCCTGTTGACAGTGGACAAGGTTTCTAACTCTCTGCATCCTTGCCAGTGCTTGTCTTTTGTGCTTCCCTTCAGCCATCTGGGCAGGTGTGAGGTGATATCTCTGTGGTTTTGGTTTGCACTTCCCTGATGATTAGTGATGTTGAGCATTCTTTTGAGTCCACCCATTTCTCTGGATCATCACTGCCTCCACCCAATCCAAACACTCTCCTCTCTTGCCTGCATTCTTGCGGTAGCCTCCAAACAGGCCTCCTGGCATGTTTCCCATCATACGATGCAGCAACCTCACCCTTCTCAGCAGATCAACAAAAATCTCGATTCTCACCTCCTGAAAATTCAGGGCTCTTAGATGTTCCACTTGCATCATGCCCAGTGGACCTTGTGTTAGTTTCCTAGGGCTGTTGTAACAAAGCACAGCAGACTGGGTGGACCAGACAACAGACACCATCCCTGGAAGTCTGAGACTCAGGTGTCAGCAGGGTTGGTGCCTTCAGAGGCTGTGAAGGACAGCCTGTCCAGGGTTTCTCTCTGGTTGCTGGCGGATTGTGGCAATCTTTGTTGCTCCTTTGCTTACAGGTTCATACCTTCCTCTTCATGTGGTGTTGTTCTTGTATATGTGTCTGTGTCCAAATTTCTCATCTTCATAAGGACACCAGTCATATTGGATTAGGGCTCACCCTACTGCCATATGAACTATTCTGCTTTTAACTAATTACACCTTCAATGACTCTATTTCCAAATAAGGTCAAGTTCTAAGGCTCTGGGTGCTATGACTTCAACTTTGGGGGATGTAATTCAACCAATAACAGGGCCCGTCCATGGGTCTGACCCTGAGCATCCTGGGTAGGCTGACTGGGCAGGGACGGGGTCCCTCTGTGCTTGGTGGATGCTAGCAAGGTGAGTGCCCAGTGTGGCAAGCACCAGGCTGAGTGGCCAGTGGTTAGAAGCCCTCAGGCCCTGCCTGGCCTAGGAAAGTCACTTTGGAATGAAGGAAACTTCACCCATGCCCACAGCGGGCAGGAAGTCCTAGTATATTTCTGGTGAGGCATTGAGTAGGGGTCCCTCCAGGGCTCTCCAAGACTTCTTGCCCGCAGTCCAATGAACTAGCTCAACTGCAAGCACCCCACTCACCACAGGGCTCTCTGGCTATGGCTCGGCTAACCCAGGCGGCTGTTTACCCTAGTGAGGCTGTGGCTCCCACAGCCTGCTTATCTGCTGGCAGAGGAAGGCGCCGACCCCCCCCCATTTACCCTGTTACTAAGAACTGAGACCCGGCCAGAGCCTTCCCAGAACTTGCAAGATAAATGAGAGCGAGCAAGCATTCCTGCAGCCCTGCTCCCCGCCTGAGGCTGCCTGGCCACTTCAAGCTCACCGCCTCCACTCTCTGGAAGTGCAGTAGCGCGAGGACAACTTTTCCTGACATGCAGGTGCACCCACGACAGCCACATCTGATTGCTGAGACCCTGTGGCTTGTGTGATCCTCAGAAGCTGGAGGGCAGGCACGGTGGGACTTCACTTCTGGCATTTAGACTGCACCGAAGGCAGGAGAGGGATTTCTGCCGAGCCAGCCCTCGTGTCACCATGTAGCAGTCATGACACCCCTTTTCCCTCCCACAAACACAGCCGCACTCCTCCAGTTTAAACTCGTGCCTATGGGCCCTGCACGGTGTCTCATGTCTGTAATCCCAGTGCTTTGGAAGGACGAGGCAGGAGGATTGCTTGAGGCCAAGAGTTGGAGACCAGCCTGGGCAACATATTGACACCCTTTCACTACAAAAAAAATTTTGTAATTAGCTGGGTGTATAATGCACGCCTGTAGTCCCAGCTACTTAGGAGTCTGAGGAGGGAGGATTGCTTGAGCCCAGAAATTCAAAACTGCAGTGAGCTACGATGAGTGACACAGTGAGACCCCATCTCAAAAAAATAAAACAAAATAAAATGTAATTAAAAACCAAATGTCTGTAGCTTTGATGAACGACAGCTCAGGCACATAGTAGGTACTTTTTAAACACCTCCTGAATGTTTCCTATGCTCCTGACTGGCATTCCCAGTTTCCTCTTGGGGCTTCCCAAAGTGGGATTATCTATAGCTGCCCTCTCTTTCAAGGGCCCCTGCAGTGTCCCCTGCCAGGGTAACAGCATCACAGCTGTCAGTCGCCTCAGAGACGCTAACTCCTCTCACAGCCTGCCTGCTTGGGGCCCCTGGCTTCTCTCTCACAATTTCCCTCAAGCCCTGTCGCGTATCCCCACTCACAGAACCTTCCATCAAGCCCACACTGGTCTTGACCCAACGTGAGGAATGCCTTTGTTCTCAGCTCCACTCTGGTGGGCTGTCTCCCCCCATCCATTCTCCCTTCTGCCTGCAGAGCCCCGGAACAGTTCAGGACCCTGCATCCATCTAGTCATGGTCTAGCCTCTGCCTGTTTGACTGTCTTCCCTGGCTAGCTTCAACTATCCCCTAAACAGCACCTCCATGTCCCCACCCCCTGCCTCAGTCACACCCAGTCCTTCCTACTGAGGACCCTGGTTGCTGTTTCCCACCACTGTGTGTTCTCTTACAACAGCCCCTTGCGATACAGCCCTCTTTCCCCGGTTCTCTGGCCCATGAACTCATATTCATCCTCTGAGATCCAACTCTAACACCAACCCCTGTGACAAAAGCCTTGGTCACCCCATTCTTTCATCTCTCCTTCTAGAGCAGACTGGACACATGGCAACGGTTGTGTTTGTCACTCCATGTTGTGATGCTTTGTCAATTAACCACTCTCCCTGCAAGAGTCCCAAAAGTTCTCAAACACCGGCGTGCACAAAATCGCCTGGCAGCATCATAAATAAAGCAGATCACCTGGCACAATGCCTGAGATTCCCATTTTGGGGCCCAGGAATGTGCATTTAAACAAACAAAGCAGCTGGCCTTGATGCCAGTTGTCCGGGGTCCCACACCAAGACCCCTTGCTCCAGTGGGGTCCAGATCTTCTCCTCCTTATGGGGTGGTGTCCCCAGCTCCAAGTTCAGTGCTCATCACATGAAATGAAAGACCTAGAGTGAGGGGTTGTGGCTCACAGCATGGCGACCCCCCTGCACCAGCCAAGTGGCTTTGGCCAGGGCTGCAACCTTTCTGAGGCTCAAGGCTTGGCTCACGGTGCTATGGGGAGAGTTCGAGAACCTAAGAACCGCAGGCACAGGATTTGGACCAATACACGATCCGTAACATAGTTGAATCTCTAGCAACATGGGCTTCTCGTGACTTTCCGGAAGTGGTGAGGCTTCACTCGGATCATGCCACAAAGTATCTACTTGCAAGCAACCCTAGGAGGAAAAATTCTCTCATCCCCTCCCTTCTTAGGAATTGATGGAGTTGAATAGCTGTCCTGGGTTCCACCTGGCGTCTTGCCAAGTTTTAGGAGGGTGGGTGTTGCCACAAGGAGATGAAGGCACCCATGTTTACCAAGAAGAAGACAAAAGGCAGGGAGCATTTCCAGGCCCTGGGTTGAGGACCAGCTACGGAAGTGTGATGGCCAGGGCAGCACACGCTGGCCAGCACAAGCGCAGGGGCCAAGGGGCAGGGCCTGCGAGGGCCCTGCTCTCTTGTCCCTGTTTAACCCAACTCCGTTCGAGGTGTGTGTACCTGTACCCACCACGGGCTCCATCTCAACCATGCACTAAGTCATTCATTCATACACTGATATAGCAAGTACTCATCAAGTGCCTCCTCCGGCAGTTACTACACTAGGGCCTGAGGCAGTTACTACACTAGGACCTGAGGACACCGGGAGACAAAGCAAGTCTCATTGTCAATGCTCACAAGAGCATTGACAACATCCAGGGGGAGACACCAGCAAACAGGAACAAGGCAAGATGGCCACTGCTGAGAGGAAAGCAAATGGACTTGAGAGAAGGACCATCCAGATGGAGCCCTGCCTTGGCCTGGAAACTGAGATCCAAGAGGCTCATGCCACAAAAGCTCTTGTTCCAGAATCAAGGCTTGTCTGGGTTGGCCAGGTGCTGCCCTGCCATCCCCATCACCCCACAGCCCCCTCCCCTGGCCATGGCTGGAGGTCTCTGCCGCCTTGTCCACCAGTCCCTGAGCCTGTGGGCCTGCCATGGGAGGGGGAGGCCTGGCCAGAAGGACTGAGCAGAGAGGGGAGAAGGAGCATGGGAAAGAAGATGTGCTGAGAGTCTCAGGTGGGGACCGTGTTGCGCCTGCCACCGAGATGGAGGGGCAGCCACCCTGCCACTGAGTTCCTGGACAAGGTCTTGCAGCACCTGGCTGTTTGGGAGGGGGGGGCTCTTCTTGTATGTCCACGAGCCCTTTATAGTCGTAGTCTTTTTAAAAAAAGAATAAACTTTTTTTACTTGAGCCAGTTTTGTTCATTTATTTATTCAAAAAAATATTTACCACACATTTATCAGGTGTCAGGCATAATTCTAGGTCCTTGGGATATATCAGAGAACAACATAAACAACAGAAAGAGAAACAGATAAACAACAATAAAGATAACAAACAGCTAAGTTATACATCTGTAGAAAGTTATAAATGGGGCTGAGCATGGTGGCTTGTACCTGTGATCCAAATACTTTGGGAGGCTGAGGTGGGAGAATTGCTTGAGCCCAGGAATTCAAGACCAGCCTGGTCAACATAGCAAGACCCTATTGCTACAATCAATCAATCAATAAGTCAGTCTGATGGTGCATGCCTGTTGTCCCAGTTACTTGGGAGGCTGGGCAGGAGGATTGCTGAAACCCAGGAGTTTGAAGCTGCAGTGAGCTATAATGACATCACTGCACCTCAGCCTGGGCAAAAGAGCAAGGCCCTGCCTCTAAAAAAAGGGGGGTGCGGTGTTTAAAAAGAAAATTGTAACTACTAGGAAGAAGAAAGCAGAATAGGATGTGGGAATTAGGGGCTTGAGAGCTGGAGAGTGGGAGCACACATTGGTCAAGTGAGGGCACCATGAGCAGGTGGACACAACTGGACTTGGAGTGGGGGAGGTGGCGGCTGCATAGATACACACGGGAAGGAAGAGTGCTTCTGGTAGAAGAAAGTGTGAGTGTAAAACCCTCATGAGGGGGCATTCCCGGGAAGTTTGAGGAGCAGCAAAGAGACTGGGGCTGAAACCAGAGTGAGTGTGGGAAAGGAGACGGGAAAAGTGGGGTCCCTGGGGCTGGGGCAGCCACTGGAAGGGTGGACGGAAGAATGTCATGGTCTGACTTTTGCTCTAGAGAGACCACTCTGTCTGTTTTCTTGAGACTGGTTTGGGAGGAAATAGGGAGACTGGTTTGGATGCATGATTCAGATGTGGATTGATGGTGGTCTGACAAAGGTGAGGGCAGCAAACCTGGTGAGAGGCGGGCAGTTCTGGAAGGACCAACAGGGTTTCCTGACTGATTGGAGGTGGGGTGTGAGAGAAGAGAGAAGTCTGAGTGGGTTTCTATTGCTTGCAGTGAAAGAGTCTGAGTCCTGACACTGGTCTTTCTCATGGCTCGAGGTGGCCTCTTTCAGCATGACTTTCCACTGGGCCCAGGGAAGGCCTGGTAAGAGGCTTCTCAGAAACCACCCATTGCCCCATGAGGAATGAGAAGTGATGGCCAAGCCAAAGGGCTGAGCGAGCTAGGCTGTGTTTACGCACAGAAGCCCAGCATCGAAAGAACAAAGGGTGTGAACGAGAAATCCAGGAAGTAGACCATGAACCAGGGAGCTTGTTTGGGTTCAACACCCTTTCTCACATGTTGTCAGCAGTGGCAAGGCCAGGGCTCTCTGGCTGAAACTTATTAATTAAGGCACCAGACCACACACATCAGACTATATTGTCTGCGCTGGGGTTGTGGAAACTGCACACCTACCCACCCTCAGTGAGGGCCCAAGATTTGCCACCTCCCTTGCTATCAGGCCAGGTCAGGTGACTAATCCTAGCCAATGGACTGTGAGCACCAGGAGTGTGTTCTACTTCCAGGACAAGCAATAGAAGGCAGTGTGTGTCCTGTATCCCTCTCTCCGTGTTACAGAGATCTGGGGCAACATGGAGGGAGCTTGGATCCTTGAGTCACCAAGTGGAGAGGAACTCTTGCCAGTTCTCACTGGACCTTATAGGAGCAAGAAATACACTTCGGTTTATTACAAAGTTAATTTATTGCCACAGCATGGCACAGCACTGGCAAACACAATTGACCAGGGACTTTGGCACCAGTTTAAAACAATACAAGAGTAAGTAACATTTATATATTACTTTAATGTTTCAGAGCTTTTGCTTAATTTCATTTGATATCTACCTATTCTTTGAACTAGGTAGTTTTGTCTGAACATTTTCAAATGGATACTTTTGACCAGCTTAAAAAATAAGTATAGAGAAATCAATAGCTCTTTTTGTAGAAAATAAATGGAAAAGAAGACTTCTTTATCACATTATCAAAAATTAACATATACTTAGAGACAAACTTTCTAGAGGAAAAAAGCAGAGCCAATTGAGAAAGCCATAAACTCTACCGAGGGAAATAAAACAAAATGTTAACAAATGGAGAAAATACTGAGTTCTTAAATGGAAAGATTCTATATTGTAAAGATAAAAACTCTTCCCCAATTAACTTATAAATGTAACATACTTTGAATCAAAACCTCAGGGTAACTTTTTGAGATATTTGACAGCATTAGCACAAAGTGCTTTTTGAAGAATGAAAGATGTGAGTAATGAAAACAATTTGAGGAGAAGAGTATAGTACATGACCAGAGAGTAAAGCAAGGCTTATATTAAAACCATAAATCTCAAGAAAGTAGGGTTTCCCAGGCACCATGGTCCACGTTTATAATCCCAACATTACGGAAGGCTGAGGCAGGAGGATTGCTTGAGGTCAGGAGTTCGAGAACAACCTGGTTAACATAGCAAGACTCTGTCTCTACAAAAATAGATGAATGAAGGAAAAATAAATAAATAAATCAATCCAAGTATGATGGTTCTCACCTGTAGTCCAAGGAGGTTGAGGCAGGAGGATCCCTTGAACCCAGGAGTTAAAGGCTACAGTGAGCTATGGTCATGCCAATACACTCCAGTTCAAAGAAAGAAAGAAAGAAGGAGAGAGGGAGGGAGGGAGGGGGGAGGGAAAGAAAGAAAGAAAAAGAGAAAGATTCTAGCTGAGAAATAAACATAGTGATGAGAGAATTAAAAGACTACAAGCAGACCCCAGTACTCCAGTGATATCAGATAAATTCCAAGGTTTTAGAAGCAAGGATTTAATAATTCTCAATCCTCCAACTCTGGGCACTCCACACATTCCCAGGGTAATAGTGACTCAATACAGTAGTTTCTCACTGTGATATCCTGAGATGGAAGGAGAGGTGTTAGAATGTCTGTGTGTGTGACTGAAAAATTGCCTTCACACATATGCAATACATACATAATAAAAAGTAAGAGAATGGTGAATCATTCAAGATATTGCTTACTTCTGCAAGAGAAGGAGAATAAGATCAGAAAGAACTTCAAAGGTCTTCAAAGACTTGGTGATATTCTATTGATTAATCTGGTAGCAGTTAGATGAGGGTTTGTTTGTACTTTATTCCTTACACAGGCATTGTACATATCATTGTATGTGTGGAGTATTTCCTAATACAATAAAAAAAAACCCTGAGGTGTACTGATATTCCTCCAAGGAAGGTGTATCCACTCCATCCCCAGTTATGAATCACTGAATTAATAAATGAACAATAAAACAATAAAGAATGTGGAGAATTATAAGGATGATTAATGATTCACCATATTTTGCAAAAGAATGATGACAAAGATGAGGCCTAAGTGCTTCCATAAAAACAAGTGAGGAAATAATTTTTTTTTTTTTTTTTGAGTTGGAGTCTCACTCTGTCACCCAGACTGGAGTGCAGTGGCCGCTCTCGGCCACCGCAGCCTCGACCTGCTGGGCTCCGGAGATCCTTCCGCCTCAGCCCTCCATGTAGCCAGAATTACAGGCACGCACTACCACGCCCAGCTGATTTTTTGATTTATTGTAGAGATGAGGTCTCGCTGCCCAGGCGGGTCTTGAACCCGCGGGCTCAGGCAATCCACTCACCTCAGCCTCCCAAAGGCGCAGGATTACAGGCTGAGCCACCGAGCCCGGCTGAGGAAATAATTTGAGTGCCATCCCATTCTTTCCCCAGTATCTTTCCCTCCATATTCCATTATACAAAAACATGGACCACCTACTCATCAGCTATCACTATTTAGAACTGAAATGCAGAAATAACCATCAAAAAGAACACCAAGGCAATATATTTTTAAACTGCCATAGAAATAAAAAAAAATCAATTCTACATGAAAAAATATGTAGACAAAAATAAAAAAATTTATTGACAGACACAAAAAAGGCCCGAATAACTTCATGTCCCTCTATGGAAATGCTCAATTATATAAAAGAGTTAGGTCTCCCCGAAATGGTGCACAAATTGAATGAAATCCCAACAAATATCTTAAAGGATTTCTATGGAATTTGCAAAATGGATTCTATTTAAGATGTAGCTGACAGAAGAGCCGGAAGTATTTGAAAAATAGGAAAAACAAAAGGTTCTTGACATATTGGATATAAAAATATTTTACAAAGTTACAGTTCTTTGTGGTACTGGTCCCAGAATAGATAAATGGATGAAAAGAAAAACCGGCAACTCTTGAAACAGACTCATAATTGCTTGAGGCTTTAGTGCACATTACAGCTATCATTTCAGACCAGCAAAGACAGATTCAAATGTTCACTAACTGAATATGGGACTATTAGCTAGCATTTTAAAATAAACTACTACTAGGATCCCTAACACACCACTATACAAGGTCTGACAATTAAGCTCTTGAACTTGCCTCTGTGCACTTATGCTGGCAGCACTGTACAAACAATTCAGTAAGGTTGTATAACCTTGGTATATCATTGTTATCATTGTTTCACAGCTGTGTTTATGTCAACATGTGGCAGTGTCTTGCTAAGTGGCATTCACATTATTGCTGTTGCATGCTTTTGTGTGCTGTCACAAGAATGTCAGAGCTTGAATTAGAATGAATATTAAATTTCTTGTTAAACTTGGCAAGAGTGGAAGTAAAATCAGGGACATGTTAGTACAAATTTATGGGGATAATGCCATGAAGAAAATGGGAGTGTATAAATGGATTAAATATTTTACTGAGGAGAGAGAATGCATCACTGATGAGGAGAGGTCAGGGCAGCCAGTAGCAAGCAGAACTGATAAAAACATTGTAAAAATTCATCAAATTGTGTGTCAAAATCATCAGCTAACTGTGAGAAGCCTAGCAGACCAAACAAACATCGACAGAGAAACAGGAAAATCTTAACTGAAAATCTTGGCATAGCCAGGCTCGGTGGCTCATCCTGTAATCCCAGGGCTTTGGGAGGCTGAGGAGAGTGGATTGCCTGAGCCCACGGGTTCGAGACCCGCCTGGGCAACTTGGCAAGACCTCATCTCTACAATAAATAAAAAAAAATTAGCTGGGCGTGGTAGCGCGCGCCTGTAGTTCCAGCTACTTGGAAGGTTGAGGCGGAAGGATCGCCGGAGCCCAAGCAGGTCGAGGCTGTGGTAGCCGGGAGGGTGCCACTGCACTCCAGTCTGGGTGACATAGTGAGACTGCAACTAAAAAAAAAAAAAGAAAAGAAAAGAAAAAAAAAAAGAAAATCTTGGCATGAGAAAAGTGTACGCAAAAACTGGTCCCGAAGGAGCTCTTGCATTATGACAGTGCACCAGCTCACACAGCACTGTCTGTGAGGGAGTTTTAAGCCAGTAAACAAATAACTGTATTGGAACACCCTTCCTACTCACCTGATCTGGCCCCCGATGACTTTTTTCTTTACCCAAAGATAAAAGAAATATTGAAAGGAAGATATTTTGGTGACATTCAGGACATCCAGGGCAATACAGCTCTGATGGCCATTCAAGAAAAAGACTTCCAAAACTGCACTGATGGGAGGACTGGGCACTTGTGTCAGTGACTGGTTTCCCAAGGGGAGTAATTCAAAGGTGATCGTAATGATGATATTCAGCAATGAGGTACGTAGCACTTTTTCTAGGATGGGCTCGCAAACTTAATTGCCAGACCTTGTATATAAAAATAAAATCTAAATGAACTAAATAATTAAATGCAGAAAAGTAAAGTTATAAAAGTATTAGAAAATATATAGAAATGTATGTTCGTACTCAGTATGCAGAAGGTCTTTCTAAGCAAGATACCAAATCCATTAGCCATAAAAGAAAACAATGACAGATGTGACTACCTTCAAATTTCAGAAGTTCTGTCCATTAATGACAGTGTTTTCAAAGTTTAATGGTGAGAGAGACTTAGAGAGAAAATATTTGTGATGTATATAAAAACAAATTTGTCACAAATTATAATACATTTTAAGAATTAATAAAAGAAAAAAGAACAACTTGGCAGAATAGCTTGGCAAAAGATATTAAAAAAACAATTCACAGAAGAAATACACATGGCAAGTAAGCCATGAAGTGTTACACATAAAAATGTCAATTCAAACAATGAGATAACATTTTAAAATTTATCAGGTTGGCAACAATTTCCAAAGATTAATAATATATTGTGTGAGTTAGTGTGGGAGAAAGGGACCCATCACAAGTTGTTGGTGGGAGTGTGTAACAGGGATCTGCATTGGAGGGCATTACAAGATGCCTGTCAGTGGGCTGCCCTCTGACCCAGCAATCTCACAGTTATGAATGTAGCTGACCCAAATCCTCTCATCATGCACAAGGCCACACACTCAGGAACATTCCCTGCAGCACTGCTAATAATAGCTAAAATTGGAGAAACTTCAGTGTCTGTTAGATGGCAAAATAAAGAGTGGTGCGTTCCACTGTAAAATATCATGCAGACCTCCCTAAGAATGTTCTAGACATACAAAAGTGAAAAGAGGCCAAAGGCACATTCTTAACTGCAAAAATAGAGCCTCAAAGCAAGACATTTATTATGACCCATTTGTGCAGGTGCGTTTTTAAAAAATGTATTATTTATAAAACAAAGAATTAGAATGGCTCTCACCACACTGTGACTGGCAGGAGAAATCAGATTGGGGTGGGTGCGGTGTGGAGATGAGATCTGGAGTTAGCAACTTTTACTCTTAATAATCTATATTTCTGTTGCATTTGATATTTTTAAAAGTTTCTCAAAAATAAAGAGTTGAAGAACAGTAGGTGCAGAATGATTCCACTTAAGTTTTTTCAAAAAACAAATCCTTAAATTCATATATGACAACCCTACCTTTGCACTGTAGCACAGGGCCATAAGCTGGCATGCAATCTGGGCCATGCGAGCAGTCTTCACGACCATGGGTGGGGACACCCTAAACCTCTTCTGGAGAGGGACCCAGGATTGGGTTTAGAAGAGAGACTTACACATTTTTCTCAGTATACTGTGTTACTGGATACTTGACAGTGAGCCTTGGGATTTTAAAAAGAAGAAAAACACATGCAGGAAAAGAGAAGTTCATCTAACAAAAATACCATTGTTTTTCTTAACAGATATTTAGAATGAATATATATAAAAACAGTTCATTGAGTTGTTATTTAATTATCTTTATTAGATTTTTAGAATCATGAAGGAATGCACGTCTATAACAAATGAAACAAGTAAAAAATGATGAGGAAAATGTTAATATTTCTGGATTTGTTCTGTTTCGTTGCTTTATGTGATTTTTTGCGTGCCAATACCATACTGTGCTGTAAAGGTTTAAAGTAAGTTGTAAAATCTGGTGAGGCAAACTATTTCCCATACGCCATTCTTTCATAAGAATTTCTAGGCTAGTCTCAGACAAAATTCTTTTAGATTACCTTTACAATATATTTGCTCCAAGATATACCATTGGATGCCATTTAGAATTGCATTTTATCTTGGTTTTATACTGTTTTGACTTTACATATAAGTACATGGTATGTCTCTCAATTTTGATTTCTTTAATAAAGTTGCATAATTTTCTTCAGTGTGTGCTGAAGCCTTTCACTAGATTTATTTCTATGAATATCGCAGGATCTTTCCATTTTCATTTCTGACTACATTTTGTTAGCTAACAAAGTATTTTTTATATATATTTAACTTTGTTCCAGCAAACTTACTAAATTTTACCAATGTAATTTTTTAATTAGTCTCCAGGGTTTTCAGAGTATGCAATCAACAATAACAACTGCATATTAAGACAATTTTGTCCTTATTCCTGACACATATTTTTTTGTTTTATCTTAGTAATACAAGCACTTTGTTTAAAAAGTCAAATGATATTAAAAGATTTAGAATTAAAAATAGCAGTTACTCGCTATACTTACTTTTTCTGTTGTTGCTACACTTACTTTTGATTTGGAATCCTCAGATGCACCTTCTTTGATCTCTATAAGCTATTTCTGCTGACATTTTCACAATGCCGTATTTCTATGGAATGCTTATACTGGGTATGTTTTTATTTTTTAGGTTTAGATGCTATCTATTGATTTCCTACAATGGGAAAATAAGAATTTACCTCTCTTATTCCACTCCTTGTCCACCTGTACCTTCCTCATTTTCCTAGTATAGTTTTATTACAATAAACCAATTTTCATATTTACATAATCATAGATATGTAAATATTACCTAAGCTGCGCTGTACACATAATGACAGATTATCTTCCTTTTTCTGTATAGTTTTTCTTTTCCCTGGAGTTAATAATGTCTTTTTTGTTTGTTTGTTCATTTGTATCTATCTATCTTTTTTTGAAGTCAGAGTCCCACTCTGTCTCCCAGGCTGAAATGCAGTGACACAATCATGGCTACCCGGTGGGCTCGGTGATCCTTCCACCTCAGCCTTCTAAGTAGATGGAATTATAGGTTCAGGCTAATTTTTTTTAATTTACTGTGGATACAGGGTCTCACCAAGTTGCCTAGGCTGGTCTTGAACCTTTGTTCTCTTGTTTTCACTTCCCAAAGTGCTGGGATTACAGGCATGAGTCACCACGCCCAGCCATTTGTTTCTAACTTTGCTTCTTTGTTTACAAGTGTATATATGTGTACTGCTGTTATTATTGAGTTTTGCTCATTTATTACCATCTCCTCTGTATACATTCGCCTCTCAATACATTTAAATATTCTCAATAATCTTATGAATCTTGTTTCATTTTTTTTTTTGAGTTGGAGTCTCACTCTGTCGCCCAGACTGGAGTGCAGTGGCAGCTCCCGGCCACCGCAGCCTCGACCTGCTGGGCTCCGGCGATCCTTCCGCCTCAGCCTTCCAAGTAGCTGGAACTACAGGCGCGCGCTACCACGCCCGGCTAATTTTTGATTTATTGTAGAGATGAGGTCTCGCCAAGTTGCCCAGGCAGGTCTCGAACCCTTGGGCTCAGGCAGTTCACTCACCTCAGCCTCCCAAGGCGCGGGATTACAGGCTGAGCCACCGAGCCCGGCTGAATTTTGTTTCTTTTTTGGAGGACTTTTTCTTGTTGCCTTCTATCTTCCTGCTACACGTGGGACTGGCTGATCTGATAGTCAACTACAAAGCTTAATCCTGGACTTGCATTCACATTAAACTTTCAGAATATCCCATTGCCTTGCAATTGTAACTCTTGCTTGCTCATTTTCCATTTTTTATGGCCTTTCTTTTTCCTGAAGTGCTTCCTGCAGTAGATTGAAGAGAAATGATGAGAAAGAGGTCATTCCCACTTGTTGGAAAAGTTTTCCAGTGAAGAGAGAAACATGAACTATTAACCAAAAAAGGCAGAGGAGGAGTTTGCTGAAAAAAAAAATTTTGGTCACTCAAGATAAGGAGGTAATATGTGGGAGAAAGTTCCCAGAGATCACACATGGATGAGCTGAATTTGGATAGGGGAAGGCCTTCCCACAACCATCAGCAGGGAGAGCTGAAAGACAAACTCCATTTCTGGGAATTTGGCAGGCTAGAGTATTTGGGCCAATCCTCCTGCAGAAAACAGTTTAAAAAGCCAGATAAAATAGAAGAAGCATTTTTCAATGCATCCAAAGGCTGGCTAAATAGTAGATTCATTATATTTGCCTTTTTGATAGTCAGAAATGGTCTACAAATAATAGTTTTGTATGTTTCAACCTAACAGGAGGAATTAATAGACCAAAAACCCAAGAGAAGGATAAGAATAGTACTGGAGTTGCATTTGCTCTGAGGGCATTTGCTGATCCAGCAAACTTAGACTTTGGCTGGCCTCTGACGGTGAAGAGGCAAAAGCCGCAAGTGAGGAGTAAAATCAGAGAATCTGTCCACGTTAATCAGAAACCCAAAAAGCTGTACCCTCAGGATAAGAATGAGTCGGTGCCAATCTTTTCCCATTCAAGTCAGAAAACTAACTGAGGCACTGAGCAGAGCAGGAGAGGATAGAGAAGTCCTCTCAGGATTTGTAATCATTTAAGTAGGCCTTTAGGGAGATTTGCATCCCAAACTCACCTTTCTGGAATGGTCCCAAAGTAATTTCAAGTGTGAATTTAGTTTAAAGTAATCTTTGACTAGTGATGACCTCAGGAAACTTTAGAAATAAATGCAAATCCTGAAGGAAAGCACTTAATTCCAGAAATAATTTTCTAATAATGATGAGCATTATACAAGGTACGACAATTACATTCATGAACTCATCCTAGAAAAAGTGCTACATACCTCATTGCTGAATATCTCTGTTGTTACCTTTGAAGTACTCCCCTTGGGAAGCCATGCACCGACAGCAGTGCCTAGTCCACCCGTCAAAGCAATTTTGGAACTCTTTTTCAGGACTGGCCATAACAGCTGTCATTGTATCACCCTTGATGTCCTGGATGTCATCAAATGTCTTCCTTTCAATATTTCCTTTATCTTCAGGTAAAGAAAAAAAATCACTGGAGGCCAGTTCAGGTGAGTAGGAAGGGTGTTCCAATACAGTTATTTGTATAGTGCTGCCAACTTAAATGCACAGTGGCAAGTTTGTAAACTTAATTGTCAGACCTCAACAAATAACGACAAAAGCTCTGATGGCCATTCCAGAAAAAGACTTCCAAAATTGCTTTGACAGGTGAGTTAGGTGCTGGCGTTAGTGCATAGTTTCCCAAGGGGACTACTTTGAAGGTGACTGTAGTGATATTCAGCAATGAGGTATGTAACACTTTCTCTAGGATTGTTCACAAACCTAATTGTTGGACCTTATATAATAACCAAACACATAAGAAAACATGGCACCATGAATGAGATCCAGTAAAAAGAATAGACAATAGAAACAGACCTGCAAAAAAGCAGATATTAGAATCACATGCCACAGATTATAAAAAATAACTACACTTAACGATGCTAAAAGATTTTTGAAGCTTAAAAACATCTGCAGAGAATATGCAACTATAAAAAGTAACATATCAAATTTGAAACAGAATCAAATGGAACTTCTAAAAGTAAAAAAGAAATAATCAACATTTAAAACTCAGTCAACAGGTTTAACGAAAGGTTAGAAAAAGCTGTAGAAAGAATTTTGGAACTGGAAGCTAGGTCAGTAGAAGTCATATAGAATGAAGCACAGAATCAAAAAACTATGCAAAAGAGATATGAAGGATGGAGTGAAAAGATCAACATGCATTTAATCAGAGTCAGAGGAGGAGAGACGAACAATGGAGAAAAGTCCATATTTGAAGAAATATTGGCCAAACAGTCTCAAAACTGATGAAAGTTTGGAATATATTCCTGGGTGGTGTTCTTCACTAAATACATAACAAAATTTGTTCTGCTGTCATATAATTGTGGGTGTTAGTAGGACTTAGGGAATTCAAAATTTTATTAAACCAAGATCACATCACCCCACCCCCGAGTTAAAATTCATTATCAGTGTGATAACACATTGCAAAATCAGCCCCCACTAGGAATGGGAAATGATGACTTACAGCCCAGCTGAAATGGAACAGAGGAAGTTCTTTAGAAACACTGATCTTAGGTTAGATTCCTTTGAATCCTCCCAAAAGAGCCATGAAGTTTCCTTTTTAAAAATCAGCATTTTGGTGAAAAAGTATAACTTCCTCAGAGAATGAAAAAGAAAATCCCACAAGGTCCTACATCAACAACCTAGGCTAAGGCGCCAGAAAAACTTCACATACTCTATCTTGTCATGAATTACAATCATTGTTCTGGGAATTTTCTCAGGGGTTTGGCGTTTTTCTTATAAACAAGACTACATATCATTCTTGAAGCTGTCTGATAACTGGAATGCAAGCAGTTGCAGCCTCTTTGCCAGACCAAAGAGCGATGCCCGTTGTTCCCAAAGGACAACCAGGGGTCTGGGTTTCAGTTTGCATTCCCCGGCAAGAGCTGTCCCCATTCAGGACAGCCGGCTCCTCAGATCCCTCTAATCTGGCCCAGACACTTCACACGTGGACCTCAGAGGGCTTCTTCTTTTACCCCACAGTGCCTGCACTTTTCTCTGCCTGGATATAGTACAGCTCAAGGCTCAAGGCGTCTGAGGGCCTATTAGCGTGAACTGAGTTCCTTGAGACCTCTGATTCGACCCATGGCTGGTACAGCGCGTTCGTGTCTTGTTTGCAAATTAATCTTGTGATGAAGTTTACAAGACAGAGTTTGATGACCTCTTGGATAAAGGGATGCAGGCTTGGAGACAGTTTAAATAAACTGATCTAAAAAGGAAAAGGAAAAGGAAAAGGAAAAATCATTGGCAAAGTTCCCAGTCATCTTTCTTTTCGTCTCCCTCCCTCCCTCCCTCCCTCCCTCCCTTGCTTCCTTCCTTTCTCTCTGTTACTAATACCAGGGTAGTATATCTCTTTCTTACATAGTCTCAATTTCCCACAAGCTCTGAGCAGAGGCTCTGACTCCTCTAGAGATTGATTAGGAAGCCACACCCACTTCCGTCTCATCACACCTTTAGGTTGTGGTGCCGGCTTCTTTCCCATGTGAATAGGAGAATGACCTCAGTAGGACAGGGCAGGAGGTGACTGGCAGGTATTCTGCGACCTCAGGAGTTTGCTGTCCTTTGAGTCAGGGTTCTCCCTTTCTCCATTCCCTCCTGGCTGTCCCATATACTCTTCTTCCTTGCTCATATACCTTCAATGACCTCCCATTGTCTCAGCCTCAAGGCCAAACTTGTTTGTCTGGTTTTCAAGGCCTTCCTCAGTCTGATCCCACTAACAGTCCCAACCTGATTTTCAGCTCCCCTTGGCTCTAGTGGTTCTCAACCTGGGGTGACCTAGAGGGTGTTTGGAAATGCGTGGAAGCATTTGGTTGTCACAAGGATAGGGGTGGCAGCTGGCATTTAATAGGCAGGGTCCAGACATGAGAATTGCCCTCTAATGTCTGGGGCAGTCCCACATGCTGAACAATTGCCCCATCCCAATGCCAGCGGTGCCCCCGTTGAGAAATGCTGCTTGATTCTGGCCAAACTTGTTCACTCTCCATCAAACCAGTTATGTGTGCGTGTCACTATTGTCCCACCCCACCCGGAATTTCCCTCCTTTCCTCTCTGCTTCCCTGAGTTCTATGCGTTTTGAAGATGTGGCTTGCTTGGATGCCCATGGGAAGCCATCACTTCCTCTGAACTCTCAAAGCTACTGTTATCACTGAGAGGTTGACTGTTTTGTGGATAGGACATGGACACCAAAGTCACACAGACCCGGGTTTGAGTCTCCTTCTGGCACTTTACCCATGTGGCCTGGGAGAGCCACTTCCCCTGGCAAAGTCAACTTTCCTCATCTCTAAAGAAGAGGTCATAGCAGCACCTACCTTAGAAAGTTCCATGAGGATCAAATGCTACACCATAGGGTATCATGCCCAAAGCTGCCTGGCTTGTGGTCGGAATGGGACTAACACTACGTAATTTTTTTTTATTCCTTCCAACAAGGTGTACTTATCCTCTAAACCCCTGTGGAGTCCATGTCCACCCCTAAGACCGCCTGCGGAGTTGAAGCTCAAGGTCCCATCATTCCAGACAAAGACTGTGTAGGCAGACTCACTTTCATTCAGCCTCAAACAGTGTCTTAGGACATAAGTAACTGAGAAGTGGCAAAGGGAGAGGGAGCCCCATGAGGTGACACTTTCTAGCCCCGTCTTTTCACTAATGCCGAAGCTTATGCTCACCGATGCCCACTGCCCAAGGTATGTGCACAGCCTGAGGAAGAGCTGAGAGGAGAAACAGGGACGCCGTCAGAGTTACTGAGGGCAGTGGCTGCCTATAAGTCAAGGATACTAGGGAGCAGGAGGTGAGATGCTGCCCCCTGAACCAGAATGTCATTGTCAAGCCATGTTCAGTGTCTCTCGGCGGCTCTCTCCTCTCTCTGGCTCTGAGCTCCTAAAACTCAGTGACCTTGGGGTCTTCCTAGCTTTGCTCTGCTCTGTGGCCTGAGAAAAGACATTGATTCATAGTCAAGCAATGACTTCATTGCATTTATCCAATGACCTGGGTGTCACAGATATCCAGGGATGTGAACAAGGGCAGAGGCCAGGCCAGCCTGTGTCCTACTCTCTTTGAACTGGGTCTTAGAAAACATGCATGAAGGGGCTAGCTGCTGAGAGTCGAGGTTGTAACTTGCTCAGTAGCCCTTAAGAAATGAAAGTAGGCTGGCCATAGTGATCCATACCTGTAATCTCAGCACTTTGGGAGATCAAGGCAGAAGGATTGCTTGAGTCCAGGAGTTCCAAACCAGCCTAGGCAACATAGTAAAACCTCATCTCCACAAAAAAATAAGAAAATTATCCATGTATGGTGGTGCATGCCTGTAGACTCAGCTACTTGGAAGGCTGAGGCAGAAGGATGGCCTGAGCCCAGGAGATGGAGGTTGCAGTTAGCCAAGAGTGTGCCACTGTAGTCGAGCTTGAGCAACAGAGTAAGACCCCATCTAAAAAAAAAAAAAAAAGAAAGAAAGAAAGAAAAGGAAAGTTGAAGAATTTCCCAGTAAGAGATGACCAAGAGTAACACTGCAAGTCAGGAAGTCCTATCAAGTTTTTATGGTTTCCGACTTTGAAAGTTGGCAACATCCCGAAAGTCTACAAAGACCCATAAAGAGTATTCCAAACTCCCAAGAGAATAGTTCAGGTGCTACACATTGACTTTGCTGTGCTCCAAAGACAAGAAAGTGTCATGTCTTGGGGCGAAGGAGCAGTGGACAAGAACCAGAAGGACAGGACCTGAGCCTGGCTCTGCCGCTAAGGGGTCAGAGGCTTCTGGGAACCTCACACAGCTGCTCTGGGTTTCTCCTTCTTTATTTATTCCATTGAAGCATTGGTCTATAAAGACTGGCAATCCTCGGCTCAGGATGGGGTTGCATCCCAACAAACCCACCACGAGTTGAAAATGTCTTAAATTGAAAACACATTCAATACACCTAACTTAGCAAACATCATAGCTTAGCCAAGTCTACATTAAATGTGGTCAGAGCACATATAGTAGCCGATAGTTGGACAAAATTGTCTAACACAAAAGCTTGTTTTATACTAAAGTGTTGAGTATCTCGTGTTATTTATTGAATACTGAACTGCGATTTCTACTGAGTGTTTATACCTTTCATGCCATTGTACACTGGAAAATCTTAAGTCAAACCATCATAAATCAGGGACCATCTATACATCTATAATCATGATGATCCAGTTAAACAACCAATAGACTTTTACCCAAGGAACTGATAAGTAGCTAGAATGATCATGTTGGTTGCTTGTCTGCTGGCTTTTTCCACAGAAGACTTCCCACCGACCACCACAACTGTACCTCAGGTCACCCCAGGTCCATCTGATGCTATGTTCCTGGCCCTGGACCCTGGCGTCAAGCTCTGCTCCTGACTTGTCGTCTGTTAGTGAACCCCTGGCCCTCCCTGTCTTTGTGTATCCACTGACTTGTTCCCAGGGCCCTGAGCAGGGCCGACTCCATCAGGGCTCTGGGCTGGGGGTTAGATGCCCAAAAGCAGTGTCAAGATGATGCAACATCTTTTGCTCCCCATACTCCACTGGGCAGTGACTGGTGTCAGGCAGAACACTAAGCTGAGAACAGACAAGGGCCAACCCTGGTCTCTGAGGGGAAGGTGGCTGCTACTGTCCCACACAGAAAGGCCAGAGAGGAGCTGAGGATAGAGAGTTGATTGGATACCCTGTGCTTGGTGGCACACTTCTCAATAAGAAGGCCTCAGGGATTCTGAACTGAAGAACACAATCATTTACATCCCTGGGGGTGGGGGGGAAGGCCCAAAAGAGAAACACCAGAGGGGACCTTCCTGGCCAACAACAAACACATCTTCTCTCTCCAGGAGCTGGAGAAGCCCCAGCTTCAACATGGAGAAACACGTGTCCTTTTCGATCAAGCCCATGTCTGGCCAGTGTGGGCAAATGTGTCCCTGCTGGAGCCAGCTAGAAGCTTCCTGGAGCTCCTCATGGTTTTGACCTCTTCAGCTCAAAGGTTGTACAGCAGGACAAAAACCCTAACAAGTTGGAACATAATCAAAACCTAAAGGCATTAGGTCATCTTTGTAAGACTCTCCTATAAGGAGAAAGAAATCACAATAAAACAAATTCACATCAAAACATACTAAGAGAACAATAACCACTACCACAAATCACCTAGCTTTGTCACCAGTGGGGAGGGACCTTAGGATGGTGACCCTAAGGGCATCAAATCCCCAAGGAACCATACCAACCATCCAATGAAAGATTCAGTACTGGAGACCATCTCCATGTTCCAAGGCAGAGCACAAACACATGTGTTGTGTGTTGTCAATGGTGAAGCCAATGGAAACGTTTCTATGGTCAACACAGTGAATTAGATTATTTTATTAACTGATTCTTGAGTATCTGGGGCCCTCTTAAACATTTTGGTGAAATGACATTTGTAAGATACACAAAGTATTCACATCCTACTTCTCGATGAAATCAGATACTTAACTTTTTTTTTTGAAATGAAATAGAGAACAAAATAAAACGTAAAAACCTTTTAAAATCCCCAAAGCCATGAGGAATAGAAAAGGGGACAATGGGACAGGCTACTCGTGCCTGGCTCTGTGGGGGCCTGGAGAGTTGAGGGTATCCTGAAGTCGCAGCACTGGCCACCCTCCAAAATTTGAGAGGCACCTCAAGGCATTTGGAAGAAAGCACTGCTTGGCTAAGAAAAGTGGTGACAAGGGAGACTTTCGGTCCAGGAATTACAAGGAAAGTAACAATAATGTTAATCAAGTGCTTGGAATTGGCTTCATACAGGCTCTCCCTGCAACTATTGGCAAATAATGTCTTTCCATTTATTTGCACAACTGACCAAAAATCCTTCTTCCCTAGTCTGTGTTAATCTCCTGATCTACTTGTTCTTGAAGTTTGGGAGATTGCAGATACCTCTGAGAATCCAGTAAAGCTATGTGTTGGCACATAATTTACAGTAGATGTTGAAAGACCCATAAGCCAACCCATAGGCCCTGGTCTGGAATCTCTGTCTTAAAGTGGTCCCATTGTGACTCGTGAGCTAAGGATGAGTGTGAGTTCATTTCTCAAGAGTGTCTGCATCAGGGCCAGTCATCTGTGGGAGGTGATGGGAATATTCCAGTCACAAGAGAAGGGCACCTTAGTGGCGCTGGAGTTTGCCTTAGAAATTCACCATACTTGCTGGTTATCATGAAGGTGTCTAACCCATCTAGTCAGGGCCGTGTATCCCAGGGCTTTCAGGCATTTAAAATATTAATTGGCATGACAAGATAGGCAGTTACAAAAGAGGACAACCTGATAGTACTCTGATCGGTATCTATCCCCATTAGTTTCCATCGTGTGTGTGTGTGTGTGTGTGTGTGTGTGTGTGTGTGTGTGTTTGCCTTGAAATCTCAGGCAATCTCAGTGGCTGGTTGGGTTAATCTAAGATAATCGGAATCAATTCTTCACTTTGGAGCATTTCCTCAAAGGAATCATAGGGGGAGAAAAAACCCAACAAAACAAACAAGGTAATGATGTGGCTCAGAGGTGGTCCACATCTGCCTCCTTCACAGCCTTGGCTGGGAGAGAGTCCTACAGCCCTGTCTGAGGAGGCAGGAAGACGGAATCTCCCTTGTGGTCCATGAGCACAGAGTGCTCCAGCCAGACACGCTCAGGAGCTCTCCTCCACGTTCCCTTACACAGGGAGTCTGAAAACACAAGGAGTAAAATGGGAGACTCAAGGCCACCTCCCTGGAAGGGAAGGCTGAGTTTGCCATACTTGGGGCTGGTGCCCAAAATCACAGCCAGAATGAGGTGGGGACGTGCAAAGGGAAAGGTGTAAACATAATGTGCTTTTGGATTACAGGAACTTTCTGCCCTATGAGCACCATCTCTCCTGGGAAGTCTTGGGGTCTGCAGGCCTCCCCCCATCCCATTACTGGGGCAGGCACACCAATGACAGCCTCTTGCCCGGTGTTACCCATGTCTTATAGTCCTGGCCGTGAGACAGGTGGATTGTCATCTGACCTCTGACTTGGCAATGCACCTGCTGGGCTTGGGGTCCTGCTGCAATGTTGCATTTCTAGGGCATCGGTGACACGGGGACATACAGAGCACATCTTCCTGCCGCCCCAACCCCCCTCTGGCTGCTGGTTCCTTCACAGCAGGGCCTTGTCCTACACAGGGACAAGGCAACACAGCACACGGTCCCTTCTTCCTGTGGCCTGTTGGGAAGGAGTCAGAGGGCAGGGAGGCAGTGTGGACGTAGTGAAGGGAGACTGGCCTTTGTTTAAGGTTTGGTGATTTTAGAGGTAAATCTTGAGCTTCTACTCCAACACTGCATCCACAGCTAGTGATGCCTGGGCCGGGAGGTCAGGCTTGCTGGGCTCAGGCCTGAGTAGCCCAATCTTCCTGCTCCGAGCCAAAGAGTACAGCAGGGACTGTGCCTGGGGGGTCCTGTCTTCGCCTTCACAAAGCAGCACTCGCCACCCATAGCAATGGCTGAGCCAGGAAGGGTTTGGAGTCAGGTCTCTACCCCAGGCTTGTTATGTTGGCTGCCTCTCCCCTACACCTGGTTTGGGGAGCTGCTTAATTTATTTCGAGGGAAAGTTTACAATTAGAAAGCTTTGAGCCCCCCACCTATTCTAGGGTCTCCCCTGTTTCTCTTTCTCTCTCTCTCTCTGCCCCCCAATCCATGCCCTTTATGTTCCCTCCCTTGCTGTTGATGTGACACAATTTCAGCAGAGTGATCTGACTTAGTGAATCCTTCCTGTCAGACACTCTGGCTTGGGGTAAAGCTGGAAGTTTCTGTCGACAATAGAGCGACCTTCCTCACTCAGCACCAGCATTAAGAGGCTGTACGACAACCCACTCTTCCTGGAATTTGCTCTCTTGTTCTTGTAATGTTGGGCTGAGTGATGTCATGCCTCTCTGTCCCCTGCTTCCTGCAAGGATTTCTTTGGCTCGCCACATGGAAGCGTTAGATCCATCGGAAGGTTTCCATTCTGTCTCTTCCATTCTCCCTTTCTGCCGCCTCTTCCATCCATCCTGAGGGCTTCTGAAGAAAGCCAGAGCAGAGACTCCCTACCTTTGGCTCACACTGTTCCCGTTGAAAGTTCACTGCGTTTCCTTACAAACCAAGAGGCTTCACATCAAGCATCTCTGAGAAACTCTTACCTAGTTGATTACAACATTGCTGAACTCTTGGCAGGACACATATTTACCCATTTAATTATCATTATTAAGTTTTTCTCCCAATCAGATTTTTGACTTCACACATTCTATCATTTTTGGCTGGTATGCAGATGAGCAAAAAAGATACAACTTACTTATGTTGGCTATCATACTGTGGACTTGAACTTTAATTTTTTTCCCCAAGGTTAAATATCTAAGAGCTATCTGTGGCACTAAGCAAATATTCCTTTTTTAAAACCAATTTTATTTGCTTTTAAAAAAAGTCCCTTCCATGGGTCCTGCTCCTGTTGAGTTTTACTCATGCCACGATCACTTTCTACTGGGCTTACTGATGGTTTTTGCTTCACAACTCGTTTAAACTAGTGTCTTTTGAATGAATACCCAAGAAGCCAAACAGACATCAGAAAGATAGTTATCTGCTTGACTCACTTGTGAAACAGGCCGAAGGATTAAAATTCAAATCACTCTTCTGGATTTCCAAAGTTTTTATCATTCTAGTTAGTCCCATAATTCAAATCCAAAATCAGCTTCACCTGTTCATATACGCCCTCCTTTCCTTGGTGGGCTTGTGGGTGACCATTTCCAAGCCACTGGCCAGGGAAGACAATAGAGGAAGTAGGATGACCCCTCTGTGAGAACTGCAAGTCCATCCACTTTTCCCTCAGGTCTAGGGCTTACTTGTTGAGCTTCCAGAGGAGGTCTGGGGATCTATTGCCAAGGACGCGACAACGTCTGTGGTACCCCAGTCTGACAGGACCCCCACATTGACTCTGCTCTCCTTGTCTGTCCCCCGACACTCCTTATCTCTCTGTTGCCCACTATTGTTCCCCATCAGGGCTCCCTGCTCCAAGGCCATCTAGGACATAGGCACCAGCCCAGAAGTCTGGAGAGAGACACCATCGACCTTTGTCTCAGTGCACAAGGGGCTGCCCTCTGGCCCAGCCTTGGCTTATATATGTGGTTGGCACATCTTCCCATGACTGGGATCTGGTGGTCTCACTCTTCTTCTTGTCCTCCAGCAAGTGGCCCTTAGGGAGCAGCCCTCTCTCAGTCACCGCTTCCCTCTGGTCCTTGACGGACAAGGCTATGTGCCCATCAGAAATGTGTGCTCACCTCCAGTGTGGAGTGGTTCCCGAGAGACAGCCTCGTCGGGAGGGACCACACTTCCCACCTCCCTTGCCTACAGACAAGGCCAAGTGACTAGTTCTTGCCAGAGGAATGTAAGCAGATCTGCTGAGTGCCACTTCTAAAGCAGACGTGTCTTGTTCATAGTCCCCCCCCGCCATTATCCATCTGGAGAACAAGCAAGCCTAGGTGCCTGGGTGATGGCAAAGGGACAAGCAAGAATGATCCAGACCCTGACAATATAAGGAAGAAAGTCACCTGTACACCAAGCATGCCTGCCCTGGACTATTGTTACATAAGGAAGGACCTTCTGTGCCTTAGCACAAGGAGAGTTTGTTACAGCAGCTGGCGTTACCTCATTCTCCAGTGGCCATTTTTGCCCACCCCCACAAGCTGCTTGGTTCCTGGTATAGTGCCCCGGGTATGACCACCCATCCTGAGGCTGCCACCTTACCGAGAGGTTCATTTCCCCACAGCAACTGAGACTAGCACCCTGAGGGCCAGCGGTAGCAGCAGTTTGGAACCTCCAAATCTTTTGTGGAGATGACCTCTGTTGCTTCAGGGAATATCGGGTGGGTGCTACCCAGGCTGCTGTGAGGAGGATGAAGTCTCCCTTCTCAGTAAGGGCAGGTGAGGCTGTTCCAGGGCCAGTTCCCCTAGATGCACATCTGTACCCTGACTGCACAGGTAGCCTAGCCCATCTCTTTCTCTCAGCTCTCCTGCCTGCTAAACAGGAGAAAGAATGACATTTTCCCAGAGTAGCTTGGAGCCTTTAAAGGATAAGACACCCAACGAAGCTGGCACATGGCGAGGGGCTAGGGAAACAATAGCTCCCTTCCGCCCTCCTTTCGGAGTAGGAAACTCAGACACATAACCTTCTGGCTAAAAGTCACCTAAGGAAACAAAGAGGGAAAACCCCCTAAAACCCCAAGACGGCCAAGTCAGACAGGGCTCAGTCACTTCCGGCTGTACCCTTCCCAGTTGGGGCTGAGCTCAACAGGCCTCCCAGCATTCCAGGGAGGTGAGCCTGCTGGGCCAAGGGTCCATGGTGGCCACCCCAGGCCGATTGTGGCCTAAGCCCTGGAAGGCGCCACAGTGGCCTGCAGAGTGCCCATGAGAGCCCCTCCCTCACACCTAGGGCCGCCTGGAGGCAGGAAGGAAACTGATCCCAGAGCAATTGGAAATAGCCCCTGGGGTGTGCAGCCACCTGCTCCCCATCTTGGATGCCTAATCTTCACTCTTCCAACTGATCTCTTCTTGAAGTGGGCACAGTCCAGGGCTGCACTTTGGAAAGCCCATAGCACCTTCTCAGCCAGCTGCCTGAAAGGAGGAGACCCAAGGATTGTTTTTCTGGTGCAGCCCCAGTTCTCCCATCCTCTGGGGCCTGCCTTGCCCTCCATGTCTTGTTCAGTCCCTGGGTGTCCTGACAGGGATGTTTTAGGAAGTGCACCCCACATCCTGCACTCAATGAGAGCTTCCAACAGAGCCCAGGTGTGGAAGCCTGCTTGTCACAGGTCACCTTTTCAAGGCTCTGGTCTTTGACAAAATCTGTCCTCGAGCTCAGAGAGCCTGGACACTGCTTGTTTTAACCCCACTCTGCAAAAAGTCAGCTCCCTACAAAACACAGCCACTAAATGTTTCTGGTGACCCTGAAGAGGAATTTAGAATCTCTAATCTCAGATGGAATAGGATGCTGTAGGATTATGCAGGTCTTCTACCCTCCCCAATGGCCTGATGGCTCCTGAATGTCAGCCAAGAGAAGCTCCAATCAGAGAAAGCTGTTATTCCAAGCCCTGAGCAGAATTGCATTCCTTTATTTGCATGGGGATTTGGGGAGCTCAGGATGGCCACTGTCCCTTTTTCTCAGGAGGGCCCAGCAGTAAGGGGGAAATAAAGACGTTGCCACCATCCTTGCCCAAAACCTGAGAGTCGTCCAAGGCCAGCTTCCAGAACAAAAAGAGAGATACCAACTTTGGAGGCCAGGTACAAAATGTCACCTCTCTGGAATGACCAGCCCAGATTCTCCTCCTGATCCACATGACAAAATCATGACTATTTTTGGAGAATGGCTAAAGTAAACACTTCTTCTCTGCAGATGGGGCGACTGCCACTAGTACCCCAGTGCCTCTGAAAAGGCCACACCCCAGCTAGGCCTCCAAAATGAAAGGAGTGGATCATATTTTTAGCAAGGGGAAAGGAGAGGAAGGCATGTGCAGATGACAGCTCTGTATGGCAGGGATGGAGACAGAAGGGGCTATCAGGAATAGAACTAGGAGCCCTACTTCCCCCGGGATACTTACTGACCTTAGGGCCCATGGAAAAGTCTCAACCACAGCAGGGTCCACAGGAAACTGCCCCCTGCCTGCCCAGATGGCCTTCAAGTGACTTCAATGTTTAGAGAAGATTCTGAGTCCACGATAAAAGATCTTGTGAAGAAATGAGATTGGAGTTTGTGGTTACTACAATATTTGGGCTGGAAATACTAGTTGACTATAATTATAGACCCAGTCCTTCATTAAACTATCCTTTCATGCCTGACAACAAAATGCTAGCAAGTGTTTAAAGCACTCTTGACTTGTTGATGCTACGAAACCATCAGAATTCAGAGTTTTTTTTTGACAGAAACAAAATTCTCAGGTAGTTCCATGATATCTACCACTTCATGACCAAACACGAATGAAACAGAAAGACGTCACTTTGGAGCAACTGACTCTTGAATGGGAAGACCAGTTTGGTGGATATTTTCCAGGCTTCCTGGCCTGCTCCCCATGCTTAGGGGTCACAGGTCAGTCCTAGAAGGCAATGTGGGTATCTGAATGCCTCCAATTAGGGGTAGGATTTGTACCCTGGACAACTCTCTGTGTCTCTATCTGCAAGGTTTGGCCACACACCTCAAGTTTCTCAATTTGCAAATGACTCAGAGAGGACATTCTAAAAGGACATGGCGTGCAGTTTGTGAAAGAGGCTGGGCTGAGGGCCCCCATGGGGCATACATGTTGTCCAAGGCATGGCAGTGGGAAGAAAAAGGGGCACAATCCTTTGTGCTCATGACACCCTCCTTGTCCACCTGGCCAGTCTCTTCTCTCTCCCTCGATCTGATCACAGTGCACGAGGGCTTCTAGATAATGGATTGTGTTGTGAGGAATTGCCTTTGTCACATTTTCATCATTTCTTCTCCAAATGTCATAACACAGTGGTCCTAATGGTCATCCATCTTCTTAAGACATTTGTGTTAAGCACCAGGTGCTGGATGAACAAGATGCATAGGGTCCCATGTTTATGAAACTCACAGTCTTGTGGGAAGCAGAGTCTCACAAGCAAGTCATACAGGGAATAAAAAGACTCCCCACCTAGTTTGGGGATGGACAGGAAGACTTCCTGCAGGACAGGATGTCTCAGTTGAGACCTGCAGGGTGTCCAGGACTCAACTTGCAGAAGAGGGTAGGACCAAGGCCACACCCAGGCCGCAGAGGGAGCAGGCACAGAGATGAGGCGAAGAGAGTGTCGTGCCTGGGGAAGTAGCTGAGATGCCGAGGTGAGCCCACAGGCCCACAGGAAGTTTTAATGTCACCACAGGGGCAACGTCAGGACACAAACCTGGCATGGGAACACAGCAAGAGTTAGCTACCATTCATTATAAACTCCAAGATGCCTTTAATTTTAAGACACAACCTGTTTCAGAAATGTTAAAATGTGGAAAACTGTAAATATTGGAGTATGAGAGATGGAAGACCAGCCCACTGAATGAAGAAAAAATAATATAAGTTCAAAGCAACCCATGAACCAGAGGTGTGAGGCAGTCCCATTTCGGGTATGCAGGGTGGGGGCTTGGAGAGAGGAGGTTGCACATAGCACCACTTTGCTGGTGACAGTCACGTACCCTTATGTTCCCTAGTCTCCAACAACTTTGTCCAGGCTGAACAGATAAAAGTAAAACTCAAACCCTGACAGAAATTTTAAAAAGTGAGGCCGTGCACAGTAGCTCATGCCTGTAATCCTAGAAATTTGGGAGGCTGAGGTGGGAGGCCTGCTTGAACCAAGGAGTTCAAGACCAGCCTACGTAATATAATGAGATCTCGTCCCTACAAAAAATGTTTTTAAAGTAGCTGGATTTGGTGTTGCACGCCTGTAGTCCCAGCTACTTGGGAAGCTGAGGAAGATCACTAGAGCCAAGAAGCCATGACTGCAGTGAACCATGATCATGCCACTGCACTCCAGCCTGGGTGAACAGAGGCTCTGACTAAAATTAATAAACAAATATACAAATATGTAAATAAATAAATAAAAAGAAAAAAATGTGAAGAAAAGGAAACCCTATACACCATTGGTGGGAATGTAAATTAGCACAGTCACTGTGGAAAACTATGGCGGTTCATCCAAAAACTAAAAATAGAATTGCCACATGATCCAGCAATCCCATTTCTGGATATTTACCCCAAAGACTTGAAATCAGTGTATCTGCACTCCCATGTCCATTGTAACATGGTTCACAGTAGCCAAGATTGAAATTAACCTGAGTTCATCAACAGATGGATGGATAAAGAAAATGTGGTTATACACACCAAATAGAATACTATTCAGTTTTTAAAAGAAGAAAATTCTGCCATTTGTGATAACATGGATGGAATTGGAGAACATTAAGCTAAGTGAAATAAGCCAGGCACAGAAAGACAAATACTGCATGTTCTCACTTATATGTGGAATCTAAGACAAGCAGATTTTTGTATGTGGTGATAGGTAGGGGTTCTGTTTCATTCTTCTGCATGTGGTTAGTCAGTTTTTCCAGCAACATTTGCTAAATGTGTTTTTTTTCCTTCCACAATGTTTGTTATTGATTGCTTTGTTGAAAATGAGTTGGTTATGGGTTCATGTTTTTATTCCCAGATTCTCTATCCTGTTCCACTGGTCTGTGTGCCTATTTCTGTACCAATACCTGCCATCTTGGTTACTGTAGTCTTGTAATATAGTTTACAGTCTGGAAATGTGATACCTATAGCTTTGTTCCTTTTGCTGAGGATTGCTTTGGCTAATCAAACTCTGTTACTTCTGTATAAAGTTCTGTGGCAACACAATGGGAACTGGTTCACTGTAAGGGGCAAAGGACCAGCCAGAAGTCAAAATTTCACCTGCATGCAACCTACTTAGGTAGTAAATCCCCATTTGTGACCCACAACGTAGATAGATAGATAGATAGATTAGATAGATACAGAGACAAGCAGAGAATAGAATGGTGGTTACCAGAGTCTGGGGATGGGGAAGTGGGGAGATGGTGGTCAGTGGGTACAGGATCCCAAGAGGAATAAGGTTTTTTCCTTTGAGATATATTTCACATCATGGTGAATATAGTAATAATCATGTATTGTCCCAGCTACTTGGCATGCTGAAATGGAAGGATTGTCTGAGCCAGGATGCTGAGGCTGCCATGGGCCATGATCATTGTGATCATGCCTCTGCATTCCATCCCGGACAACAGAGTGAGACCCTGACTCACATAAATAAACAAATAAATATCCAGAAAAAGACATGGAGATGGACGCCCGTGCTCTCTCTGAGGGGGCATATTTGGGCAGGCCACATGCACATGAGGTTCCCAACCCCACTGTCTCCTGCTCTGTCTCCTGCGCCCTAGTGGGGCGGTGGCTGTCCTGCTCTCTGCCAGATGGTCAGCATTCACACACTGTATTTCCAGGTTTGCACTTGACCCACTTTTTAATGTTTCTGAACTCACAGTACCTCTTACAATTAATGTGCATATTGAAGATGTGCATTTTTCTATTCTGAAAAGCTGTTGCTAAACTGATGGCATGGTTTACAATTATGGTTCAGTCTAGAGCTTTAGATTCCAGAAGATTTGGTAATCCACATGACCAAAAGATCATGCTGTAGCATTTGTGATGCATTAAAACAAAACAAAACAAAACAAAAAAAACAACCCAGGGCACTTGTGCTTTTTTGTTTTTTTAAATACTGCTGTCTCCAACTAGTCTCCCCTTTCTTTGCAGATGTGTACAAATGACCACTAATAAACAAATTCCAAGCTCTATTGGGTAATTCCTCTTAAAAAGGAAAAAAAAATTGAGGCGTCTTGGATGATTATAGAAACTAGTGTCAGGAGTATTTTAGGGAGTGCCTTTTACCTTCCATTTGTAATAGTTTGGAATTTTCAGGGGTCGGTGCTGGGGGTAGGGGTGAAACTGACCCCATCAGAGCAGAGGTTGGGCATTTTGGCTGACTGCAGTCTGCTTAGCTTGCTAGCTGTCATTTGACTATGCCTGTTGACAACGTCATCTTAGTCATTTTCACAGGAGCTCTGTGTCCACTGTCTGGATGTAGAAACTGAGTCTCGAGAAGTGAGGGGCTTATGCATCATCACAAAGCACAGATGTGTGCAGTCAGGATCTGAACACAGGTGCCTCTAATTCCACAGACCCACAGAGATTCCCAGAAGGGCACGGCACCCAGGGTACTTTAACCCAAGATGCAAATCAGCTCTCCTTAAAATTCTTTTTGGGAGACACTGACAGGCGAATCCACCTCCCTGCTACAGAGCACTTCTGTGTTCCAGTAGAGCCACTGCGTGGAGGTAAGCTACTGAAACTTGTTTCCATCTCTGCCCCCAACTCATTGCCAGGAATGGCCTCTTGAACAACAGAGCAGTTGATCAGGCTCGTCACTTTCTGGTGACTTCCAGATATTAAAACAGTATGGTTGAGGCTGAAACATCAGCTTCCTGCCCTGCTCACCCAATATCTCTCAGAGGATGCCTTCAACATGGAACACTCAGGTCTTTCATTTGCAGGCATGGGCCTTTGTGCCAGAGCCCACCTGGGGATCCAGGAAAGCCCCCTGAACATCCCCCTTGATGAACAGGGTGGAACCAGGAAGCCCGGACAGAACCTATGGCTCCCTAGGCGACAGCATCTGCCTCTCAGCCTGTCCAGCTTCTCTTCTCTGCCAGAAGCGACTCCCGGGTCTGCCCACTGCTAGCAGCACTGGGTCTCTGTGTCTTCACAGCTGGCCATCACTTTGATGAGCAAACTTTGAAAGAGGAGCACTCGCCCTTCTGATCTAGATCAAGCATCCAAAGGTGAGGTGGAGGTTGACTGCACCAAGTAGACCACGGACAGGTGAGGCCTCATGATAACCGTGATGGACTTTCTCTGTCCCCTCCCACTAAAATTCACGTGCCCCCAGTACCTCAGAATATGGCCTTCTTAGGAAATTGGGTCTTTGAAGACTGAACCAAGTTAAGCTGAGGTCATTTGGGCAGGCCCTAAGCCAGCGAGACTGGGGTCCTTATGGAAAGGAAAGATGTGGACACAGAGACACACAGAGGGAGACACCACATGGACAGGAAGGCACAGATCGAGCTAGCTCTTCAACAAGCCAAGCAATGCTAAAGATGGCTAGCAAGCCAGCAGAAGATTCTTCCTCATTGCCTCAGACTTGGAACCAACCCTCCTGACACGATAATCTCAGATTTCCAGCTTCCAGAACTGGGAGACAATACATTTCTGTTGTTGAAGTCGCTCAGTCGGTGGCACTTTGTAGCAACCATAGTAAACTAATACAGTGACCAAGCATCCTTGATTCTCCAGAAAAGTTACAATTCCAAATGTTCTAAACCTCGGTCCTCAGCTGTCAAAATGTTCCAGAAATTCACATTTAAGTTAGAAAATATTTTTCCTGTGGCCTCCTGTACCCCCAAATAGCATACAAGCTCATTGAGAGACTCCAAGTCTTGATGGAGGGCTTGGAAATATGGTCACCAAATGTGTACATCCATCTACAAAAGACCTCCCCATTCAAGACTCACTCTTCCAGCAGGGAGGCAACCGGCTTTGCTCCTGCTGGCCGGACTCAGATGACAGTAGTTGGGGCCAGGCCCACCCTGGGAAGACTAAACAAATCCCTGTTGTGCCGACACTTGGGCAGGTCATGTCACACAGAAGGCTTAAAATCCTGCAAGAGTGAGCCCGGCAATGCTCCTGCTCTCAGAGTGCTGTCCTTCCGTGAGTGACAAGATTGGCTCCTACAAGGACAGCCCTATTTGAAGTTCATGTGTAGGCAAGCTCTTTCAGACCTGGGCATGGGCTCCTGATGGCCATACCACTGCCTGTCTGAGCTTGAATGTGCCTCAAACTTGCTGGTCGTTATTGGGTCACAGTGACTAATTTTTTAAAGGGGACAGGGATGGAATGGGAGGATACATCCAGAAAATGGAAATGTTGCCTGTTATTCACCAAGAAGACCATGGTGTTCTTCGTTCGTTGGTGTTGTTTGATGTTGGTTTGGAAGTTGGGCTTTCCTATGGTTACCCAGCTCTTCTCTGGACTGGCTGAAAGGAACCAAACACCCCTGGAAACCTGTACAATGCCAGAGACTCAACCAGAAACCTTGGCGGCTGATCCGAGTGGAGAAAACGATTCACAGTGGAATGTGCTGAGGTGAGCTTCCAGCAAAAGCCAACCCACGGTGGCTCGTGTCTTGAAACACATCACCTGGGCTCTGGGTGAGCAGTTTAGACACCACAGTAAAGTCAGCCAAGGAATCAGTTAGATTAAAAGCAGTGTTGTCCATCTTCAGAGAAGCCCCCGAGAGTGGACCACTATGCCATATCCACCTCTTCCTCACCATGTGACTTGGGCAAGTCACTTAGCCTCTCTGCACCTCAGTTTCTTCATTTTTACCTTGAGGTAGTGGAGTGTCTACCTCACAGAGTCACTGAGAAACATTAAATGAAATACAGAGTATACAGTAAGCACACATATACGCATGCATGCACCCATGCTCCAATCTTGCTAATAACTTCACTAATCACAGCTTTTAGGCCATTAGAGCCAGCAGAGTCCTGGCGAATCAACTAATTCAGATGAGGAAATGATGGTCAGAGGGGAAGGCCACACTGCCCACTTAGGGCAAAGTGGGAGCTCTGCACCCTCACTCAGAGCTGGGACGCTACATACCCCCATGCTCGCCATTTTTATTTTTCAGATCCCAGAGACCCACAATGTCAGGAAAGATTATTTTCTTTAGGACAAGAACTTCCTATCACAGGAAGGAAACAATTTTAAAAGGACACCTTGAAGTAGCCACTTAGGTTAGGTGGGAACATAGAGACATAATGACCCTCAGTTCTCCAAATTCCCACCCACATCTCTGTGAGGGATTTTTTTCGGATGTGTGTGTGTATATGTGTGTGTGTGTGCTTAAACACAAACAAGTCTGAGTCACAGGATTTAAAATCTCAGGAAGGGAATTTTGAAGTGAGTCTTGTCAGCTCCAACTCTGGGACCAACCAACTTGGCCATCTATTTACTTTATTATTCAGTCGTTGGCCTGAGAAACAAAACATGGGATTAGAGAGGGGGTGAGGGACAAAAAAATCCACCACGGTGTAAAGAAATGAACAAACTCCTCCATCCAAACAAAAACAAACAGATCTGGCCGGCCCTTCCTCTCCATCCGGTGCCCTGTGGCCTCACCTCACTTCAACTGCAGTAAACACGCAGGGCAGGAAAATGCAGTTGGACAGAGTGCTGGGCGCCGTCAGACGCTAGGCCCTGGATGAGAGGCGAGCATTTCCCAGCTGCTGCTAAGGGGCCAGCTGTTTTCCTCATTAGGGCTTTCCTCGGGTAGAAATAATTCTTGCCTGTTTAATGTTCGAGGAGATTAGTAATCATTCTGCAAGGCCTTGGACTTGTCTACTTTCAGTTGCCTTTAGAGAGGAAATGCTAACAATGTATTCTGGTACACAGCATCATCTATGAACAAACCTGCCAAAAGTTTTCACCAAGGATCCAGACTGTGGCCAAGCTCACTCCCAGTTTACAGGAAACACCAAAGGGAGAGGGACAAGTTAAGTGGCACCAGGAATAAACTGTCATATACACCAGGACTATGGGACATTCTCCAGACAACTCTTCTGGGCTCTTCAGTCAATGTCATGAGATTTTTTTTTTAAAGGTAGGGTACGTTATTCTGGAACAAATGAGAAACGAGATCAAAGGGACACAACCAAATGTAATGTATAAACCTAAATTAGATCTTGGTTTTTAAAAAATAGTAACATTAAAACAGTCATAGCAAACATTCTTGTAGCAACTGGGGAAATTTGAATTTGAATATGAACTGTATATTTGATTAGATTATAAATTACCATTATTTTTTTAGAAATAATGATATTGGTGTTGTGGTTATATTGAAGGATGTCCTTATTCTTAGATGCAGGATGAAACATCATGATGTCTATAACTTAAGGTGGCATAGAAAAAAAGATATATATGCTTGTATGTACACACAGAAATAAAGCAATGATGGTAACATCGTCATAATTGTTGGAACTACAATAGAGGTATTCATTGTATCATACTTTCATATTAAAAAGTGGAGAAAAGAGGAAAAACAAGAAAAAGAAAAACAAAGAGAAAGCCAAAAGAATAAAAATAAAAGAAAAATATTGTAAAGAGTGAAAAAAATGTTTTTGAATTGGGGAAAAATCTATTTTGATTGAATCTATGCATTGCACTACTTTGTCTTCTGAAAAGCATAATGGAAAAAACACTGCCGGCAGTTTGCAGGATAAAACTACAAGTGATGGGCAAAGGAAACAAGAGCCTTGTACAGTCGAAATGTCCAGGAGAGGTGCCTTCGCAAGATCTGGGGGAGCACAGATGTCATAGAGTCACTGCCAGTGCTCCAGTTCTTGGGTTATGTGGAAGCCTCCCACATGGAACATTTTATTAGCAAATGAATACATGAAATGGAAGTGGGTCATGGTGCACCAAAGATGATAGCTCAAAATCAAGCAGAGTAAAATACTGTCCAGTTCCTGTACTTGGCTATGCAAATGATGAGGAAACTTTCTCCTGTCAGTCTTCGGTCCTCTGGACGCTGGAGTAAAACAATGACACTCATGGTGGGATGTTTCAGTGTGTCCACTGATGTATAGATTCCATGGATATTTACTGAGAGTCTGCTACAGTCCAGACACACAATACAGATAGACAGAGATAGAAGAGATATAGAAACATGCCATATATACTGAGGGTCTGCCGGCACATAGACATATATACCTGTGCTGAATGTTATGAAGAAGCATAAAGCATGTTGAGGGGCTTGGGAGCAGGGTGTCTGACTTTGGACCAAGGGGCTAGGGGTGAGCTTTCTGAGAAGGTGCCCAGATTGAGCGAGCGAGCCACCCTGGGATCTCCAGGGAGGAGTAATTCTGGCAGAGGAACAGACAGTTCACAGAAAGGCTGTAGGACAGGGGTGTGCTCTGTGTGTCAGATCACAGGGCTTAGGGCAGGCAGCTCCAGTGAAGGGCTATGGGCCAGGGAGGGTTGGAAACCATGGGAAACACTGCAGATTTGGTGCATTGGAAGCAATCAGGTAGTGGGGATTGAGTGGGGAATTGACATGTCTGCCTTGTGTTTTTAAAGGTTAAAGCTGAATGATTCTATTGAAAAAGGGAACCAGAACATTATTGTGTCCCCAAAGGCAAGGGTGCTACTGAAAACACCGAGCAGCTTGCAAGACAAGGGCGCTGGCCAGTTTGAGCAGATACTGGTCCTCTCACAAGACCCAGGTATCAGAAAGCCCTTTCTGGGGGCAAGAGGCCGGTTCTTTCTGGGGGCAAGAGGCTGGTGCTGCTGGATCTGGGTGAGATCTCCAAGGTCCAGGAGGGCTGCGGCAGTGGGAGTCAGGGGGCATTGGAGGGCTCAGGGAATGGTTGTTTGCCTATTGCCCATCTTAATTAAGTAGTCAACATTTTAACAAAAGAGTGGGTAAATACACACCTATTTATATAAAAAGAGAAAATGAATATAAATAAGACTCAATGATGTCTCCTTTTAAGTGTCTAAAATAGTTGAGATTGAACTGGAAGTTTAAGGAAGCCCAATCAAGGTCACCAATGAGCAGTTCTACTTCTTCCCCAGCTGCCTTTATGGAAAATCCATCCATCCATCCATCCATCCATCCATCCATCCATCCATCCATCCATGCATCCATCATCCATCCATCCATCCATTTGTCCATCCATCCATCCAGCTATGTATAGAATCCATAGTTTTGAACTTCTGGCATGTACCAGATACTTTTTAGTGCAAAGGACACATCAGTAAAGAGACAGGCAACATCATTGATCTCACGGAGCTTACATTTTAAGGTAGAGGGGCAATAAACAAATACACATCAAAAGAATTTCGGCCTGAGAAAAGCCCTTAATTACACAGTGATTGAAAAGTGGGTTGGATATTTAGATTCCAGAAGATATCAGCAAGAAAAAGGTAATATAAAATTATGAAGTCATTCCTGTTGTATTCTCAGTCCCTAGAGAAGGGCCTGGCATGTGGATAATGCTTAATATATCTTGGTTGGAAGAAAAATGGAATGTGAATTACTATTTAGCCAGAAACAAGAGTTAGGCATATCTGCACATGGTAACATAAAAGGGTCTCCGTGAATAGAAACAAGTAAGCTGCAAAGATATCATTATTGTAAAACTGAATGCACACACAGATAGATGCACAGAGAAAGAGATGGAATAATCCACACCATGCAGTTAACACTGGGATGGACAGAGAAGAGGCTTCCACCTAATGTATTTTTTCATTGATTGCATGTATTTGAAATAAAAAGAACTTTTCAAAAAGATGCACATGATGATTATATGCGTTAGGAGGAGTGTCTTGGAAATGGAGCAAAGATACTGGTGCATAATTGGATCCAGTCATGAAGCCTACACAATACAAAAACAACACAATACGGGAAGTCACTTTCCCGGTGATGATTCTTAAAAAGTTTGGGCAAAGACAGCTCACTCATACCTAATGTCATCAGCTGAATCCCCCTGACGTTCCTGGAGGCTTCTCCTGTGTCCGAGGAAATACTGCTATAGTGCATGTAAGAGTTGCTAATGCACATGTCTTATTTCAGAGACAAAGGGCAGAAGACATAGAAGCAAAAAATAAAGAATTGCAAAATGAACACTTCAGCATCCTGTTGGCACCATTGAAATACTTGCCAGGATCTTCTAGTGGTTAAATCATCCAGATCTTTACCAAGGAGGAAGAGCAGAGACATTGACTGGATGAGCTCAGTCCAGGTGAATTCTGTTACCATTTACAAAGAAAGAACCAGAAAGGAAGAGGCTATTCTTTTGGTTTCTTGCCCTAGAAAGATCTGCTTCATCTTGGGAATATTAACAATCTGGAAGCAAAGTCATCCTGTATAGATTTTTGTGACAGTATTAGAAAACTAACAAGGTATGCCCTCCCCAAATTCTCCTGGACAGTGTTGGTCCAAGGGCCTCACCACAGAAAGCTGCACACAAAAAATCGGTGGGTGGGATGCCAGCAGGAGAGTATCCCAGGGTGAGGGCTCCCTGACCCCAGAGGCTGAGCCGGCGAATCAGGTGACTCGAACCCTTGAAAGGCCCTGTAATTTTCAGTTAACTAAATGGGGGGAAAATCAATATGTGAATCACCTTTCAAGTATTTAATTTAATTAGACAAGGAAAATGAGGCTTCTTTAAAATTCTTACTTGGTATTAACTTCTGTCACAAAGCAGCCTGGAGTAATTGGTAAAAGTGAAAAAGTGATTACTGAGGCTTAAGCTTATTTATCACAGCTGGTGCACTTTTACAAAGTGAGTTTTCTAGTGTTAAACCCTCCACCAGAGCAGGACAGGCCCTGGAGCACGGATTTCAGGCTTTTCATAAGCCACCTCTAATAAGCTGTGGTAATAGGGTGGGTGGGTGGGTAGGGAGAGGAGTATGTTAACAGACAACCAAACTCAGGGCTCATGGCTTGATCTGTTGCCTGGGTGCACTTTTTTCCCTTCCTGGCTTCCCTGTAGATCACACAGTATGGTAGATCAAGGTGCTCTGAGCTTACTTCTCCAATCCTCGGTAAATTACTTGCCCAGAGCCACACCACTGGCTTCCGGTCAAGCCAGACTTCCACCCCAGCCTGTGTGATGTCTGTCACTGCTCTCTTCTGTCTTTAGCAGGATAATCAGAAAGAAGACAGAGCTGGATCGCCAGAGTGTTCTGCAAGAGACAATTGTCTGTAATGTTCTGGTAGCCTTACTGTAGTTCCACTGCATCACTAATTTTTATCTTCCCTTTTCTCCAAGAGTCTAAACATTTGGAAGGCAGGTTCTTGATCCCGTTCTTCACCCAGGATGAACTGTGGTGCATTGGATAGTAGGCACTGGATACGACTGTGTTGAAAGAAAGGAATCACCCCACGTCAACAACCAGCCTCACTGATGGACTTTGGGTTTCTGTTTCCTCCACTAAAATAGAATAAAACTTCCAGTAAGGAGTTGGTATTTGTAATGTGCTAAGCTCTGTACTGACATTCAAAAACTGAGGAAAAAAACAGACCCAGCCCACAAAAACCTTACAGTTAAGTAGGTGAGAAGGCAATTTTCCATCTTCATTTTTTGGAAAAATATGAAAATGAAGACCCAGAGAATAATCGCACAAACAGCTATGTGGACATGTAAATTTCATCAGAGTCACTTTGTCCCTTCCAACCCCAAACAGACAAATAAAATTAGTATTATAGCAGGCCAGGAATTGTTTGTATTCCTGAACCAGCAGGCCAAGGATTTGGCTGCATCTTTCTTTCGAAAAATATTTAATTGGGCAAGTTAGGAAATACAGAGGTTGGAGAATATGACCCGACTACTGAAATCCTTCTAAGGATTCAAAGACCCAAAATATTTTATGAAGCACCTCTGCCTGATGAAGGATTTCTGAACCCCCCTCCCTTACATCTTATGTATGTGAGGATGTGAGGGGGGGCTACAAAACTGACAGGGGTGGGGCTTGCCAGCCTGCAGCCAGCCACCCGGGGACCCATCTGGCCAGGCTTTTGAGCCAGGTAGGCTGGACCCAGATCCTGGGTTGTGGAGAGTAGCCTATTTAGCACTGGGAGAACTCTGGACATCCCTCTTCCTTCAGAGTTGCCTATTCTTCCACTTTCAAAGGGGACTCTATCAAACCCATCTAACTGTATACATATTAAATATGTGCATTTTGGGGGTATAAAATTACACCTCAGTAAAGCTATTAACAACAACAAAAGAGGAACAAGTTTTTGTTTTAGCAGGCAGCTTCCATGCAGAGATGAATCCTTGCCAGTGGTTCTCCAAGTGGCTTCCAGGCAGCAGTAGCAGCAGCATCTGATGTCAGGCTTTCCTCACCTCCAAGTTGATTTGTTTTACTATTTTTCTTAAAGTGTAGTCCCAAGAAGCCCAGGCTGCATTGGCTGCTCTGGGGGGCTCAGGCTGCAGCCAGTTGGAGCCAGTAAGGTGTTTTCTGTCTGTTTTCAGCTCTTGGGGCAATGCTGCCCATGCTTCTGATCTTAGGGACACCCCCTTGGCAGCCTGCTCATGGGCAGTGCCAAGGCGCATGCTGACTGAGGCAGCTGGAGTCATGTCTCTCTCACTCTGGAGCAGGCGAGGACTGTCATTATTAATGTTTGGCACACATGATTATTTACGAGCCACTAAACTAGATTGAAGAACAGTAACAACAGGAGAACAGAACTACAGGCTACTGGTTTTGTCTGTGCCCAACTTAAATTAAGTAGTTGCAAAAGATAATTGGAGACACAAAGGCATAGACCTAGAAACAGCTTGTAATGTGGCAAAAGAGATTTGTAGTCTTTACTGTTCTAGGCTGGCCCGTAAAATAAGGAGACTCCGTTTTATATGGGGGTTCTGAGAATCACTATAGCACTTTTATTCACTACACATAGACAAGGAGGTGGCTGGTTTCTCAAACATCTCATAGTGACTGCCGGATTTGCTTCTTTTTCTATTTTTGCCATGGATGAGTCCAAACACTGACCATTGGTACACACTGGTTGCAAGTGTTGTCCCCAGACCATGAGCATTCACATCACTTGGGCACTTGTCAAAAGTGCAGTCTTAGGCCCCAACCCAGACTTGCTGCATCCAAAGTCCTGGGGGTGGGACTCACACTATTTTAACAAGCCTCCACAAGCTCTCTCACTTACACGAGTGTATAGAGGACCACAATCCCACATCCCAGACATTGTGTGTGTTTTGAACCTGGTAAGTAGAAGTCCGTGGCCACACACAGGCCGGCCCTGATCTCTCCCCAGCCCCTCCCAACCCTGCCTCTCTCCTCTTGCCCCTCATCCAGGCTCCCACTGCTCCTGCCCAGTGCTGATGCTATTCTGGTCCCTCCCTCAGCACAGGTGCTCACAAAATACTTGATGAATGAATGAGCAAACCATCCTCAACGGGATCATTTCTAAACTCTCCTGGGATTTTGTGAGCATGCTCAGTGAAGAACATGATTTTGTACCCGTCATGTGAGGAATCGCCCATGCAGAACTAAATGGGGTTGTGTGTGTTAGGAGGACCCTGGCACCCCTCTCAAGGTCTGCATTATATCATTTCCAGGGGAAAAACCTGACTTGAGAAATCTCGCAACATACATATCATGCGAAGATGAGCTTTTGCTAAGCAGGCATTTTATTATTGCCCATTAAAACAGAAGGTGATTAAAAGCACTTTTTAATTAAATGGAGTAGGAAGTAATGATATCAGTTAATCTCAGGGTAGGGTTTTTTTGAACCCCCTAATAACTTCCTAAACATCAAGCATTTCCATGAAGCTAGCCAGAGTGACTTAATTATAGGCTTCACGAGTGTTTCCCCAGAATTCTCAAAGGAACACCAGGATCCTTGGATAATATAGGGTTTGAATGTTCCATGACAGAGCTATATACTAGCCCTTTTATCTTACTGCACAAAGGTGTCCAGGAGAGGATGCCGTGAGGAGTTAAACACCTTGGGAGCTTGAGGATGAGGCAACAGGAGGAAAGCTATGAAGTCAGGTGCTGGCATCCCTGCAGGGCTATGGGCCACTGAAGGGCCTGGTGTTGGTTACATAGTGGGGACCCCTGGGGGTCCCCTCAGGCAGGTGATCACACCCTCCTGGGCAAGAACATCCTGGCTCACTGTCTGAGACCCTTGGCATCACAGTTACCTCCCCTTGCAGCTTCGCATTCTGCAAAGGAGGCTGGGCTGGGTGTTGTAACAAGGGAGTCTGCAGAGTCAGCGTAAAGGCGGGCACGTGGACTGGCAGCAGACAAGGCATGCAGGCCTCCAACCTCTGGTCTCAGTATCCTCGTCTCTTTGCCCAGCTACGGCACTGATTCCCTGAGGCTCCTCTACAGAGAACCTGCCAACTCTCTCTGCTCCCTAAGACCTCTGCATCTAAGACAGGTCCCACGTGGAGAGTTAAGGCAGTGAAAAGAAAGTTGGGAAGTGGGGAACAAAGGAGCAACTTCTGAATCCCATCCAGCCTGAGTCAGGGCCAGGCGGGAACCCGAGGCCCAGAAGGCAGAGGGCAGGAGCAGTGGTACTGGGTGGCACACACATGTCACAGTAGGAAACAGGAGGCAAAAGTCCCAGACAGGCTGGATACTGACTAATGCCTGTAACCTCAGTGCTTTGGGAGGCTGAGGAGGGAGGATTGCTTGAGGCTAGGAGTTCAAGACCAACCTGGACAACATAGTGAACCATCTCTTCAAGCAAATTATTAAAAAAAGGTCCCAGAGGAGACAATGAGACACGTGTCATAAAACAAGTCTGTGGGAACCCAGGGAAGGATGAGTAATGCCAACTCAGCTTGGGAAAGCCTTCCTGGTGAGAAAGCACCAGAGGGGGCGGGAAAGGGAGGGGGAAGAAGGTTGCACTCCTCCTCTTCGTCTGTGGAAGTGATCAGAATACCTACCTTGCAGAACGCTGGGAAGAATGCACAAGAAGAAACACAAAGCAGATGAACAGCGTAGACACTTGAGTAGATCACACACTGGCTCCCCTCTGGTTCTTACCTGGTTATCTTACCTGTGATCAGGGCCCCTCCATTCCCTCACTAAACATTTGCTGGCCAGGGACTGCACACAGTACTCTTCTAGTTTAGCCTAAGGCCAGATACCTGCCTTCCAGAGGCTTCTGGTGTGATAGATGGAGACAGGCAAGCAAACCAGTTGCCCTTTAGAAAGTGGAACTGTAGGGCAATCCCTCGGACTAGGACTTGCCCAAGGTCGGGACAGGACCAAGGGATGGGAAGCTGGAGGGAAGGGCGTCCCCATGACTGGAACAGGAGTGCCTTGGAGAGCTGGCCTGAGGCAGCCCTCCTGAGGTCCTGGGTTTGGGCTGAATTCAGCAGGATGGGAAGCCCCTCCTCTGCTCTCCCCAGTCCTACACTAGCAGGTGACTCTCATGCCTGGGCACCAGCCTCTTCACCGCCTCCTCTCTTCATGGTCTCCATCCCTTTCTAGACTTGACCGGCCCAGGTTATAGAATTCACAGCCCCGAATGCTGAGGCCTCCTCACCAAGCACAACCATGCCTGACCTCCCTGAAGAGGGGCCACAGGCCCAGCCTTCCCTCTGTGGACAGGAGTAGGGCACTAGTTTCCTCCCCAGCAAGTCTTTTATCCTAACCTCATTCCTGTTCATCCAGGCTCTAATACTCTCTCACACCTCCTGAACTGGGTGGTAACACTCATCTGTCATTTACACATTACAGGGCAGCTGTGTCCTGAGAATAGCTCCCGTAAGTCAAGACTAAAGGTGAGTGTTCTGAACAGGTTGCAGCAGAGGCCCACAGTGTGAGCAGGGCACAGTGGCAGAACTCTCCTGGCCCAGGTGAAGCGCTGTGCCCTCTTCTCTGAGGGGCTCCAAGGAAAAGATGCTACTGCCGTCAGCTCTGCCTGCCTCCCTCCTAGGAGCTGGGTGTACGCTGGAGTCTGTCACTGGACCTCAGGGTCCTGCTCTCTTCCTCTTAGGGTCGCCTCTCCCCACAAGAAAGGCATGTGGGTGTTCATGTCTGCTGCACTGGCATTACCCCACCACGGGGAGGCCTCTAACCCACTACACCTCACACCTGTCAGGGATGGGCTGGGAGGCAGTGGTGACTTTTAGATCTTCTCTGTATTGAGTTTAATAGGAAGTTGAAAGAGAAATTACCATCTTGTCATTGACAAGTCCACTGTGATTTTAACCACAGGACCTCAAAACGGTTCTATAGATAGCAGATTTGAGTCAAAAGTACTCTCTGAGATACAGCATCACTACCTTAGTCTCAGGGGCCGATAAGTTAAGATAAACTCTAACAACATGACATTCTCCAAGTCAGCAACTACATTCAGCCCATCACAGGGAAATCGGTAGTCTTCTTACTTGCCTAAAGGTCTAAACAATTAATCAGCGTCTTACATAAACTTCAGGAGAAGCCTCTTGATGTCAATCATAAAGTGTATACCACAAATCACTGCTATCTGATACAAGGATATTTATTTCAATTCAACTTTATTTCTAAGGCAAAATATCCAAGTTGTTCTCCCTACTCCTCCCAAGCCTCTGTAACTTTCAGGGGAGATCAACATTATAAATGTGAGGGATTAGAAAAGATGATGAAGTGGTGGAAGTGTATCCGTCTCCTGGCTGCCCATAATGGAAGCTAAAAGAAAAACAAACAAAGCATGTGTGCACACTACTGGCCTCTTTGTGCAGGCCCATATATACGGTGATCCAGCCCATCCTGTAAACGCAAAGTGTACAACAACAGTGTGGCCACAAGTGATACTTACTGCCATACTCCCAAGGCTGGCAAAAGGCTCCCGGAGTTCTAACGGAGCCCTCAAAACCCAAGCTGTTTCCTTTCAGTCGAGATGATCCACAAGGCTAAGACGGAACTCTCAGAACATGCTCTGTAGGAAATGCAGGCGTTTTATGGATATGTGGGCTTTGAATCCAGGAAGTATCCAAATGAAACTTTGAGCCTGGAAAACTCTTGCCAAAATGTCCCTATGATCTCTGTCTTACAACTGGGTGACTTCCATTCCATGGGAAACAAAGGATGCTGGCAACAGTGAAGCCACACTAATCCCAGGTAGAAGGCCTGGCTAAGAGTAAGGAGGCTCTGTGGTCCCACTTGCACCAGGAAGGGTTTTGGACTAGATAAACTCATCTGAAAAATACTGCTGGAGTATGAAAGGCACTGTGCCAGGCAGGCAATGAGGAGGGCAGAAAGCATTAAAGAAAATGAGGACAAACTCTGCCAGTGCTTTCCTCCACATAAAAATGTTGGCACCTGGAAAAAGAGCACATGGGGTGGTGATGAGGTGAGGGCTTCCCTTCACTCCCCATCCAGCTGCCCTAGAAGATGAGAGCACTGCCCAAGCACGCTGGAGCCCACGGAGACACTCCAGATGGCTGGGGCTGCCTGTGGAAGCTTTGAGGTAGATATTCAGAGTGAACCTCCTCCTTCAGAGTTAGACATCAGAGTGGACCTCCCCTCCTTCAGAGATTAAAGCACTGCGGGAGCTCAGGGTGGGAGATTCCTGACTGAGACTATTCCCTGCAACCAGAATCTAGTGGCCTCTCCAGAAGGCCACTGTCACAGTGGCCCCTGAGCAGACAGCTAGAGTCCACTTCCTCGTGACTATGACCACAGGGAGGGCACAGGGAAGGAGGAAGAGCAAGAGGCAATGCTGTCAGGCATCAAGGGACCACACTTACCTGAGATTTGGAGCTAGGCACCACTTGACCCTGGTTTCCTGGGAGCCTTGAAGGAGTTAAGTTACAAGTAGGGACCAACTGTCACATGTAGCTAAAGTTCTGGAAAACGAATTCTTTTTGCAAATACTGTTCGAGGCAAGTAAGACCCGACTCTATTCTCAATGAGCTCCTGCCCAGTGGATTCACAGCCAATGAATCCTTAAGCACACGATAGTAAGACAGGAAGAAATGCAACTTGTTCTTCTGTGGTGCTATGCAAGATGTAAGAGGGCTGTAGCCCAAACTAATTTATAAAGCATTCTTCCAAAATGATACTCTTACCTGGGTATTTCTACCCAGATGAGGCAGAGAAAACAAGTGATTCGGGAACTTTCACTGGCACACTCAAGCAACTTGACAAGGCCAAACCTGTACCTTGTACTCAGGCGAGTCTTCACTGAAGGGTTAAGTGAGCACAATTAAGAGAGGGAAAATCTAGAAACTCTCCAAAGAAATCTAAAATGATCATGTACAGTAAGTCCGTGCCCTATAAGTCTTCTCTTTTCTTGTCAAGAAAAAGAAAACTAAGCAGTGACCTGACCCAACACTATCAGAGGAAGAAAAGCAACATTAGCTCAAGACAGAGCAGCAAGAAAAATATGCCTCCATTTGCCAGATAAAATAGGAAATCTCTGCAGCTGGAGGACTTCTGTGTGGGTCACCAAGGGTCAGTCTACGTGTCATACAACCACATTTCTCAATTTCAACGGAATCCCATTGTCCAAATTCAGCCATCTCTGTTCTGATTCATAAAATACTGCTTCACAGAAGTGAATCACTTCATTACCTCTTAATGTATCATAATATAAATTACATTTATATTAATTTAAAACAATTTCCTAATAAAAAAGGTTCCAAGTGAGATTTTAAAGATACTGGAATCAAGATTTAATTTAAGATGTATTTCTAATAACTACAAATGATTGCAATGATTTTTTTCAAAGGTCACATCTGTAATAGAAAAGAATTAATTTACTTGATCCAATCCTTGACTTCTAATGGCTCATGGGTCTTTAGAACTGGTAAGTCACTTGGCTCACTGATGCCTAACTGGAAGGCAGCACCAGGTGTTTTAGGCACAGCTAGACAAATGAGACACAAAGATCACATCTAAACACTTGGTGTGAGGTCCTCCGGTAGGACAGCAAGGGGCCAGCACTGCAGCAACAGGGCCAGGCCTTCAGGGCACTAGTCCCACTCTCAGGATCCCCCAGAGACCATATGCAAATAGCCTCAATCTTTTCCAGTGATTCAGAATGTTAACTGTTGCTCAAGAATCACAGAGTCCTTCTGGAAGATAAGGAAATACCTATAAAATGCACCAAGGTCTTCAGGAAATGTATTATAAAACATGGAAGGCTATTTGCCAGCAGTAATAAGAAAAGTCACAAGAGCCAGCACTGCCATATGCTGGTGGACCCTGTTTCAATTCTTTCACATTTAGGAGACCTAACACGTAATGACAAAATAGTTAATGACAGAATAAAGAAATATCATCTTTGAATCTTAGGAGTTGACACCAGCTCCGGCTAAAAGGTCAGTATCTGGCAGTGTATGTTCAAAATTTGTGTTGGTATTTAAGCTAATAAAAATTCTAACATCAAAATTTGTAAAGCGTCCCTGGTCACTCCTTCCGCTTAAGCAGAGTTGCATTAAGTTACATAAATACAGGCAAAAGATACAAACCCATTTTCTTTCATCTTTGATACCCAAATACATGGGATATAAAACTATTCTTTTTTATCAAGTAGATAATCTGTTTTATCAATTGCTGAAAACCATTTTGTAAACTGTCTTTCAGCTGAGAAAACAATATACTACTTACATCATACTGGAAAAGGAACGACCTCAAGATTTCCAAGCAATACAGCTATTTTTCAAATCTGAACTCCCCTGCTGATCATTAGAACCAGTTTCAAATGTCCCATTCTTGGCCTTCATTTGTGCCAAACCTGGACAAGCCTGCAGCAAGGTTATAATGCCAAAACATCCCATTTCTGCATGGGATGCTAACAGTCTATCTTCCCTCTCTTAGCACACCATCATTCATGTCTTGAGGTCTCTCCTGAATCAAGCTGTGCTTATGTTTTGTAGAGAAAGTATGAAATCAAAGTTATTTTGCTTCTATCTCCTGCAGGCTAATAAAGTACCTCAAATTCAATGCTTTGTCTGCATTTATTGCCTTGTATTGAGAAATGCTGTGGTCTGAATTTTGTCCTCAGGTAAGGTATGGCAAGCGTGAGGCAGGTGGTGATCACGGCCCAGGAAGGCTCAGTGCTGGGTCAACACCCTCAAGATTGTGATAGTCTTTTGTTGACTGGTATTTGCAGGATGTGTTAAAAAAAAGTAAAGGAAGGTAAGAACTGGCTTATCCAATAACAATCTAAGGTGGTAATGTTTTCGGGATCATCATGTTCTTATACCATTCCCAGTGACCTAAAATGCTGATGACTGAAGAAAGATTTTTTTATTTCTTTTGACCAAATCGTAGGAAATATTAAAAACTTAAGGCAGACTGGAAATAAAACACAATTCCAATATGTTTTAAACCAGATTTAAGTTTCTTTTTTTTTTAATTCAAATTGACCCAAAGCAAAACTTACATTACAAAGGAAGAACAAAATACATTATGATATAACACACTAGGAGTTACGTGAAAGCTAAATTTGTGGGCAGATGACCATATCCCAATCACATTCTGGGCTAATGAGCAATTCTGCAAGAAAGTTAGAATCTCTGTTTCATATGGTCCACTCTGGTAATTCAACTACACATTCTTGTCTCTTAGGGTGTGCACCTGACAAATCATGCTAGGCTCCCTCACACTCCAGATGTGTACTCTTGCTACAGCCAGAACACTGAATCCTCTAGTGAAAATGCCGTTCCAAGCATGACTGATAATGAATTAAAAAACAAAATAGTCAAGTCCTTCAAACTAACAAGGATGGATTATTCTATATGTAGTAAATTGCTTAGAAATATGAACATTAAATAATCTAAAAAAACACTCTTACTCTGCTGTACATTTATAAACACAAATATTTACAAAACAAAAAACAACAACAAAAAAACCAAACCCTTGTTTTCAAAAGATGAGGTTTGCAGTTCATTAATTATCATAATCTTTTATGAGCTGGTTTCTTTGGTGTGCTTGCCAAATATATTTTTATAAAGGTTTAGCAATAGGCTTAAATAAGAAATTTCAAAAGAAACACAGAAGATTCAGTGACAAATCTGATAATATTCTGAACACCTTAGAGATTCTGAAAAAAGATTCTGGAAAAACCAATCAGTTGATTTTCTGAAAATACCTGTTCTCTCTACTCATTGTGACACAGAATGTGTCTCTGCCAATCAAATGCAAAAGCAGACTTGCACGTTCACCATTATATTCCACCAATTACCAACTGTGAGACCTTTTAGTTATTGTTAAATATGATATGTGATTGGGATTCCATTAACAACAAAAATAAAACATTCTTTTTAAGCTTCCAGATAAATCAAACCTCAACCAATAAATAATGGAATTAAACACTTCTTCATTAAATAGACATTTCAATTCTGGGAAGAGCTCTCATAATTTTTTTCGGAAGTCACAGCAGCAATACAGAACAAAGAATTTACCTTAATCTCATCTTTTTACTTGGAATTCCCTGACTCAAACTCAGTGGCTAACTTAGTTTGGAAACCTTTGAATGGCTGGGGATAGAAAATCATCTTAAGCTATGAACAAATAAATATACACATATGTGGAAGTAAGCCCTGTGCAAATGTAACATTCACATCACTGCTCAGCGTGCAGGACCACACCCAGGCACCCTCCCACCTCTTTGTCTCCCTGAGCTTGGGGTTTTAGGGAGAAGTAACAATCAATTGATTTCTGGCCACACCATGGTCCCCAACACTGTGCATGTGTCCTGTCCTGGGTACTGGTTTAAAGAACGAGAATACAGCTCAGCAACCGTCTTCACAAGAGATTCTCTCTTTGGAGGTAACTTTCTGGAGATCTTTTTACAGGGAAGCTCCAGTTACCATTTGGGGATGGTAATAAAACTGGCCACACTCTGACTGGCTGCCTGCAAAGAGTCTAGGGGCCATATCAGCAATCTCCCGAATAACCCTTTTTTCCAAAGCTGCCCATTCTCCAGAAACTTGTGCACTGCCTAGGCACAAACAGATCAGATTCTCCAATGCCACAGCTACTCTATACCCAAGAGCACAAACTTTGTGCTTGAGAAAACAGCATGGCTGGCTCTGAAAAGTAAAGCTGGAGTAGACTCCTAATTCTACTTAGTTACACTTCTAGGTGAAATAGTTTTACACTTTATGACTTGAATCTAGAAATTCAGACATGTAAAGAGAAGCCCTTCATCTTGTTAACTTCTGATAACAAATGTACTAATAGTGTGTACAGATTTTGAAGTTACCCAAAGCACAAAGAACGATACTGGGACATCTGAAAAACGATCTTCTGACACTAGTATGATGACAAATCTTGCACAGAATGTATTTCCAAGGGCATCATCACAGATGCCTAATGTCTCTGGAACCTTTCCCCTTGTTTTTGACACTTCATCATATCATGTTTACACTGCAAACATATGCCCAATCAATCCAGAAAATAAAACAACTGTCCTGAAGTGCTTTACCATATATAACCTTAAAATAGGAAATGTTTAATTAGTGTATCAGAAACTGGCAAGACTTACAAGTGTGCACCCATTAGAGACTTCACCCTTAAAAATTTGTTTTTAAACTGGGAAGGAAAGAAACGCCACAAAACCACCTCAAATTATTTAACCACTAAAGCCAAATGGATTTAACAATATTTTGGGCTGTTTTTAGGGAAGACTCTACACCAGGATATGAAATTTTCTGCTTAAAGTGAAGAAAGAGACACAGAATAAAATGGCAATTGCAACTGACATATTATGGTTCTGCAATGAAAATTAAAGTGGCGGTTCCTGTTCTCACGGGCATGTCAAAGCCGGCTATGGAATGATGACCAGCAAATGAAATAATGGATAAAATACACCAGAAAGAAAATTGCACTGGAGGCACTGTTTTAAGAACAGAATACACTGGCTTTATAACGTTATTTTCTTTCCCATTAATTTTTTAAAAACACAACTCTTACTAGAGATAGAAGTTGAGACATAATGTCTCAGGGTAGTGTACTACAGTTGTTAAAAAAAAAAAGTTAAAAACAAGAGCACACCAAAAGAAAAGCAGAGGTACTGGATTTATGCATCCGAAATCTACATTAATTAGGAAAAAGAACAGTTTGAAACAGCCAATTTGTACTCATTAAAAATGAATGAGGTGACAGCATTACTTTAAACATTTCTTAGGGCATTTTCCAGAAGAACCCAGGACCCCCTGGGTGAGACTGTGCCTCCAAACGTTAACAAGTGCTCTGCTGGTTTAGAATACCACACTCACTAAGGAAACCATGAATTTAGAAAGGTAAATTCTCTGCTCCAAACCTGCTTGTGTCATTTAAGAAAAAACAATTTTTCTAAATGCAGTATTGGATACAAAGCTTGGACCTCTTAAACTTGGACCAAGAAACCAAATTAAGACTTTCAAGCATGTGGTGTGTGTGTGTGTATATATATATATATATATATATATACACACATGTATATATATACATATATATACACACACATATATGTATATGTGTGTGTGTGTATATATATGTATATATATATATATATAATTCCCTCCCCTACAATGAAAACCAAACAAACAGAAAACCCAAAAGTGTATACCTGCTTTCTGACTTCACAGCAAATCAGAAATTGCATAGGATATACTTTGTGCAAGGCAAAAAGCCTCTTAAGTATCTGGAATATAACTCCTAATCTTGCTCACAGTTCTGGTATATCAGATATCATCAAATTTGTGTTTTAAGTAGTCTTTCATGACCTTGGCAATTGGTAGTTCATCAAGTAGCTTTAGGTTTTGAAGGCCTATACATTGTCGAATTTTAATTCGGCACAGGTCCTGCAAGTTTCTGGGCTGCCCTAGAAAGAAAAAAAAGAAAATGTTACAAAGCTTCATACAAAGCACAATATTTAAGGTGGGCTTTTAGGTTTTGAAAATAACTGTTATCTCACTGGGAAGTTCTCTCCTTCATGTAAAAGATTGGAAAGACACCAACTACAACAAAGTGTCCTGGATACCTTCATGTGATGTCTCATTTGGTCTTTTTCACAGCTTGAGGATGGTAGGTATTTTCACCTTCATTTTACAAATAAGAATATTTAGTATCAGATTTAAATAAACTGCTCAATGTCAGACAACCAATGAAAGCCGCATCAGTTCTGATTCTAAGCTTGGTATTCTTTCCATTACAAATCAGAAGGATCCTGGTTCTTGTCCTGATTAGGCCTCTGTTACGCTGGGTAAGCCTGTATAAGCAAATCATTTCTCTGGGCCTCAGTTTCTCTGCCTGAAAAGTGTGGCAACTGAATGAGATGCTCTCTACTGCAGGCCCTCTTTGAAGCTCTGGGTCTAGGATACTGGAGCCTCCATGCCTGTCACAGTCTCTATGGAGCTTTCCAAGCAATATCTATCCGCCCACCTGTTGACCATGATTCCGGACACTGCAGAACTCTTGTTGTGAGATTGAGGATTCAAAGGTACAGCAGGAATGGGTTTGAAAAAACACCTCAAGCTATTCTGAATCTATACTGCTTCAAGCTTCACACCCTGACCACTTGCCAATAAAAACCCTGCTATAACTCAACTCAAAAGAAAAATCCTAAAATCCAATTTCTTCACTTTTGAATATTTTGTTTTACAAAAATAATACATATGGCCCCAAATACAAGCAAACATTCTTCAACGGTGTCAGTAGTGTTTGGAGTCATGTAAGTTCTGGTTTCATATAAAATAATAACAAAAGCTAAAACATACTGATTACTTACTCTGTGCCCTGTATTGTTATAAGCTCGTGACATATATTAACTCCTTTCATCCTTTTATGAGGGAAGTGCTTTGATCATCACCCCCATTTTATAGAGTCTCAGAGAGATTAAGTAACGCGCTTAAAGTTAAGCTGAATGCCATATTTCAGTTGTTCTCAAACTTTTTGGTCTCAAAACCCCTGTAACACTTTTAAAAATTATTCCAGAACTTTTATGTGGGCAGTATCTATGGAAAGCTGCCATATAAGAAGTTAAAACAGAAACTTGAGCAATACTTATTAATTCATTTAAAAATAATAACCTATTACATGTTAACATAAATAACAATTGCTATGAAAAATAACTATATTTTCCAAAGCAAAAAAAAAAAGAGAGAAGAATGGCATTCTTTCACATTTTAACAAAACTTTTTAATATCTGGCTTAATAGATGATAGTTGAATTTCATATATGCTTTTGGATTCAATCTGTTGAGATAAATTCATATCATCTAGTCTCTGGAAATCTCCACTTGCACTCATAAGAGAAGGAATGTGAAAAAGGCAAATAATGTCTTAGATACTACAAAAATCCTTCTGACCTCAGAGATACACTAATAGGGTCTTGGGGGCTACAAAGGCTCCCCAGGCCATACTTGGACAACCACTCTTGTACTTAGTACTGTACTTGTTTATAGTGGTCACTATTCAAAACTAAGTAATTCTTCAAAAATGAAAAAGGCTCAGGACTCAGACCTCTGCTCTTGAAGACCTGAATGAACATGTGCTTTCCAAGGACTTTCCACAGTACTTACTGTGAGGTCTCTCAACAGAATCGCAGCAGAAGCAATTGCTTTGGGGGCGATGTCTGTAAATTAAGATGCGTATATCCACAGATGTCTGTACATGGACCCGTGCATGGATCGTGACACACACACTCACATGTCTCTGGGTAAGATGATGTCTTCTTCACCTTTTAGATCTCATTTAAAACAGCACCTCAGCAGGAGACCAGGTCAGTTTCTCCCTCAGATACTCCTGGAGCTCCTTTCCTTTATAATGTTGAGCACGGCTGTGATTTCCCATTTATTTGGTTAATACATGTTAATACCCATCCTCCTACTACAAGACGAGTGCCATGAGGGAGGACCGCATCTGGCTCCATTTACTGATGTAAACCCAGGACCCGACGGAGTACTCAGCATATACTAGCTGAATGAATTAATACTTAATAGACTTGTCCTTCAAGTGTGAAACAGTCACCTCACTGCAAAACACACCTATGTCAACAGCAAATCATTTCCTAACCTGTTTTGAGTTATTTTTCATCACTATTCAAAGGCTACCTCTAGGAAGAGAATAAATTATCACTGTCATTTTTTCAATAAATGCTTACAGTATTTGATCTGCAAATGCAAACCAGAATATGAATTCTATGTGAATCTTCTTTTTTTCAAGAATTTGATTTCCCTAATAGATGACAGGTTCTTTTTAAGTATAATGCTAATAAAACGAACAACCATAATATATTCAGGCAAAAAACAGATGAGAATAAAGTTGACATACATAAGTATACATACGTACTTAAGTGAAAACATATCATCCAACAAAATGGTAAAAACTAAATTACTGGTATTTGCTTAGCTAAGGTAAAAAAGAAGGGAATGAGGCAAAAGGTTACGCACCACAGGATCTTCTGATCCAGATTTGTTTTGTGGTGGCCTGCACCCTCCAAAGATAACTACAGTATCTCCTATGCTTCGTGCTTGTTTTTGCAATGTTCCTGGATACTCCCATCATTAAGAGACGAGGTCTGTGTTCCCTCTCCTTGAAACTGCATGGGCTTGTCACGACGGTAGTAGTGTTGCTATGTGACCTTCAAGGCTGAATCATAAAAGGCGATAAAGCTTTTGCCTGGTTCTTGGGACATTCACTCTTAGAATGGAGCCACCATGCCATGAACACCCCAGCAGCCTATAAAAAGGAACTGAGGCCACTGGCCAAGAGTCCTGGCTAAATTCCCAGCCAACCCCAAGTCGCCAGCCATCTGAATGAATTGTGTTCAAAGTCAAAAGGCCCCAGTCAAGCTGCTCCAGAAAATAATGTGCAGAGCAGAGGAGCACAACAAATGACTATTGTTGTTTTAAGCCACTAGATTTTGTAGCATTAGAGAACTGAGTGAGATTTTGGGCCTGGAAGTGGGGCTTTGCCACAGGGACCAGGCAGTGAAAAGGGCTCTGAGGTGAGTGTTACAGGGAAGCCGGAAGGGCTTTGAAAAGGCTACTGGTCAGAGCTGAAAAAAGAAGTTGTCTGAATGTCACTAGAAGCTGGAAGAAAGGGGAGCCTTGTATCTAATGGTGCAAAGTCTGGCACCACTGTCATCTGTGATCATGTGGAAATAGGAAGTGTCCTAATGACCTAATGAACTAGTTAAGAAGATTTCGAGGCAGAATACTGCAAGTGTCACTGGCTTCTCCTCATTGAATATGATAAAATACAAAAGGGCAAAGATGAGTCAACCGCTTTAATTCAAGGGAAGTTATGACAGAAATGCTACTACCATTCTTACAATTTATTTCTGCATGAGTCTTTCTCAGGAAAAAACGCATATTCCAGGCCTAAATATGTCAGTGCCCTCTACTCAATTTGCTACTGATTTTTCTTCTCCTTAAGTAGTGTGTCCATGGCAGTCCTTTTGTATTTGGGAGGAATCTGACCTTTTTCTTAACCATGTGTACTCCTGCCTGAAGAATTACCTTTAATGGCAGAGGCATATCAGAGTGGTTAGAAGCTTCAACGCTAGAGCCAGGCTGCCTCAATTTGGCTCCAGGCCCCACCACCATTTGCCATCTGTGTGATCTTGGGCAAGATACTTCACTTCCTGCCCTTTCCTCACAATAATAGCACCCACCTCAAAGGCTTTACAAGCATTAAAAAAGCTAATTTTGGTAAAGTGCTTAGAATAGTACCAAGCACATAGTATTTGTTAAACAAAAATTTGAAAACTAGATGACAGCTTAATAGTAAGGGAGCAACTGGTAACCTATTACTGGAAAACAGTCCTGGGCAAACTGTAGAAATCTTATTCTGGAAATCACTGCATGATGTGAATCAGACAGAGAGTGAGGACTTTAAGCAGTATAAAAAGATGTGCAGTCATGAAATGAGGGATATCATTAACATTGTTTCTCCATGAATATACAGATATTAACTCATCTTGCCACATAACAGTACTGCTGAGTGAAAAGTGGGCTCAATAATAAAAAGGAATAAGGACTACTCATCGTAATTACTGTCATTTCTAAGACTAAGAAGTGATTTTTTTCAGAAATAGCACATTAGGACTAGAAGATTATGACTGAAAGAAAAGTACTTCTCTCTCCTGCCAACACAGCATTTGGAAACATTTACTGAGCACCTACTATGTGTTCAACAATGTATACTTCCAGAGATTAGGGGGGTGAGGGAAGAAAAGGAGGGCAATGAAGGAAGAGAATGGAGAGTCTGAAGGCAGAAAGTCAACACAAACACGCATGCCATGCACTAGGCGACTTAGAAAATTAATGTCTGCCCTGCTAAATAACAACTGCCTTTTCCATGGGATTAAGACAGGGGAAAGCTGAAGGATCCCTCACAAAAGAGTGTAATTTAAGGAATTATAAACACTTTGGGGGATGCAGAAGAAATACCAGGTATTCACGCTAATGAACTACAGTGGAATTACGTAATAGTTCAAAGGGTTATTAGTCCTCCCATTTTGTAAAGAAGCCCATCATTAGTAATAATTGGGCAGGTATAAAATAGGAAATCAGCTTTTGAAGGGTATAGCCTACTATAAATTACAAAACCAGGGTCAGCAGCATAATTTCGAAAATGAAATATCTTAAACCACCTGCCTCTGACACCTCTGTTACCACATATATGATAGGATCGATTGATTGACTTGGATAAAAATATCTGATTCATAAAGGTAGAACGGCATCACATTTTTAAAAAACCAAAGTGAACAAAATGAAAGCAAAACAAAGTTCCCGGTTGTCATTTGGGGTCGGGAGGGGCAGAGACTGCAGGTAGAGAGAAGGTGTAAAGAAACAGGAGAAGCCTGGCTCGGTGGCTCAGCCTGTAATCCTGTGCTTTGGGCGGCTGAGGTGAGTGGACTGCCTGAGGCCGTGGGTTCGAGACCCGCCTGGGCAACTTGGCAAGACCCCATCTCCACAGTAAATCAAAAAATTAACTGGGCGTGGTAGTGCATGCCTGTAGTTCCAGCTACTTGGAAGTCTGAGGCGGATGGATCGCCGGAGCCCAGCAGTTCGAGGCTGTGGTGGCCGGGAGCGTGCCATTGCACTCCAGTCTGGGTGACAGAGTGAGACTCCAACTCAAAAAAAAAAAAGAAACAGGAGAAAAGACTTGCCCGCTCTGGCTGCTTCTCACAACTCTGTTGCTCCCTCAAGAGTGGCTCCACCTTAGGGCAAAATCTGGAAAGGCCTCCCAGTCCCCTCTGTTTTATCTCAGCTTCCCATTTTAAAATCCTAACATAAACATAAAATCCTGTGCTCTTGCCTCTGAATTCTCTTCACAAGGACTCAGTACAAAATGTGCTGAACAAATCTTACTTCATAGGACAAAGGCAGTTTCCAACTCTTCTCAAAATAAAAACGATGGCATTCTCTTAGATAGAATCCTGACATATACAACATCAGCCTTAACGAGATTTATCTATTGGTTACATTTTTTTCATAGGCAAATAAGCTTTGAACTGTATTTTCCATTTGCACAAGTCAAACAGAAGCATATATTACAAGAAATGACAAGAAATCTCTACATGCCTACATTAAAAACAGGAATACAAATACTATGAAAAACACACAGAATAAGGTATATTCTTTATCAAAGAAACTTAAGCTGTGATGCAATTTGACTTACTACTTTTTTTTGTTTGTTTTTGAGACAGAGTCTCACTCTGTCCCCCTCAGGCTGGAGCACAGTGGCACAATCATGGGTTACTGCAGCCTCAAATTCCTGGGCTAAAGCAATCCTCCTGCCTCAACCTTCCTAGTAGCTGGGATTACAGCCATGTACCACCACACCTGGCTAACTGTTTTATTTTTTTGTAGAGATGGGGTCTTGCTATGTTGCTCAGGATGGTCTTGAACTCCTAGCCTTAAGCGATCTCAGCTCCTATCTCGATCTTCCAAAGTGCTGAGATTACAGGTGTGAGCCATCATGCCTGACCATATGTAGATATAAAAAATCAATAATAAAAAATAACCTCGGTTAAACTGTGTTTCACAAATTACTTCTCCAAAGAGTTACACTATATAACACTGTTTTGGTTCAATCATCATACAAAATAATCAAAGCATTTGAAAAGAACACAGTAGGTAAGGGCTGTTGACATAACTACGTTTTATGTGATCTGCTGCTTGCATAGTTATTACTGTACGGTATTTGGCTGAAAATGCCAAAGACTAAATTTCACTTTCTTAAAATTAAGAAAGAATAGTCATGATTATTATTACTTATATTTTTTTAAGTTTGAAATCTTGGTTTTAAAAGTTTTACTTCTGCAGCTAAACCATAGTAGTTGACTGCTGCTGAAATTTAAACAAAAAAAATTTCAAGTGACCGAGCTATTTTAAGTATCTGATATTGATGTTCCAAAAAACAACTAGCTTAAGTACTTGAAAGACTGTCTCCTGCAAAACGGTTTACACAAGTTAATTCCAATCTACTTCATTTTTTTATTTTAGAAATGAGCCATTTAGTTCCTTAAAACATACAAATCAAATACAACCTGGTCCTACCTGTTACACACCAGTTCTACCTATTAGATACTGACGGTTGCTTCTAGCCTTTGAATAGTATCTACTGGAAACACAGATTACTGCCTCAGCTCCGACACCTTTGGCTATTACACACAAATCCAACTAGCACATTCTCTTCCTTATGAATAATCTAGATCAGAACTTGCCATAGGAATAAAATATGCTCTATAAAAATAAGCTGTGAAAATAAGTTGTTCACACTACTAGTAAAAGTTTACTACTAAATAAAGTTAAAACCTTTGTTACTCAAGGACTTCTTGGCATCTTTGCTATGTTGCTGTGCACAGTGACTCTGTGAAAATGGGATCTAGGATCCAAGGCCCTAGTCTTCCAAACCAATTTGAATCATGAATCCATATTCCTCTACAATATCTGGTAGAGCCACAGTTCTATAGATAAATTTCAGGAATCATTGATCTCTACAGATCCTTAGTAAACACGGTAGCATAGGGGAAACAATAATTTAAAGCATTTCATATTATCCACAAAATATAAATTTAAACAGAATACATTAGAATCATTGGATTCTAAAATACTAGGCTAACAAGATACCCTTTAAAATTTGAATGCATAAAATTGTATTAATGTATCACTAGGCCTCAATGTTTTAGTTTTAGAGTCCCTTTGCACTTCAAAAATTTTTTGTGTCACTTATATTTATATTTACCATATTTAGAAATTAAAATAGAGAAATTCAAAACATTTTGATTCATTTAAAAATAATAGTAATAAAATTAATCATCAGTTGAAATAAATTTTAATTTTTTTTAAAAAAGGGCTCCTTTCCAAAACAAAGATTTTTGTGAGCAGAATGGCACTTTTTACAGTTTTGCAAATCTCTCTTAATGCTGGTTTCACAAAAGACAGCTGGAGTCACAAATCTGCTTCTGCATTTCACCTGCTGCAATATGCTTTCTTAACTGGAGCACCTGAAGAAAATTCAGCCTTACCCAGATTTGTAGCTGGAAGAGGAAGGGACATTTTTTCTAAATAACTGTGGATCTTCTTTGCTATTCCATCAAAACTAGATAAGCAGTTTTAATATTCTATCAAAATGAGACAAGTTGATCTAAAGCCAAACTGATCAATTTTTTGTAGTCTTTTACATTAAATAAAACTCATTGGTCTATTTTGCAATTCAAATGGATCCTTTACCCATGTGTGAGATTGTGGCATTATGCATTAGCTATTCGGAAAACGTGGTTCGATAGGTTATGCAGATCTTCCAAATGTTGACTTGTTCCATTATATGGCATCAAAAAATAACTTGGCCAGGTGAGAAAATTGCCTGAGCCCATGAGTTCGAGAACAGCCTGGCAACTTGGCGAGAACTCATCTCTACAATAAAAATTAAAAAATTAGCTGGGCGTGGTAGCGTGTGCCTGTAGTTACGGCAACTTGAAAGGCTGAGGTGGAAGGATCACCTGAGCCCAGCAGATTAACGCTGGGGTAGTCGTGGGCGTGCCACAGCACTCTAGCCTGGGCAACAGAGTGAGACTTCAACTCTAATAAATAAATAAAAATAAACTTTTGTTAATATCTCCACTGATCGCTGAAGTCTTCAAATACTAGGAATCTCACAGTGGCAAATAGAAGTTTTCTAAAATCCTTATTTTCAAAGCTCAAACTTTTTGGCTGGCCATAAACACTGTCAGTTGTTTTTCTTATAGTGGCAAGTGAAGTTTATTCATTTTCAAGAAAGTTCCTGCCAAACACCCAAGACTAAATGGCTACAGTTTAGCTACCAGTTAATCTCTCAAGAAAACTGCTACAGGTTCAGCTCAAACCAAAGTTGCTTTTCCTCAATTCGATCATTGTACTTTGGTACACAGGAAGAATTCTTTCCATTCCCATCCCACAGAAAGTTTAAAACCAAGTACTTAAAGGGATAAGATTTAATACAATTAATTTTACGGCTTTGTCAAAATATTCTTAAGTGGAACTGGAATACTTCCTGTCGAGGTGTCTGGTGGTGAAGAATGCAATGACTACTAGTGCCAGTTGGGCCAGTGCCTTGATTCTACCAACACACCAGCAGTTTCCCTACTATTGCTTTTATACCATCAGTGCCAATGTCAACACAGTGAAAAGGGCATGAGTATTGCTGTCCAATTAGTTTTGACTTCATGGGTACCTAAGACAGTGTTGAGGACCCCTAGGAGTCCACACTGTGAAAAACATTGCACTAAATGAAAAACATTTTTTAAAAATCACAAACAGCAGGAAATCATAGCCTTTAAGAGTGGTTACTGTCACAAATTTTTAAAAGGGAAGGACTTTGGGGACTATGGTCCAATTCCTCCATTTATCAAAGGAGGAAACTGAGATCCATGGGGAAGGAGGTAAGTATCTTGCCCAAGCTTATAAGACAACTCAGACACTGGCTCAGAAGCCCATTAGCTGCTGTCTCCACCAACCCATTCTAATTTAATAGCACCTTTGATACAGGCACAGCTGAGAGATCTCTGGGATGATATATGGGAGACATGTGCCTCTAATACCAGTGGGCAAAACATGAATCAGCTCAAAGGCCCATAGACAGAATGTGTTTTCCACATTTTAAGTAAAAATGATAAAACTAAATAGACTTTCAGCTTCAGTTCCAACATGTAAGAAAAGAGCTTTGAAGTCATCACTCCCACCCTTATGAAAAGAAAAATCTGAACAAACTCAAATTCAAAGACTTGGACCCCTCAGTAAACTAAAGTTGCAGGGTACACCTCCACCCCAAAATCGGAGCGGGGGGGGGAGATAAATGAATTCAGAGAGCTACAGCTGACATCATTTACCTGAGTTAAAGCCAATGAAGCCATATTGACAAAACTGCCAGAGAGTGTGCATAGAGGAGAGTCTTAGGAAGCTCCCACGTGAATAAGAGTTTTGTTTCAGGGAAGCCCTTGAGGTTCTCAAAGTAAAGAGCCAATAAAGACCCCCTCTTGGTTCTGGCATGGGGGAGGCGGCAAGAATAAGGATTGTGAAATACACCCAGAACATTCTCCATAACAAAGACCTGTTGCTGGGGGGAAAAGACTTTATTGGGGAGTGGCTCCAGCCCCCTCTAGGCCTCCTGTCTCACCTAAGGGGAGTGGAAAAACGACACAAGAAGAAACACTAGTGAAGGCCACAGCCAGGGACACAGGCCCACTGACAGACTGATATTTAATCAAATGGCTGGCCCTCCCCCACACCTTACAAGCACACCAACAGGGTTCCATGTCTAACGGTAGAAGATGAACACTCTCTCTGAGGAGGAGTACTTAGGGAAGCCCAAAGTCAATTCAAGGATGAAAACAAGGACACTGGAGGAGTCTGAACCCTCTGGCACCTACAGCTACAACCAACTTTATACAAAGCCCAACTCATCATAACCAGATTAACATAAAACCTCACATTAAAGGCCAATGATCCTCAGTTCCTATTACCCTACACATCACATCTAGTTTCAATAAAAAATTGCAAGGCATGCTAAAAGGCAAAGAAAAAAACACAGTCTGAAAAGACAAAGCAAGCATCAGAACCAGATTTAAATATGACACAGATATTGGAGTTATCAGTCAGGGAATTTAAAATAATCATGATTATTAATATAAAACTAATGAAAATATTAGATGGTAACAGTAAAACCTTGACTATCTAGTGCCTTAATAAAACAGCAACTCTGCAGAGGTGAAATTCCCAAACACAGTACACATAAGGATGTCACTGGCAAAGGGGAAAAGAGGTGACAAGTTGACCTCTCCAATAGCCTGGACCTTATCTGCTGGTGCAAATCTGACTCCATTTTGTCTTTGAACATGTCCCTCTTTTCCATAATGGGTAAAGCCCTTCAATGAAAGGATTTCCTGAGTAAGTAGCACATCATGTCATCTTTGCTGCAAATAATCTAGCCAATCAAACTCAGATGCAGCCTCCTGGCAAGTGGCATTTTCCAAAAGGAAGCCATCTCTCTTATGCAAGTCTCTCTGACTGGACTGCTTTATGGTAAACTCTCCTCCAATTTCTATAGCCCTTGCACAAAGAACTGCAAGTACCACAGCTTTCCTTTCCTTTCTTCTCACCTGCACAAGTGGCTGGGTGAAGAAGTCCCTTCCTCACCAGGTCTATAATTTGTGCTTAAGCATTCCAAGGTGGGTTTTCTCCCAAAACTGTATGTGTTCTGCTACTTCTCTTTGAACAAAATTCTAGGCATGCAGATCATGAAAACCTCACTCTAGGTTCAGCTTTCTCATGGAGTTTCTCCTTCTTTCTGAAAAGATGTCATATTCTGAATAACTCCTTGGTGCATTTACTGACTAGGGTTTTACCTTGAGGGCAAGAAAAAGAAAACCATGAAAACTACCATGCAGTTCTTCAGGGTGGGTCTACTACCATTTCCTCTTTAGGTTAAGTTGTACTTAGGAAATCGTCTCTTCACAAAGATATAATACTGTACCTCTTTAACAGCACTTCCTCATACTCTCCTTTTCTTATGCATAAATGTTAGGTTTTCCTCTCGAGCTGGGCAAGTGTCTCCACAATATTCTGCTCTTTACCTTTGGCTAAAGAATTGTAGCCAATATTCACATGCCAGTGCCTCAAGAATCCTCTTAGCTCTGCAGTGGTGTGTGCGCAAACACTACATACAAATGCTCCACCTGACCTGTGTGCACGAGAATGACCCTGAAAACGAGGGGCTCGTGAGATTCTGAGCCCTCATCACCTCACTTGCAAGGAGTTATTTATCTCCTGACTGGAAGAGCCTCAGTCCTTAGTCCACTGCCATTGGAATGTCTGCTGCTGCCTGTCCTTACTGCAAATTCTACTCATCATTGGTCACATCTTCCCTGTTCTCTGTTGTTTTTTTAGCGTATTCATTCCAGTCTCCCTTTCTCTCTCTCTCTTTTTTTTAATTTTAATTTTTTGCTTTGGCTTTCAGGTAAAAGAATAAAAACTGACACTGATTTCCCATAAACAATGACAAACACTCCAGAGGTGATGCTTTGGCTCTTCTTAGCTGTGTTGGACACAAAGAAGTGGCTCTGGCTCCCTCTCTGAATGGGCTTCCTGGAGGAGGCCATACTGCACTTTAGCCATCCTTGATGGTAGAGAGGCCAAAGTTTGCATGCTGGACAGCAATCTGGCTGTCATGAATGGTAATGGCAGCTTTTCAACAAAAAGGCACAAGCAGATGCTACTTTATTACTAAATCACTATCCCTCTGTTTTTATGCAGAGTAGAGCAGAGTTTTTACAGCAATTTTTCCAAAAGGCCAGAATAGTTTTTAAATTCTGGGATTATGATTTTTTTTTTTCTCTTTCAATTTAATCTACTTTGAGTCAAAACGGTGCAGTGACCAGTCCAATGGCCTCGAATAAAGATCACCAAATGGTACCTCTGCTGTCCCTGCACTTCTGGAGTCTGAGTTCTCAGAGGATAAGCCAACAGCTCGGTGCCTGGGGCTGTGGCGTTTGGGCATCAGGGACAGAAGGAGCTCGCAGATTCGACTTAGTGTTCCCCGAACTCCCCTGCTTTTTTTCAGGCTGGTTTCCACAACAGAGCTCAGTCAGAGGTCTGCAGAGCACCAGCTCCAGTTGATCCTCCTAGCACATCTCATTCACTAGGAAAAGAAAATTAGAGCCAGAGAACACACAGGGGAAGCAGAAACACCAAACTTGCTTTTGGCAGGAAACACCACTGGAGAGTCAAGAAATAATGAATTATGTCGAGGCACCTGAAGAAAAGGATAACTGCAGCCTTAAAAAGATAGAAGGCCCTGAACTTTGGAAGCCCCTGAGTTTCCTCCATCTTCACCCCTCCTTGTACACAGCAGGCCACCAGCATTTACTGAGGTCTTGCTAGGTGCACAGCTCTGCTCCCTGTGCAGCAGAAAATGTGAGTACAGAGGCAGTCTCTGTCAATGTGAGTACTTGCCCCCAATTTTAAGGTGCATGTGAGTCTTTTTTTTTTTTGAGACAGGGTCTTGCTCTGTCACAAAGGCTAGAGTACAGTGGCACAATTATGGCTCACTGCAACCTCTAAATCCTGGGCTTAAGCAATCCTCACATCTTAGCCTCCCAAGTAGCTAGGACTACAGGCATATGCCACCATACCCAGCTAATGTTTTTGTAGAGTTGGGGGGGGTCTCACTATGTTGCCCAGGTGTGTCTCAAATTCCTGGCCTCAAGAAGCAGTCCTCCCTCCTGAGCTTCCTAAAGTGTTGAGATTACAGGCATCAGCCACCATGCCTGTCCAGTAGCACTGCTGTGGGGAAACTTGGCAGCTCTGAGGGCTCTGAGGGCACCTAGAGGTAGGGAGGCTTGTTCTGCCAGCAGCTCCTCCCAGCCACCTGGCTGTGCCTCCATGTACAGACACTACACAATAGACTACAAACTTAGAAATGGGAGACTTGGGAAGAACATGAATCTGGAGGATTCACTCTCTTGGTAGCAAGCCGTCCTTGCAACTCACCCACCCTTTGTTTGTTACATATTTCATTTGAAAAATACTTACGTAGCACTTAACATGTACCAGGCACTGTTCTCAGTGATGATAAATATTATCTCACTTCATCCTCATATCAAGCCTATAAGCCTAATTTGAAGATGAAAACACTGAGCTCAGAGAGGTTAGGTAACCTGCCCAAGGTCACAGCTAACATGGTGGAGTCAAGGCTCAAATTCTTGCAGTCTAGCTCCAGTTGATGCCACTAACTACTGAGCAAGACATTTAACCAAAGGGGCTGAGGCATTTATGTGAGCACATAACAGGCCTGCCTGAGGGCAGCGCGCTCATTTAACCAAGAGCATCTAGTGTAAGAGAACATCAGCAAGAGGGTACGAGGCAGCCAACAGCTGCAGCACCACCCGCACATGTGCCTCACCGCGTTCTGCAAGGGAACACCTACCAGTTAGCCCAAAACACCTCTTCCAAGGCAGGCAGGCCAGCACTGACCAACACGGGTTCCTCTAAGCATTTGTGGACACTTACATTTAAATTACAATGAAATGAATTAAAAACTCAGTCCCTGTTCCACATAACAAGTGCGCAGCAGCCACATGGGGCCAGTGATTGCCATACAGACAGACAGACCATTTCTGTCATAAGTTCTACTGGTCAGCATCGAGTTAGACTCTGAGTACGATTTCTTTTTATGCTTTAGTTTAAATACATTTAGGGGCAATAATTTCCTCTTTTGCCCCATTATAAATACATAAAACTCAAATTACATTTCATTTCTTCATGAAGCAATTTTTTACTTCAAAGTTCAGTTTCAAGGGGCAGAGTATGTTATTTACAAGCAGGTCAAGTAGCTCAGCATCCCCTGAGTACCTGGTCCCCAGGATATTAATATGTCTTCTTCTATAATAATGACTGAAAGTTTAAAATAAATGAGGAAAAATGAATTCATTAAAAAGTGAGGCAGACAGCAAAATCAAGTTTTTTTCTAGACTTTAGCTTTGTGTTGGACATTAAACTCGGGACACACATTCAACTGGTCACAAGGAAGCTTGCCATCAGAGGGTGGCTAAGTCCATACAAACTAATACCCCATCAGAAAAACAGCTCAGACACGTGTGCTACTACACAAAGTGGGTCAGACACTTCCAGGCTTTAAAAAAAAAGCACCCACACAAAAACAGGTCAAGTACAATGGAAGCCATGTGGCCCAGGGACAGTGGTGCCAAATTTCCCACTGCTAGCAAATATTTTCTTACAACAATTTCTAGTATCCTTAACCTCCCTTACCAGGATACTAAATAAATAGTACCATTGTTCCATTTCTTGAGGGTTCACATGAAGCAGAAAAAACATCATTAAACGTGAACAACCCAGTGATAAAGCACAAATTCTAAGACATTTTCAGAGCTAAGGAATCTAAAATCCCAAATTCTGTCTAATTCCTCAATCTGAAGTCCATGGAAGCCTAGAAACACCAACCTTCTGACCAGTAGGAAGTACCTTGCTCTAACACAGATCTCTGTTCATTTAAAAAATTCTCTTCTCTCTGTTCTTTTCTCCATTTTTTATCTCACTGTCTACTCCTATTACTTTTAGTAAAACAACTGAATTTTTATGAAATCTTGTGATACAGAACTTTTTTTTCTTGGATCAATGAGGCATTACTTACCAAACAGGGCTCATAGGAATGATTATTAATGTCTAGTTATCTTAAGTTGTAAAAACACTTTTTTAACTCCTCAGAAGATGCAATTTTTTAAAAAAAGATGCAATAATAGTAATAATTATGTTACATACTTGTGACTTCTTGTAAGAAATCCAAACACGGTCTACTACTTCCAGAAATACTTATTGAAACAGCCAATGGGGTCTGTCCTTCATAGTTCCTTGTGTTCGTGTCTGCTCCATAATTATACAACATCCGTGCACACAGCACATCATCCCTAAGGGCAGACAAGTGTAAAGGAGTCTGTCCATCTTCTAAGCGACCCAAGTTTGTGTCTGCCCCTCTCTGAAGGAACATTCGGCAGTAAGAGTGATTGCTTTTGATCACAGCGTATCGCAACAGGAACCCGTTCTGAATGTCAATGTTGGCATTGTGGTCCAGGAGGATTTTCACACAGCTTGACCTCTCTCGGATAATGGCGAGCTGAAGCGGCGTGGTACCTTTATCACTGAGTGGGTCAACCTCAGCCTTGAACTCCAGGAGAAGTCGGACAAATGAGTCCCTACCATAGTGGGCAGCCACATGGAGGGGAGTCCAGCCATCATTGCTTTTTGCATTAATGATGTCGCTCCTGTATTCAGATTCTAGCATCAAGCGTGCAATCCGGGCCCGGCCATGCATTGCTGCGTAATGAAGAGCTGTGAAGCCTCCGATTAAGTCCTTAACTGTTGGATCAGCTAGAGTTAAAACCAAAATGAAAATATTAGCAGACTCTAAGACAAAACAACCACCATGGCGTTACCATGGCACAGCATATTTTAGCAATTCTCACACAAAATGTAAAGTGACCAAACATCATAGTAAACATCAAATACTTTTTCCCTCAGTTTAAGTCAAGTCTAATTTTAATGGAAAATAAATGTAGTAGGAAGTTATTAAGTCTGGGCTAATAGAAGGAGAAAGACATGGAGTTTTTACATATATTTTTTTAAAACGCTTAATTTTGTAAGTCTTTCTCCTTCCATTAGCCCAGAATTATTATTTTACGTATAGTTTTCCGCCACACCAATTTTTCTAAGAGAACTCAGCTGTCAAAATGTGTTCTAGAACTAAATCATATTTTACTAAGCATTACACGAATGTTTACTCATGCATTTTTGCAGGGTTTCTATATCCCTTTGTGGAAACATTAAGACCAAGGCAGATATGTTACCTTCGTTTTCTCTAAGTAGGTAAAAACAAAACCACCGTTATGTGCCGTCACATAGTACCTATTTACTATGTGACTTCAAAAAAGGCAGGCAAGAACATTTTAACAAAACATGGAGTTTTTGCATATTTTCAGATCTCCACATCATCTCTGTTTACTAATTTAACTAGCTGCCTTTGGCTACTCAATACCTGATCTCTGCATTGCTTCATGTTTCTCTTCTGTTGTGAACTTTTTATTTTCTCTCATGCTTCTTGTTGGTCTTAAAAAGAAGCATGTGTAGCAACACCTGCTGCTCTAAATTACGAATATACTATGTTCTGGCAGACTGTCGTGTTTTATGATACATTATGTTAAGAAAAGTTTTTCTATGGTCTGTAAAAATTCCAAAGTATGTGAAGATACAAGTTGAGTGATATTGATAAATTGTATTTTCACAATATAAAAGTCTATTTTGAATTCTTAAGTTTTACATGAACTTTGGAGTTTACAAGAATTAAGTAACACATTATGTGAAAAACTAGGAGAAACCTGAGCACAGTATAAATATTTTCTCTAACAGTTACAAAAACCTCTCCCACACTGACTGATTTCTGGGAAAGAAAAAACAATGACAATAATTCATCCGCTACGTGACTCCTCAAGTCACAGACCTTTGTCACTGGCCTCGGATTCATCATTAAGCCGAAAGTCCGTTCTTCGTAGTGCCCACCTCACTGGCATCCCTGGGCAGCAGAAGAAAAGGGACTAGAACTGCTTATGTAAGTCACCTCCTGGAAGCCAGTGACACAGTGCACAAGAGAAATCGATCAGACCTAAGCTACCTAGAATTTAAATGCTCTCTTCTCATAAAAGTCACCCTTAATTTTTGGTTTATTAACAGAAGAGAAAAGAATCATTAATGTTTCCACAAAGGCATACAGAAACCTTGCAAAGACAGGTGAGTAAATATTCGCGTATTGCTTAGTAAAATATGATTTAGATCTAGAACACATTATGACAGCTGAGTTCTCTTAGAAAAATCAGTGTGGCAGAAAGCTATACATAAAATAATAGTACTGAAAGCGTAAAAATTTTAGTTAAAAGGGAGTTAATAATAAGACCTATAAAAAGTAGCATTTTATAGATATGCTACATTATTTACATTTCTGAAAACATTTACTATAAAGTGATGGCATATAATGGTGGTATTGTTTTTACCTACTTAGAGAAAAATGAAGGTAACATATCTGCCTTGGTCTTAAAAAATATATAGAACCTATTTACTATGTGACTTAAAAAAGGCAGGCAAGAACATTTTAACAAAGCATTTTGCTGCCATCTACTGGTAACACATGAACATGAGCTACTAATGTTTCCATCTTGACAGATAATGTAGCCCCTCAAGTAACTCACATCTGTTGCAGATACACTGCTTACCTAAAGCAGACTAAGTGAATACAGGCATGACGTCTAAAAGATCGCCTCCTATTAAAATGAAGCAATCAATCATACCAGTGGTCATTTCTAATCTATATCTGGCCAATCAACTGCTTGTAGACATTTCCTCTTTATTAATGAGTGAAATTTAAGAATATCTTCTCACTTCCCTCACCTTCCATCCAATCAGGGATACCTTTAAAGGTGCCAGCCAACAGCCTTATTTATATCCTATACTTGTTCAAGTTGACAGTAAAATTAAGATTATGTTACAAAAAATTGCACTTGCATCTTTGGTTTGCACTTTAGCTCTTTTTTAGGTTCTACTTACATTTTGGTGCTATACTGTGCTAATGAAAATCAGATTAACACATAACAATCTACTTAGTCAATAAAAATCATGCAAATGAATTAACTGAGCACATGCTAGGAACATAGCACAGAATGAAAGGCTGAGGGACACCAATGCATAAAATGTGTGGTTACTGTCCTCAAGAAATTAACAAAATGAGAAAGTATAAGACAAATGAAAATGAAAACAAAAGTAGCTTCAGCATTATTATTAACCAGTGCAATAAGACAAGAAAAATATCATTTGTAATAGCAACAGAAACTACAAAACATATAGACAGAAATTCAGTAAGAAACATGCAAGGCACACGCAAAGAAAACTTCTATGATTAAAAGGAACTCACTTCACCTGTGTCTGTCAAATGTCCTTTAATCAAACAAGCCTTCCCTGAACACTTTGTCTAAAATAGCACCCCACCACACTTATGTCCCTTAGCAAAAATTTCCCCCTCAGATAGAACTTATTTTAAACAAGCTATAGTGTAATATCACCAAACCCATTTAAATCTATGCACAAAAATTAAAATACATACAAATAAAAGCAAAGAAACATGACCTGTAAATATGGTTTAACAGCTTTATTAAAACAAAGTTCCTCACTTTAAGTGTACAGATTGATGCTCTTTCTGATACTGGTACACATATAACCTATCACCATAGTTGAAATATAAATCATTTCCATCATCTCAAAAAGTTCCTTTATGCCTTTTTACAGTCAATTCCCTGCTCAGACTCTGTCTCCGGCAAACCACTAGACAACAAATGCAAAGTTTTGACCTTTCTGGAAATCCACATAAGCAGAATCATATACAGACGTCTGTATGACTTCTCTAGCATCATGTTTTTGACATACTTCCTTGTATGTAGCAACAGCTCATTCTTTTGTATTGCTGGATATAATTCTATAATATAGACAGTTTTTTAACCATTAATAAGCAGGTGGATTTTTATTTCCAATTTGAGGCTACACAAATGAACAGTCGTATTCAAGTATACGTGTGGATATATGCTTTCATTTCACTTGTGTTTAATCCTATGAAAGAATGGCTGGGTCATATGTTAAATGCACATTAAACTTTTAAAGAAACGCCCAATTGTTAGTTTCCAGTGGCTACATCATTTTACATGCTCACCAGCAATGTATGAGGGTTCCAGTTGTTCTACATCTTGGCATCATCAGTGATTTTAATTTTACCCACCCTAGAGAAGGCAAAAATAGTGGCTCACTGAGCCTATAATTTACATTTCCCTAATAACTAGGGATACTGGACTTATTCATATACTTCTTTTCTGAATTGTCTGTTCACATTCTTGACCCATTTTTATTGGCTGTCTCCTCATTAATGAGCTATATATATTCTTATTAAAAGCCTTCTGTTACATATGCTTTGTAAATATTTTCTCCAGGTTTGCTGCTTGTCTTTTCACTTTTCTGAAGAGTAAAGTTATTATTTTGATTAAGTTCATTATCAATTTTTTACTTTATAGTTTGTGGGTTTTGTGTCCTATTTAAGAAATCTTTGCCAATACAACATCACAAAGATTTTCTGTTTTCTTCTAGAAAGTCTGGACTTTCGACTCTTACATTTAGGTCAATGATCCACTGCTAGCTAATTTCTGTGTATGGTGTAAAGTAAGGTCAAGGTTCATTATTTTCCATATACATATCTCTTTGTTCCAGAGTTTGTGTAGAATATTTGAAATAATTCAACAGAGAAGTCAACTGGACCTAAGAAAACTTTATTTTCTTAGTGAAAATTTTAGTTACAAATTAAATGTCTTAATTTGATACAGAGTTATTAATCTATTTTTTCCTTGGGTCAGTTTCAGCAATTTGTGTCTTTCAAGGAATCTATTTCTCCCAAATGATACAAAGATGCTCATTATAGTCTTTACAATCTTTCTGACATCTGTAGGATCTGTAATGACATCCCTTTTTCCATTAAAATTTTTACTGATACATATTTTACATACCTATAGGGTACATATATTTGTTACATGTACAGACCATGTAATGATCAAGTCATCTTGAGCATTTATAATTTCTATGTGCTGGGAACATTTAAAGTCCTCTCTTCCAGCTGCCCTGAAGTATACAATACATTGTTTCTACCTATAGTTACCCTACTCTGCTATTGAACATTGGAATATATTTACGCTATCTAACTGTATGCTTGTACCCATTAACCAAGTTCTCTTCATCCTGCCTCTCCTACCCATATAACTTTCCCAGCCTCTGGTGTCTATCATTCTATTTTCCGCCTCTATGAGATCAAGTTTTTAGCTCTCACATTTGAGAACATGGAGTTTTTGTCTTTCTGTGCCTGGCTTACTTCCCTTAACATCATGACCTCCAGTCCTACTCATCTGCTGCAAATAACATGATTTCATCCATTCTTAAGGTCAAATATATACCATGATGAACACTCAGGTTGATTTCATACCTTTGCTATTATGAACAGTGTTGTGATAGACATGGGGATGCAGGTATCTTTTTGATATGTTGATTTCTTTTCCTTTGGATAAATACCCAGTAGTGGCACTGCTGGATCATATAGCAGTTCTATTTTTAGTTTTTAAAAGAAATTTCCACATTGCTTTCCACAGTGGTCATACTAATTTACATTACCACCAACAGTGTACAAGAGTTCATTTTTCCCTGCATTCTCACCAGCATCCATTACTTTTTGTTGTTTTAATAATAGCTAATTCTAACTGGGATAATATATCTCATTGTGGTTTTGATTTGTATTTTCTTAGTGATTAGTGATGTTGAGCATTTTTTTCCATACACCTGCTGATCATTTGAGATATCTTCTTTTGAGAAATGTCTATTCATGTCCTTTGCCTATTTTGATGAATTATTTTTATAAATTGTTGAGTTGTTTGAGTTCCTTGTATATTCTGGATATTATAATGTTCTTTTTTGGATGAATAGTTTGCAAATATTCTCTCCCACTTAACAGGTTGTCTCTTCACTCTGTTGTTTCCCTTCTGTGCAGAAGAGATTTAGCTTAATATAGTCCCATTTGTCTATTTTTGTTTTAGTTAGTTGTCTGTATTTTTGAGGTCTTTGTCATAAATCTTTGCCTAAACCAATGTGTTTTCCTTATGTATTCTTGTAGGAGTTATTTTACACTTTCAAGTCTTACATTAATGTCTTTAATCCATCTTGAGTTGACTGTTGTATATGGTACCAGTTCAGTTTTATTCTTTTGCCTATGGATATCCAATTTTCCTAGGAATGTTTATTGAAGAGACTGTCCTTTTCACAATATGTTCCTGGTCCTTTTGTCAAAAACCTGTTATTGGCTGTAAATATATAGATTTATCATTGGATCCTCTATTCTGTTCCATTGGTTTGTATGTCTGTTTTTACATCAATACTATGCTGTTTTGGTTACTATAGCCTTGTAAAATAAAGTCAGGTAGTGTGATACCTCCAGTTTTGTCCTTTTTGCTCAGGATTGCTTTGTCTATTCTGGATCTTTTTGGCTTCCATATGAATTTTAGGATTGTTTTTTCTAAGACTGAGAAAAATGTTGATATTTTGATAGGGACTGCAGTCAATCTGTAGATCGTTTTGGACCGTATGGCCATTTTAATGATATCAAGTCGTCTAATCTATGAACACGGGATGTCTTCCCATTTGTGTCCTCTCCAGTTTCTTTCATCAGGGCTTTGTGGTTTTCCATGTAGAGAGCTTTCACCTCCTTGGCTAAATATATTCCTTTTTTTTTTTTTTTTGTAGCTATTACAAATGGGATTGCTTCCTTGATTTCCACCTCAGCTAGTTCATTATTGGTGGATAGAAACACTATTATTTTTATATGTTGATTTTGTCTCCTGCAGCTTTACTGAATCTTCTTATCAGATCTAAGAGTTTTCTGGTGATGTCTTTATGTTTTCCTAAATATAATATCATCAACAAAGAAGGACAATTTAACTTCCCCTTTTACAATATATATGTGTTTTATTTCTTTCTCTTGCCTGACTGCTCTGGCTAGAACCTCCAGTACACTATGGCAAATTTTTTTTCCATTCTTGATATCAGTTATGTGTCTTTTCTCTTATTTTCTTCACTAGACTGGATAGAGATTTATCAATTTTATTGACCTTTTCAACACATCAAGTTTTGTTTTTTAGTTCCATTAGTATTTATCATCTGCCATTTTCAATTCCACTGATTTCAATTTTTCCCATTTCATTCCTATTTTAACTCTTGGAGTAATTTAATTCCAGCAGTACACAGGAACAATTTCAATATAGCCCCTTTCGCTTTCTCTTCCTCTGTGTAGTTACTGTCATATACATTTCATCTTTATACAAGCCCAAAAGCAGTTTAGTTTTACACTTACTGCTTCATATTGTCTTTTAGGAGATGAAATGAAAAAAACAATATATTTATACTGTCTATGGCAGAATCACTCAAAAGTAAAAAACAGCATTCCTTAATAACTACTGTCAATATCGATGACAGACTTTCAACTTTTCTTCTATAAACTTTAAAAAAATTAAGCATAATTGTAATCATGCTCTAATTGCTTAATCTTTTTTCAGTATGTGGACACTGAGAATGTCTCCATTTTTAAAATTATAGATAATGAAGGATGAAATTTTTATACATAAAATATTTCCTGCTTTTAAGACTCTTTTAGATAAATCAATAGAATTAAATTTATTTTAGCCACCAATTCAGTTAAATTTAAATGGACAGAATCAATATAAATAGATTTATTGAGCAAATGGAGCTACCTTTTTTTTGTTGTT